>CM047504.1:3508515-3810515 GCA_026122505.1 Aldabrachelys gigantea
GGTTTGGAGTGGGGGAGTGGGCTCAGGGTGCAGGCTCTGGTGTGGAGCCGAGGATGAGAGGTTTGGAGTGGGGGAGTGGGCTCAGGGCTGGGGTAGAGGGTTGGGGTGCAGGCTCTAGTGTGGAAACGAGGATGAGAAGCTTGGAGCAGGGGAGTGGGCTCAGGGCTGTGTGCTCAGGGCAGAGGGTTGGGGTATGAAGGCTCTGATGTGGAGCCAGGGATGAGAGGTTTGGAGTGGGCTCAGGGCTGGGGTGAAGGCTCCAGATGGGGGTGCAGGCTCTGGTGTGGAGCCAGGGATGAGAGGTTTGGAGTGGGGGAATGGACTGAGAGCTGGGGCAGAGGGTTGGGGTGAAGGCTCCAGCTGGGGGTGCAGACTCTGGTGTGGAGCCGGGGATGAGAGGTTTGGAGTAGGGGAGTGAGCTCAGGGCTGTGTGCTCACAGCAGAGGGTTGGGGTGTGCAAGCTCTGGTGTGGAGCCAGGGATGAGAGGTTTGGAGTGGGGGAGTGGGCTCAGAGCTGGGGGAGAGGGTTGGGGTGAAGGCTCCAGCTGGGGGTGCAGGCTCTGGTGTGGAGCCGAGGAAGAGAGGTTTGGAGTGGGCTCAGAGCTGGGGCAGAGGGTTGGGGTGAAGGCTCCAGCTGGGGGTGCAGGCTCTGGTGTGGAGCCGGGGATGAGAGGCTTGAAGTGGGCTCAGGGCTGGGGTACAGTGAGGGGTGTGGGCTCTGGGGTGGAGCCAGGGATGAGGCATTTGGAGTGCAGGCTGCCCCCAGGCTGTGGTGGGGATAGAGGACTCCACTCAGCTCTTTCTTGCCCCAGCAGCTCAGGGTGAGGTGCCTCTCCCCAGCTCCGGCAGGGCCAGGTTGGGCAGGGTGAGGGAGGGGCACCTCCTCCGGCTTCGGAAAGTCCGGGCTGAGGCTGGCGGGGAGGGGCACCTCTTCCCGCCGCAGCCCTGAGCAGGGATTAATAGGGAGCTGCACAGCCACACAGCTTCGTGGGAACATAGCCCAGGAGTCCTGACTCCTGCTGAAACCACTAGGACATGCCACCGCTCACTACTCCCCATAACTTCAGCTCCAAGTCTGAAGAAGCCCCGAAGTCGGTCCAGTAAGAGTGATGATCTCACTCACCCTGGCTCCCCATCACACCCAGCACCTGCATTACAGCCTCAGTGCAGTGCGCGCTCATGCCCTGCCCTCCCCACTCCAGTCACCACTCCAGAGCCAGACACAGACGAGCCATTATTTATTCCCTTACACATGACACAAGGAGAGGATTCCTCCAGCCCCTCACGTGGATGGGGACCTGGGGCTTTGCTATGCTCCAGCCGCCTCCTTCTGCTCCAGCCTCTTCTTCCTCACCAGCAAGCGCCGCTCCCGCTCGAACTCCTTCATACGCATCACATAGCTGGGGTGAGAGGAGACACCAGTCACGGGGGTCCACCTGCATCTCCAGCAGGAGCAAGCTTCCCCTCCGGCATGCTGCACCCCACTCTGCAGGGGGCAGGCTGGCATGCTCTGCATTAGGCACAGGCCCATCTCAGAGCTGTCTGACTGCCCCACTTTCCTGGAGGGGAGCCTCACTGAAATTAGATTCACTGCTCTGAACCAATCTCTATTATCTCTGCCTCACCGCCCCCCACAACTTCCCCCTCCAGATCCCTCCTCCAACCCACAATCCCCATGGTGACACAGCCAGGCCAGCCCCATAACCACGTTCTTCCCTTCACTCTCTGGGGTCTGCTTGGCCCAGGCCAAGGGCTTGACCTTCTGTGGGAAGGGCCCTACACGTTTCATCACCATCCTGGAGGTTTAGCCACACCACTGGGGCCCGGGGATCAGCCAATGGCCCAGAATGCTGCTTTCTGAGATGCCTTCCGCAAAGTAAGGGGGAGGGGACAGTTTATTTCTGTGCTAAGCGCCTGCTGTAGCTGGTTACTAGGGACCATCAGCACATTCTTAGGCTTAAATATCCTATGTGGGAAAGGCAGGTGCCAATCACACCGAGCTCAGCAGCACCTTTCATCAGGAGATCTCAAAGCACTGTGCAAAGGAGGCCAGCCTGCCCCAGGTCACCCACCACACCAGTGGCAGAGCTGGGAATAGAACTGATCTTTGTGCTCTCTTCACTAGGCCATACTGCCTCTCTCTACCCCTAGGGCTGCCACCCCCAGCTCTGTGGCCCTGGGAGCAGAGTAGCCTGCAGATGGTGCCAGGAGTTCCCCAGCACAGGCAGCCTCGTACTCAAGGTGCTCGCAGTAGTCCCACTCGTGCCGCTCGTGCTGGCAGGCCAGGAAATTGGGGAAGTTGTCACGCTTGCACTTCATCAGCTTGATGAGATAGTGGGCACAGTAGTCACGCTGCTCCAGGGGCAGTTGAGCATCATTCATCTGCTGCTGCGTCGCTACCATCACTGCGGGGGACAGAGGAGGGGCAGAGGTAAGGCTGGGACCAGGACATGGGCGCGACACCCCAGGAACTGAACCTGGGACCTCCAGAGCTAAAAGCACAAGTGGCCCTCCACCTCCTGGGCAAACAGCCAGGCTCCGTCACAGGGCCATAATAGCTTACATGAATTGGGCACAGAGTGAGACTCTGAACACCCTATACATGAGCCCTTCTGATGAAGTCCCATGGAGAAACTGAGGCACAGGAAGCCACCTGTCCAGGCTCACAGAGGGAGAGCTAGGGATACAAGTCAGGAGTCCTTGGCTCCAAGCTCTCTCCCTATTCACTTCAATTACATGTGTTCTTAATTACACTTGTCTCAGGATCTATGCAGCTACATAGGGCAGGGGTTCGACTGCCTTCTACTATATAACGATCCTGGGTTTACACAGTTCCTTTCAATGCAGAGCACTGACTGACCCTCGTATGAACAGTTCAGACACTCAGAGAATCAGAAAAGATTCCGGTTGGAAGAGACCTCAGGAGGTCATCCCCTTGCTCAAACCAACTCCTTGCTCAAAGCAGAATCAACCCCAACTAAATCATCCCAGCCAGGGCTTTGTCAAGCCTGAGCTTACAAACCTCTAAAGATGGAGATTCCCCCACCTCCCTAGGTAACCCATTCCAGTGCTTCACCACCCTCCTAGTGAAATAGTGTTTCCTAATATCCAACTTAGACCTCCCCCACTGCCATTTGAGACCATTACTCCTTGTTCTGTCATCTGCCACCACTGAGACCAGCTGAGCTCCATCCTCTTTGGAAACCCCCTTCAGGTAGTTGAAGGCTGCTATCAAACCACCCCTCTCTCTTCTCTTCTGCAGGCTAAATAACTCTAGAATAAGAGTGTCCAGATGGCCATCAAACAGTGGGCTCAGCCTGTCGTGTGTGTGTGGGGCACAGTATCACTGGAGAGCTCGCAAGGACCAGTGTCTGATCCTGAGCTTTGGCCTAAGTATCCCTTCCCAGTAATTATCTGTATTGTAGCAGCTCCTAGAACAGTGGTTCCCAAACTTTTGTACTGGTGACCCCTTCCACATAGCAAGCCTCTGAGTGCAACATCCCTCTCCCCCTTATAAATTAAAAACACTTTTGTATATATTTATCACCATTATAAATGCTAGAGGAGAAGCGGGGTTTGGGTTGGAGGCTGACAGCTGGCAACCCCCCATGTAATAACCTCACGACCCTCCAAGGGGTCCCGACCCCCAGTTTTGAGAGCCCCTGCCCTAGAAGCCCAAGCCCCAGCCTTGACCAGGCGCTGCCCAGAAAGAGCAGAGAGTCTCTGCCCCACAGAGCTTCCACTGATGTGAAACAACACCCCCCCTGCGACCCTGAACCCCCCCCCCGCCATCCCTGATTCCCTCCACCCCCCCGGCCCTGAACCTCCCCTCGGGGTCCCTGATTCGCCTTCCTGGACCAACCCTCGCCCCTCCCCCGGGGTCCCCGAACCTCCACCGCCCCCGGCTCAACCCGCCCCCCTGCCCCTGGGGACCCACCCCCGTGACCCTCAAGCGCCCGGCCCGGCCTGGTCCCGCCCCCCCGGCACTCGGGGCTCCCCAGTCCCCTGAGGGAGGCAGAGCCCCCCTAGCTCCCGGCCTGGAGCCTCTGAGCTTGAGGAACCCTGCGGGGGGGGGGGGCGGTTCTGAGCCCCCGGGGGCGGGGCCAGTGGTAAAGGGGCGGGGCTGTGCCCCGGGCTCACCCCGCTCCTTGCGCTCCGCGAAGCCCAGCTCCGGGTCGAAGCTCGGCATGCGGAGCGGGTCCGGCTCCACATCCGCGTCGCCCAGGTAGCGCCGGACCAGGTGCGCCCCCATCCCCGCCTCGGTCACCTCGGGGCCACGCTGCCCCGGAAGCACTTCCCCCACCCCCGGAACCGAACGTGAAGGGTTGGCTCCGCCCCCCAGGACCATAGAGCTCACAGGGCAGTTCGTAGATAGGGAGGAGGATTTCCGGTTTCTGGGCCTCTGTTCGCCCCGCCTCTTTTCCCATGGGATCCCGGCTTCCGCCCCTCCCTCCTGCGCGTGCGTCCGCTGGAGGGCGTGTTCCCGCTCCCCAGGAGCAGGGACATCTCAGCCAATCACCACCCTTCCGCTGTGGTAAATTTGCATGTAACAGCCTATTGGCTGACACAGCTCCTGGGGTAAGACATGGGCTTCCTGGTGGGCAAGGCCCAAGGGGGCCTATTGTGTGGCCCCACCCCAGGCTGCTGGGTGAACGCCCCTGCCAGGGTCTGCAAGGCCCTGCTGCCTATGCTGAGCCCCCTCTTTGTCTGTGTATGTGCAGTGCCTAGCACTACCGCAGTGCACCCAATAATGTACAGCGCCTAGCGCAACAGGGCCCTAATAAATGTCAGCCCGCCCCAGATTGGCTGGGTACATGGGCCTCAGGATGGCATGCAGAGACAAAGGGTTTTGACACCAGAAATGATTGCTTCTTGGAGCAGCCAGTCCTGCAACCCACAAGAGGAGAGACAGTTCTTGATTAAGTTCTAAATGGAGCAGACATCTGGTCCAAGGGGAGAATATAGATGAACTGCTGGTAACAGTGACCACAATATAATAAAATTGAACATCCCTGTGGTGGGGAAAACACTATAGCAGCCCACCACGATAGCATAATTTCAGAAAGGGGAACTACACAAAAATGAGGAAGCTAGTTAAAAGGTACAACGCCAAAAGTGAAATCCCTGCAAGCTGCATGGAAACTTTTTAAAGACCACCATTATAGAGTCTCAGCTTAAATGTGTACCCCAAATTAAAAAACATAGAGGATCAAGTATCACAGGGGTAGCCGTGTTAGTCTGGATCTGTAAAAGCAGCAGAGAATCCTGTGGCACCTTATAGACTAACAGACGTTTTGGAGCGCGAGCTTTCATGGGTGAATACCCACTTCGTCAGACGCAGGTAGTGGAAATTTCCAGGGGCAGGTATATATATGCTGGCAAGCAAGCTAGAGATAATGAGGTTAGTTCAATCAGGGAGGATGAGGCCCTGTTCTAGCAGTAGAGGTGTGAAAACCAAGGGAGGAGAAACTGGTTCTGTAATTGGCAAGCCATTCACAGTCTTTGTTTAGTCCAGAGCTGATGGTGTCAAATTTGCAGATGAACTGAAGCTCAGCAGTTTCTCTTTGAAGTCTGGTCCTGAAGTTTTGGTCTGGTCAGGAGCAGACTTCTCTTTGAAGTCTGGTCAGGAATGGCAATATACAAAAACCTGTAGGAGAGCACTTCAACCTCCCTGGCCACACTATAGCAGACCTTAAGGTGGTCTTATTAATCTCTCCTTAAGGTGGTCATCAGTCGCTTGGTGGTGATGTGTGTAGATGGAGCTGGAAGAGAGAGGAAGAGCAGGCAAACATCACTCCCGTTTATCATGTTATTCCTTCCCTCTTGGTCTTGCCCCCTCCTTTCAGAGTCAAGTGAGCATTACCTCATCACAGTCCCTAACTGACCAAAGGAAGGGGGTGACTCACTGGAGAGTCCAACAGATCCTTTGTCGCTGCCTAGGCCAGTGTCCTTTGTCCCTGTGAGGCTGGGCTGGGTTTGTCCCATACATGCCCTGATGAGGTGTGAACTGCCCCTCTGCTCCTGGAGAGGTTTTGTCTGGGCTTGTTTTAAGCCATGAGGACACATTTTCAGCCTCAAAACTATATACATGAAATTACAACCTATAACAATTACTATAACAACAATCCTCAGTGCATCATGAGCCTTCCAAAAACACGTGACATGACAAACTTTGCACTGGATACCGCACAATCATTCTATAAGGATGAACATGCGGGGTGCAGGATATTCCCCCGAGGCACAGAGAGTCACGTAGGTGTATTATGATAGCACCCAGTGCCCCATGGTGGTAGGTGCTGTAAGTTAGTAATTAGGGGCATTCTGGCAGCACCCAGGGCCCCATGGTGCAGGGCAATGTATGTTATTTATTACATAAGAACATAAAAGCGGCCATACTGGGTCAGAGCAAAGGTCCAACTAGCCCAATATCCTGTCTTCTGACGTGGCCAATGCCAGATGCCCCAGAGGGAATGACCAGAACAGGCAGTCGTCAAGTGATCCTTTCCCTGTCGCCCATTCCCAGCTTCTGGCAAAGAGATGCTAGGGACACCATCCCTGTCCATCCTGGCTAACAGCCACTGATGGACCTATCCTCCATGAAATTATCTAGTTCTTTTTTGAACCCTGTTATAATCTTGGCTTTCACCACATCTTGTGGCAAGGAGTTCCACAGGTTGACTGTGCGTTGTGTGAAGAAATACTTCCTTTTGTTTGTTTTCAACCTGCTGCCTATTCATTTCATTTGGAGACCTTTAGTTCTAATGTTATGAGAAGGAGTAAATAATACTTTGTTTTTTATTTTCTCCACATCAGTCATCATTTTATAGACTAGGGGTTCTCAAACTGGAGGTCGGGACCCCTCAGGGAGTCGCAAGGTCATTACATGGGAGGTCGGGAGCTGACTCTGAAAGGAAGGGGAAAGACCAAGAGGGAAGGAATAACATGATAAACGGGAGTGATGTTTGCCTGCTCTTCCTCTCTCTTCCAGCTCCATCTACACACATCACCACCAAGCGACTGATCAAAGGGGAGAGCCTGGCTGAAAGGGCAACCAGCCGGACTGTGGTGAGACGCATCTAAGTTTGTAAGGGCACTGGAAGTGCTAAGATCAGCTTAGAATGCGTTTTGCTTTTATTTCATTTGACCAAATCTGACTTGTTCTGCTTTGACTTATAATCACTTAAAATCTATGTTTATACTTAATAAATGTGTTTGTTTATTCTACCTGAAGCAGTGTGTTTGGTTTGAAGTGTAGCAGAGGCTCCCCTTGGGATAACAAGCCTGGTACATAACGATTTCTTTGTTAACTTGATGAACTCATATAAGCTTGCAGTGTCCAGCAGCCATAACTGGACACTGCAAGACAGAGGTTCCTAGGGTTGTGCCTGGGACCGGAGGTACTGGCTAGTGTCATTCGGTTGCACAGTCCAAGGAGCAGCTCATATGCCAGAGGCTGTGCGTGAACAGCCCGGGAGTGGAGGTTCTCACAGCAGAGCAGGGTAAGGCTGGCTGCCAGAGTCAAGGATTGGAGTGACCTAGCAGATCACTGGTCCAGATAACACCAGAGGAACATCGCAACCTAATAACTAATATACAGCACCTAGCACAACGGGGCCCTGGGCACTACCATAATACAGCTAATAAATAACATGCAAGGCCTAGCACTATGGGGTTTTGGGTGAGGGTTGAGGTTCCTAGACACTGTTTGTGGAAAAATGCCTCTGTGGGCATTGAAACTCAGCCTTCTCAGATCCCATTACTGAGGCAACCACAGAGCGCCCTCTAGTGCCACACTTGGGCATTGGCATCTGGGTTAACTAGACAAAACCTCACCCCCATTAAGTCATCTGCTTTGCCCCTCCTCTCTCCCCCAGCACCCCGCCTGTTCTTGGGAGATTGTAGATCTTTAGACCCAGCCTTGTGGGATCTGATGAGCTCTCAGTCCAAGGTGGGGTGGCCACGGGCCTTTTACCAGTTCGCTCCCCCCCCCACCCCGCCCAATCCTGCTGAGAATATCCCAGTGCCCACACCTCAGGCCTGGCTTCTAATGAGCTGCGCTTGTTTTTGTAAAACAGGTGTTTACACAAACCAGGGTCTCCCCTCCACTGGAGCGTGGTGGCTGCAGCTGGTGGGGTTTCTATTCTGGTCCCTGTGAGTATGTTTGCCACCTGCCAGGGCTCTCAGAGGGAGGAACCTTTAAAGCTCAAAGCCGGTGAGGATGTGGTAATATCTGAAGCCTATAAACTTTGTAATATAGTTTGGGGGAAATAATTTTACCCAGAGGACTGGAAGAAAGGTGTGAGCTGGAAATTACCAAAGAAAGGCAACTACTTGGTGTTGATAAGTGGCCAGAAATAACATTATTTTCAGTACCTGGAAAAGTGTTTTATAGTCTACTGTTGGACGGAATGAAATTGGTCATGTACGAAAAACAGTAATGAACGTGCAGGTTTTAGACTGAAAAAATAGTGTGTGGAGCCCAAAGATTTGCCCTGAGACGAGCGAGAAAGGGCTTGCCTGGCAGAGAAAATTAGTCTTGCATTTCATAGAGTGCATCAACATTTTTGATTGCATTCAGACAGAGTTGCAATGGAAGATCTTGCAACAATATGGCTTCCTAGAAAGATAATATCAGTAGTTACAATGCTGCACAAAGGGTAAAATGCTAGGTAAGGACAGAAAGTGGGGAGATCGATTGAGCTGATTATCTTTGCTGGAGCGCAGCACAGTTGCATCTCTTCACCCCTTCTTTTCGGCACGATGCTAGATTACGCGATGCAAAAGCGAAACGCAGCATCAAAGGGAGATACAGGAGTTATGTCAAGCAGAGGAAAACTTCAAGATCTTGATTTTGTTCCATGGGACACAGGTGTTGACACCATAGAATAGATCCTCCCCAAAGTCAAACATGAGGCCGCCAAAGCAGGATTAAGAATTAGCCAAAAGAAAACAAAAGTTGTGCTAGTTGAAAGAGGAACCAGCAATGATGGGGCATCTGTGATTGACAGTGAAGAATATGACATGGCTAACAAGTTTGTATATCTTGGAAGCACAATTCGTGTTGATGGCCAAGGAGGCGGAAGTAACATCTAGAAAGGGTAGTGGAACTGTTCTGAGACTGGCAAATATATAGGAAAACAAGGAGCTTGACCCAAGACCCAAGATGAAGATGCACCATACGGCTGTGATATCCACAGTGGGATATGCCTCTGGCATTTGGGAAAGGTGAGCTGCCCCCAGTAGGAAACAACATATTCCATCAGAGACGCTTGCAGAGAATAGTTGGGGTCCACAAGCGGGAAATCACAACAAACGTTGCTGTGTCACAAAGGCCTGGCCAACAGCCATAAAGCCAATGATTTGAGAAAGAAGGCTGATGTGGTTTGGGCCTATTGCATGGATGCCAAGGAAATGTATTCTTAGACGAGCCCTTGACCGCATCCCACTTGGTAGAAGATGAAAAAGACAACAGCTGCCATATAAGAAATCCCGGCAGCCCAAGCATCACAGAGCAGGACTCACCTTCAGTCACTCTGTTTTCTGGCACCTAAAGGGCAAGGCTGTGGGCTGGGTTCCTCTTCTGCTAACAGAACCCACAGCTGGGAGTCGGGCGTGGTACGTATGATAATGTGGGCAGTGACCCACGGCGGGGCTGGGGGAGGAAGGAAGTCACAGGCATATGAAAATCACAGAGCTCCTGACAGAGCCAGGCTGTTGCTGGTCCCCACAAACGTCCTTCGAGTCCATCCGCGGGGGATCAGCATGGCTCACCTGAGTGACTACGGGAACTGGATGGGTCATTTGCAGTCAAGAGGCAAGAAGCCAGCGGAGCGCAGAGGTAAATGGCCAGTGATCTGAGTCGGGGCCTGGCTACTGGGCCTTCTGGGGGCTGTCGGCTTGGCAGATCTTACGTATTAGCTACTCGGATGGGATAGAAGGCCTCAGAGGAAAACCCAGGCTGCTGCCGGGATCATGGTAGGGAAATAAGTAGGGGCTCTCTCCCCTGCTAGTCTGTGCTACCCTGATGTCCCGGCATGGTGCTAGGAGATGCTGTGTTGCAGGGTGGGCGCTCGCCCACCTTGTCAGGGTTGGCCCCAATGCCCCAGCATGGTGCTAGAGGGTGCAGGGCTGCCTTTCCCACAAGTTGTATACCCAAAGTCTTGACCACATGCGGTTGTTAAAGATCCTCTGGCCCCTTCCGTAAGAGTCAGGGTGTTACCCATTATGTCCTGGCCAAATTCCAGCCTACGCAATTCCCACTGTCCCCCCAAAACCCCATTGTGGTTCAACTGAGAACTGGATTTGTCCTTCCCACCCAGCCTAGCTGTTAAATAGCCCCCAGTGCCCCCACCCCAGAGATGACTGCATCTCAGTGCTGGGTGAAGAATCTGTGTGTAAACAGCCCCTGAGTCCCACCCCAGAGGTGGCTGCATCTCAGTGATGGATGAAGGATCCCTGTATAAACAGCCTCTATGCCACTTCGTAGAGGCAGTATCATCTCAGTGCTGGGTGAGAGAACTTTGTATAGACAGCCCTGTGTCCCACCCCAGAGGTGGCTGCATCTCAGGGTACGTCTACACTACCTGCTGGATCAGCAGGTAGTGATTGATCTACTGGGGACCGATTTATCGTGTGTAGTGTAGACGCGATAAAGTGATCCCCGATCACTCTCTCATCGACTGCTGAACTCCAGCAGTGCGAGGGGTGGAAGCAAAGTTGACGGGGGAGCCGCGACCATCAATCCAGCACCGCGAGGATGCAAAGTAAGTAATATTAATTAGATCTAAGATACATTGACTTCAGCTACACTATTCTCGTAGCTCAAGTTGCGTATCTTAGATCGATTTCCCCCCCCCCCACATCCCAGTGTAGACTAGGCCTTAGTGCTGGATGACGGATCTCCATGTGTAAATAGCCCTACACCCCACCCCAGAGGTGGCTGCAGGATCCCTGTATAAACAGCCTCTATGCCACACCCCAGAGGCAGCATCATCTCAGCACTCCGTGAGAGAGCCTTATATAAACAGCCCTGTGTCCTACCCCAGAGGTGGCTGCATCTCAGGCATAAGTGAGGTGATAAATCAATAGAAATACACCCAGAGCCCATGAAGTGCCTTGGGATGAAATGGAGAGTCAAGAGACTGTATCAGTGTGTGTGAGCACACTCCCACCCTGGGTGAAGCAGCCCCCTCCTCCAGCTCGTCTACTGCCCAAAAAGAGCCCCCACCCTCCCTCTTCCTTCCCACCCAAGGGAGGGTTTTGGCCAGCCAGCCTCTCTTCCCATGGCTAGCTCCCTCCTGTGGAGATCTCCCATTGCCCCCATGCTGGTCCAGCCTGTCCCAATGAGACTGAGTGGCTTTGTAATCTCTAGGCATGGCTGCTGAGTCTGACAATGAGGACGACTACGAGAATGTGTCCCTGGAGAACTCTCCCAAGCCCCCGCCCCTGCCGCGGGGGAAGAAGGTGAAGGTGGCCGCACCAAACCGGAAGGACAAAGGAGCAGCAGGTACCAGGGAGCCCCAGCTGCCCCGCCCTGCGCAGATTGCTCTTGCCCCACTGCTCAGGGGCTGGGAAGGGGGTGTCAGCGCAGAACTTAGCATCCAGCCCCGAGCCACCTTTGGGTCCGTGGGAGCTGGTGAATCTGGGCAAGCCCACAGTGGGTGGTGGTAGCACAGAACAAGCAGGCTGGTTACATGGAGGGGAAGGCCAGGCCTGGGGCTCACTTATGGGCAGGTGGATTCAGTTCCTGACCCCTGGGTACTGCCTGGGTCCCTGCCCCAGATGTACAGACTCAGGTGCCCACCTCTGTTAGGCGCCACCAGCCAGACTCACCCTTCTCTCTCCTCTCCAGGTCTGGCAGCGACACCAGGCAGACCCCCCAAAACCGGTGAGAAACATTCCAGCTTTTTGCTGGGGAGCAAGTGAGGCCTGGGTACAGAGCAGCGCCCCCGTCCAGCTGCTGTTCCATGCAGCCGAGAGCGCGTCATGTACGGGCAGCATCGGGGGACAGAACTCGTGACCTTCTGTTCCCACGCTGCTGGCCTAACGCAGCTGTGACATGTCCCGGCCAGCAGGGGGCAGCGCCACATTCCTGAGCTGCTTTGACGCGTCCCAGCTGTGCAGCCCCTCCCTGCCCCCCATTTTCAGGACATCGCAGGCTTTACCTTCCCGGCCCCCCGTTTCTCACTACGGCACTGGAAGGAACATCCCCCGCCCCAGAGTTCAGGGCTGCCCCTCCCCCACACAAACCCCCATCCCTGCACTGGGAGCTCGCACGATATAATCCCTCCTGTTTCCTTTCAGACCTGGCCATTTCAGTGATCTCGGGGGACCCGGTCCTTAGGCCTTCCAAGCTCGGTGAGGACTCGGAGCTCTGCTCGGCTTGCGGCCGAATGCCCCCTGCTCCCCCCACCCTGGCCCAGGCAGGCAGGAGCTATCCCCGCAGTCTGTTCCCTGGGGCTATCAATCCCTACTAGTCAATCCCTTGGGGCCCGGTTGCTTCCTGGGTGGCGGGGGTCGCTGAGCTCTGGGGAGATGGGGGGTCCCAGAAGGAGCACCCCAGTAGGGGCACAGACTGGCCCAGAGCAGCAAGCCAGAGTGGGTGGGGAGGGTGAAGCCCAGCAAGGTCGGGGCTGTGTGTGCCCTCTGCAGCCCAGGATGGAGAGTAGGATTTTGTGGCCTTTGCAGCAGAGCTGGCAGATTTAATGCTCTTTGTTCTCCACGCCCAGGGCTGGACCTGTCGTCTGCAGCTGTGGCAGCTGCCTTCCAGTCCCCGGGAGGAGGTGAGTAGAGTCTGCCAGGGCAGGGGGGACGCCCTCATGCACCCCTGGCTCGGGGCACAGGGTGCGTGTGACAGGAGGCTGAAGCTGAACAGAGCCAGGCCGGGTGTGGACTTGCAGGGGAGAGTGAAGGAAAATTCAGGCTGGTCCTGGACTAGGGGCTCAGTTAGGGGGCTCTCTTCTCTTCCGGTCAGAGCTGACCCCAATGCAGCACTAGGGGGCGCTATGCTGCAGGGAGTGGGACGGGGGCTCAGTAGGGGGCGCTCTCCCCTCACTGTCAATACTGACCCCCAATACCACAGTGCAGTGCTAGGGGGCTGTCTCCCCGCAGTCAGTATTGGCTCCAGTGCCATAGGGGGCACTGTGCTCTCTTTTAGGCAAGGCATACAATCAGCCAATTAGCAAAGCCCCTGGGGCAGTTACAGGTAGAGTCGGGATGCTCACCCCAGTGTCCTGCCCAGGGCTGGCACTTGCATTTAGGTGGCTTAGGCAATCGCCTAGGGCGCCAGCATTATTAGGGGGCGGCATTTTGCCAGAAGGGGCGGCAGGCGGCTCTGGTGGAGCTGCCGCAGTGGTGCCTGCGGAGGGTCCGGTGGTCCGTGGCTCTGGTGGAGCTGCTGCAGTCGTGCCTGCGGACGGTCGGCTGCTCGCGCAGCTGCGGTGGACCTCCCGCAGGCACGACTGTGGCAGTTCCACCGGAGCCGCGGGAGCAGCCGACCGTCCGCAGGCAGGACTGCGGAGCCAGGGACGAGCGCGCAGGGCGGCGAAATGGCCATGCGCCTAGGGCGCTCAAACCCCTAGTGCAGGTCCTGGTCCTGCCCATTGCAGGGGAATTCCATTCCCTCTCCCTGGATTCCCCCTGCCCTGTCAATTGCTCAGGGAACTCTCCTTCCAGCCGGGCCCTATGTTACACAATTCTCCAATGGCCGCAGCACTCCACCCCAGAGGTGGCTGCATTGAAGTGCTGGGAGAAGCGATCCCTGCATGGTCACAGCTGGGCAGAGGGAACTGGGGGTCTGGCTTCTTGCTCTCGCCAAATGGAGGTGCTCTCTGTGGAGTTACCCAGCTATCTGGTGGGATGCCCCGTAAACCTTTCCTCGTTTTCATAAACCCATTTGTACCAGCAGGTACCTCCTGCCGACATTTCAGAGTCACCCATTGGAGGGAGAGTCCTTCGCTATATCCTGCCCTACCCAGCCCTCCCTGCTTAGCTTCCCCCGTCCTGATCCCCTCTCCCTGCAGAGAGCTAACTGCTGCTATTCCCCATAGATCTTCCCCTCCCTAAACCTGCCTCACGGAGAGGTTTCCCTGAAAGGTCTCTGCTGATCACCTACATCCTGCTGGGGGTTTGCTTTCTCATGTGCAGCGTGTTCCTCGTCCTGGCCCTCATGAACCGTGAGTATGGTGTGGTCCCGGGTGTGTCAGGACAGCTGCAAGTGGGGTCATGCGGGCTGGGCTCTCCGGGCCAGGAACGATTCCTCATGGGGGCAGGGCTGCTCAGGAATTTCCCATTGAGACTCTGGGCCACAAAATTGAGGTTTTGATTCCACTAAATTTCACAAAAATGGGTCGGTTTCCACAGCCATTTTTTGCCTCTTTCAGAGAAAAACTAAACACCGGAAAGAAGAAATATTGTGATTCAGAATTGCTGCCGTGGTGCCTCAAAGGAGCTGAGTTCAGTTAGCATGTGTCCCCATTCTCCTCTCTGGGCTGAGCTCCTCAGCTGAACTACACCTCCCAGGATGCACCCCTGCCGGGGATTCCCATGATGCCTCCACTTTCCAAGAGGGGAGACTGCAGTGCATCATGGGAGAGAGATACCTCATGTTTCTAGTCACTGCTCTAGGGAAGGCTCCGTGGTTGGATCATTAAAATCTCATGTGCGACAGTCTCCCCTCTTGGAGAGGACAGCCAGTGCATCATGGGGTCCGGTGGTGGTGCATCATGGGAGATGAAGTCTGGGTGGGGAGATGAGTCCCTACTGGGGAAGAGGGCATGAGGCATCCAAACAAAAACTCTCATAAGATGCCAGGGCAGAATTTCCAAATCAAAGTTGTTCAGTATTTGGATTTCCACCATAGGAAGAAAAAAACTTAAAAATCAATTTTCCATGAATTAAAGGAAAAAATTAAGGGTTTTTTTTGTGTGTATGTCTGTAAAAATGTCTGTGGGACAAGTCTGGCATTTTCCAGCAAGCTCTGTCCACAGACAAGGCTATCAGGACTTGGGCATCACCAGATCTGAAGGGGGTGTGGAACGAATCTCCAGCAACTCTGCATCTCAGGAGCGGAGGCTTTGCCCCGGAGCGAGAATTTGTATCCCAAAAGTGTTAGGCTGCGATTCTGCTCTCACTGGCCCTGACGAAAATCAGATGTCACTCCACTGAAATCAGTGGAATAGCTGTACCAGGAGTGTGATTGGAATCCGGCCCAGAGGGCAGGATGGGTCCTTGCTCCAAAGTGAAGAGCCGAAACCTGCAAGGGAAGCACTCAGCAGAGCCAGACCCTAATGGATCAGCATCCGGGGTAAGCAGCAGTGGAGCAAAGTGCAGCAGAAGGAGCTGTAACAGCAAGGGAGTAACTCTGGATTTATTCCACTCAGCACTTGATCTATAAATGTGAGGAATCATCACCTAAGAGTAAGCGGATGGTGTTAATAGTGCTGCCAACCCTCACTATATTTGGTGTTTTTCCTTAAAGCCCCAGCTCCCAGAGTCCTGGGATGATGGGACACTCTTAGCTCATTTCAAAACAAACGAATAAATGCTTAGCCCTCATGGCTGGGAAGGGAATAGCTGGAAAACACAATCACTAAGGGGTCTTGTGCATTAGACCCTTTCCCCCTATTCTGCATCTCTCTTGGCTATGTAGATTGTAAGCTCTTCAGAGCAGGGACTTTCTACTCCATGTTTGTGCAGTGCCCAGTCCAACAGGGCGGTGATCGTGGCTGGTCCCTGTGCACTGCCTTTGTACACACGATTACTAATAGCTCAAGAGACCAGAGGGCAAACAAGAAGAATCCCCAAAATTATTTTTTAAAAGATTAATGGGGTTGTTTTTTTTTTTTGGGAGGGGGGACATGATTCATAACTTTTTGAACACCTGGCATTGGAAAAATCTGTCACTGACAGCACTAAGCGACTGCTCTTCCTCCCCATCAAACCGATTCCCCTAGCATGGGAAGAAACCAAGCCATTGGGGGCTAGAGCAGTTTCTAGTGTAAAGGATGCCCCAGCTGATCACAGCTCTGCTGTTTGCTCTTTGTTCATTTCTCAGGCCCAGAGCTGCAGCAGGAGTCAGAGGAGCTGAATTTCCACCTTCCCCAGGGGGCAGCTAATGGTAAGTAAATGCTCCCAAGCTAGCCCAGCATGCTTGTCTCTGGCTCAGCATAGACGCTGGCTGGGTGGGGTCGCCATAGCTGATGATTTTATTACAGTGAATTGTTTAGCAGCCTGCAACACCAGGCCAGATTCTGATATGTTACAGCCGTGTAAATCTGGAATAACCATTGGCTGGCGTGATGGGGATCAGAATCCAATGCAGGGTCAGGAGGCCCCGGTCTAAAGGCTATAGCTGTAATTAACACTGGGTGAGGTTTGAGCTTTGTCATAGGTTTCACCTCCACTCTGGACTTTAGAGTACAGATATGAGGACCTGCATGTGAACCCCTAAGCTGAATTACCAGCTTAGATCTGGTTTTGCTGCCACCACTCTCAAATACTAACTCCCTTCCCTGGGTAGTCTTGAGAGACTTCTTCACCAAGTCCCTGGTGAACACCGATCCAACCCCTTGGATCTTAACACAAGGAGAATTTAACCATCCCCCCTCCTTTTCCCCACCAATTCCTGGTGAGTCCAGATCCAATCCCCTTGGATCTTAACACAAGGAAAAAATCAATCAGGTTCTTAAAAATTAGACTTTTAATTAAAGAAAAGAAAGGTAAAAGAAAAAACCTCTGGGAGAGATTAGCATACCAGCTACTCTCACAGACAACAGATTCAAAACACAGAGGATGTTTCCCTGGGCAAAAACTTAGTACACAAAAGAATTCCTAATTTGATTATTCCTCTAATTGCACAAAGACAAAGTCACAAAAGAAAACAAACCTATTTATTCATTTCTAAAACTTACGACTCTGATAAGAGGTCAGTTCCTTGATCTTTTCCACTCCGGCCGAAACTGAAACCGACCAAGAGAAAGGGAACTTCCCTCCTTCCTTTTGAAACATCCTGTCCCCCCACTGGTTCCTCTAGTCAGGTGTCAGCTAGGCTAGATGAACTTCTTAACCCTTTACAGGTGAAAGAGGCATTAACCCTTAACTATCTGTTTATGACAGGCTTTTAATGCAAGTTACAAAAAATGTAAAGTCTGAGTTTTGAAATTCTCACTGGGTTTCAAAAAGACACAAACTGGTGGGGTTTTTGTTTCCATGTTAGTAGTTTTCCCATCAAGGTGTTTGTCTCTCAGAGGTTTCTTAGAAACGAAAAACACCCTCACTTTCAAAAGCCAAAAAGTCTGATTTTCAAGAAATGCCACTGAGGAGCTAACGTGGCCAGTCTGGTGGGGGTGGGTGAGTAAGAGACACCAGAGGGTGGAGGGGGGCACATGGGCATGTTTACACCAGACCTCAAGTAGCCAAACACTGAAAACACATTTTCAGTTAAGAAATTAGAAAACTTCATGAACATTTCAGTATTTCCCCAAGTTTTCTACTTTTTAAGGCTAATTTTCATTAACAGAATCAAATGAAAACCTGTAACTAGCTCTAACTGCTATTAGTGTCATCAGCTGTAGTAAATAGTTCTGTATTCCAGTTCTCACCATCATAGACCCAAATGGGTGACTATCTTACGCACCACCCATAAGCCAGCAATAAGCTTCCCTCCAAAGGCACCATTTGATCACAAACCTCTCCGTAACTCCTGCTACTTTGAGAGGTCAGGCTCAGTTTGTATCCCTGTGACCGGGGGCCTAGTGGGGAGCCAGCTGTGGTCACTCAGTTAGGGCGAACTGCAAAGAATGGGGCAGCCAAACCCCAAAAAGCTGGTGGATATTCCAATACTTAGATTGACCAGGTCAGCAAAAAACAGCTTCTTTATTACCTCACTGGTTACTCCGAAGTCCAAACAACACAGTTCCCCTAAAGTGATCCAGCCTCAGGTCTCCATTCAGGTATCCACGTCCAATATGATGATTTCTGAAAATTGTATTTCATCACATAAAATAAAAGGTTTTACCAATCCCAGAGGATTGGACACATCACCTCCCAAGTTCATGAATGTTTCAGATCTTACCCCAAGTACATGCTACAGCCAATTCTTATTAACTAAACTAAAATGTATAAAAAACAAGAGAGAGAGAGAGTATGGTTAGAAGATCAATATACGAACAAACATGAGTTCAATCCATTGAGGTGCAGATTCACAGCAGAGATGGTGAGCTTTGTAGTGGCAAAGAGTTCTTTCAGAAATAGTTCATAGGTTATAGTCCAATGTCCAAATCTCATATTCAGGGGATACCAGAATAACTGGGACCTTAGTCTTATGACTCAAACTTCCCCTGCTGAAGCCTAAGCAGATCTGAGATGACAGAATCAGGACCCAAGGCTCTTTTATACAATTTCATGTCGTTTGACAAGCTGGAATTCCTCTGGGAACAAAAGGTAATTAGGAGGACTTTGAAGGAGTTCCATCACCTGTACTTAGCTATACAGATTAACGTAAGGCCATTTGCTTGTTCCTCCACCATTCACAGTCCATTTCAAAGAGAGATGACTACTGAGATAGCCTGTGCTTACAATTCATTTACGATTGGATCTTCTTTTGACCTCTGAATTATCAGAATACAGCATAGACAGAGACTGTTAATTACATTGTCCACCCTACTCATACATCTGTAAATACACAAAAACACAAACATTATCTCCCCACGTGCCCTTTGAGGGTTATTTATTTTGCAGCATGTTTAACCCTTTCTAGCCTCGTGTCACATCTGCAACATGAGACTGGTGGGGAAGGCAGGAGGGATAACTCAGTGGTTTGAGCATTGGCCTGCTAACCCCAGGGTTGTGAAGTCAATCCTTGAGGGGGCCACTTAAGAATCTAGGGCAAAATCAGTACTTGGTCCTAGTATTGAAGGCAGGAGGTTGGACCCAATGACCTCTCAGTTCTATGAGATATGGGTCTCTCCATATATTTAAATATTTTTATTTTAAAAGGTTAAAATTAGAGCTGCTGGATATACCTTAAGGATCTCCCCACATGATACGAGCTGTGTTTACACTGAATTCTTTGCAAGGCCAAATTAACATAGCCATTAGTGTTCTTCAGAGAGCACTTACTTTGGCATTCAGCCATGAAGGCTGTTAGCTGTTGTACTTCAGTTTCCCTTCGTGTAGTTCAAGCTTGTAGCGGTTTTTCTGCTGTGGAAAGTTTTAGAAACATGGCTATGCATTAGCTATGAAGCCTCAACGTTATTAGGCTTTTTAACACAAAGTGTGTTCTTGTTGAGCCAAACAGCATAATCAGAAGGGTTTCTCTTACGTACCGCTCTTAACATGTTCCAGGGCTTTTCCAAAAGACCCTGCACATTGTACATTTTTACAGTTCTTGGTATCAGCAACAAGTTAGTTACAATCATTAGCAATAACATTGTCAGGGTTCCTTCCCCACTGTGAACTCTAGGGTACAGACGTGGGGATCCGCATGAAAGCCCCCAAAGCTTATTTACCAGCTTAGGTTTACAGTAAGCTGCCACCACCAAGTGTGTTCCAAATCTTAGGGAAGAGCCACTTGGAACTCTGCCTTTCCCCAAATATTTCCCAGGTCTCTAACCCTCCCTTTCCTGGGCAGATCTGAGACTAATTCCCCCCCTCCTGAAATCCTTACACCCCTTTTCCTGGGTGAAAAGGAAAGGCTTGAGAGTATTCCCTCACCAGTTAGTCCTGGTGAACACAGATCCAAAACCCTTGGATCTTAAAACAATGACAAAATCAATCAGGTTCTTAAAAGAAGAATTTTAATTAAAGAAAAGGTAAAAATCATCTCTGGAAAATCAGGATGGAAAATAACTTTACAGGGTAATCAGATTCATAAAGCCCAGAGAAACCCCCTCTAGCCTTAGGTTCAAAGTTACAGCAAACAGAGGTAAACCCTCTAGCAAAAGGAACATTTACAAGTTGAGGAAACAAAGATAAAACTAACACGCCTTGCCTGGCTGTTACTTACAAGTTTCAAATATGAGAGACTGGTTGAGAAAGATTTGGAGAGCCTGAATTGATGTCCGGTCCCTCTTCGTCCCAAGAGAGAGGACAAAACCCAAAACAAAGAGCACACAAACAAAAGCCTCCCCCCACCAAGATTTGAAAGTATCTCGTCCCCATATTGGTCCTTTGGGTCAGGTGCCAGCCAGGTTACCTGAGCTTCTTAATCCTTTACAGGTAAAATGATTTTGGTGTCTCTGGCCAGGAGGGATTTTATAGTATTGTACACAGGAGGGTTGTTATCCTTCCCTTTATAGTTATGACAAACATTAACATCAGTTCTGTCACAAGGGTACGTTTACAAACATTTTTGTCGTGCTGAGTCTTTGGTTTAGACAAATCATTCTTTAGGTCAGCTTGTTCAATATCCCTTTTAATCTTTGCAGCTTTTTCTTGACCTTCCTTAACATAGGCTTTTAGTTTAGCCACTTCCTTGGGGTTTGGTATTTTAGGGTTAACCTGTGGCTTTATTTGCATGATAAACTTGTCCCCTTTCTCCTTGTTCCAGAGGGTCAAAATCTGAGCTCTTTTGCTTCTGAAGTCTTTTTCCATAGCTCACCACTAGATGTCAGGGGAGAGCTCATTCAGACTCTGCTTACATCTGTAAATACATAAAACCACAAACATTATCTCCCCACATGTCTTTGGAGGGTTATTTATTTTGCAGGATGTTTAACCCTTTCTTGCCGTGCATCACAATCCCCACGGCACTTTACGCAGCATGCCTTGTCAGCCTCTAACTCCCATGAATCTCTCTAGACTAGAACTCCCAGAATCCCTCTACTCTGGGCGGCAAGCAGGAATGGGGCAGTGCTGGACCTGAAGCCTCTCTTAAAAGGCTACCCACCATACCGTGAGCTGCTCCCATTTGCAGTGGATTTGCTGGTCATTTGTAGCTGGGAGCTGCAAATCAATCCTTATGCTGAATCCCATGGCATCTAGGGTTACCACCTGTCTGGTTTTTACCCAGACAGTCTGGTTTTTGGCTTCTGTGCCAGGCCTATTAAAGGTTGTCAGGTGACTGCTTTTCAGGACCTGGCAACCCTAAATGGCACCCAAACCAAAAGCTTGGTTGTCACAGGGGGAGGGACAGCTCAGTGGTTTGAGCTTTGGCCTGCTAAACCCAGAGTTGTGAGCTCAATCTTTGAAGAGGCCGATTGGGGGGAGTTGGGAATTGGTCTTGCTTTGAGCAGAGGGTTGGACTAGACAACCTTCCAACACTAAGATTCTACAATTAACCCTTACCAGCCCCAGCTCCTCCTCAGCTGGGGCAGCCTCCTATTTGCAGGTGGGAGGATCCAGCAAGTGACAGGGAGGGAGAGGAGCAAGTGATAGGGATGGGGCCTTGGGAAAGAGGTGGGGCAGGGGAGGTGCCATAGGGGTTCAGTTACCAGCACTTAGAAAGGTGGCAACCCTAATAGCATCCCTCAGGCTTTTGACTGACTGATGTGGGGTCCCAGCATGAAAATGGCTACACTGGGAACTCACACACCAGCTGGCAGTCAGCAACAAACCCCTCCATTACCAAATTATTCCTCTCTGTGAAGACAGACAGTTGCTGCCATCCCCTAGCGTTACAGACGGGCTCCGCACATGGCCACTCAGGACACCAAGCCTGGTTGTGGCGACCTTTCCCCTCTCCTGATCCCAAGAGCATTTCTGTTTGCAGTGTCCCAGAACGAAGCAGATTGGGAGAAGATCAGAGCAGAGGTTGCAGCACTGCAGAAAACAGTAGGTGAGAGAATCACAGAGACACTTCTGCCTCTCATCAGTAGTGAGAGTGAGGGGCTGTGAGGTCGGGGGTTGTGGGCTCTGTATCTACCTGGGGCTCTGGACTTGGGTGAGTTCTTTATTTGGTGTATTATGGTAGCTCCTTGGAGCCCAGTCATGGCCCAGGACCCCCATATGGTAGGCGCTGTACATTATTAGGTGTTTTATGGTAGCTCTGAGAAGCCCCAGCTTGTACAAACACAGACCAAAATGCTTTCAGCCTAAGCATGTCACCTCTCAGGACCCAGGTGTCCATGGCATGGAGAGTCTGTAGCCACTGAGGGCTCTGTGGCTGTCCCCGGCCTGCCCAGCTGGGGCTCTCAGAACACTGCAGGGACAATGCAGAAAAGGTCTGCGGGGAGCCAGCCCAGATGCTCAGAACGGTCCCTTCTGGCCTTAACATCTGTGGGTGAAATCCTGGCCCCCCAGAAGCCAGGAGGGGTTTTCCCCATGCCCTGCCCCTCTGTGAATCTCCTTTCTGCTCTGAAAGCACAGTCCCTACCACTCCAGCTGAGCCTGGGCTACACACAGAGGTTGTGCTACTTGAGTTATATTGGTCCATTTAAAGCAGTACAACCCTCCTAGTGGAGATCCAGTTATCCTGGTATAAATGTACTTACACCAACACAGCCATTCCTACACAGGGAGGGAAAACACTCAGCACCTTCAACTTGGTATAACTGGATCTGCTCTAGGAGTTGTACTGGTAAACCTAGACTAGTTTAAAAAAGAATTATATCCCTGTGGCAAAGTACCTGCCTCTCCTCTGCTAGCTCAGTCCTTCTTAGCCTTGGAGACACAGGCTTGGGCAAAGCAAAAGCCCTTCCCAGTCACACAGGGTCTGGCTGATCCCTTCTCAGTCAGCCCCTTGCTCTGTTTTCCTCTCCTCCTGGGGAGAGTGCAATCTGCCTCACAAGCAGAGTTTCAGAGTTCAGCTACCCCTACTTGCTGGCAGCTACTCTACTTCTCTCCTCCCCCCTGCTTTCCTGCCAGGGAGGGTTTAAAAAGGTCTCCAGCAATTGGGGCCAGCTGAAACTAATTAGTTCCCTGGTAACCCCTGTTCCAGCTGAACCTTCTTCCTCCATGGCTATTCCCCCTCAATGGATAGGGAGAGGCCTTTTAAGCCTTCTGGGACTAATTACTACCCCTCTCCTGGTAGCTAATTGTCCTGAGTTTGCCACATATTCCCCCCCCTCCCCCCCCCCTGCTCAACACTACGGGGTTGGGCTACTTGGGTCGGAAAGCAGTGCACCCTCGACAGGCCATCCGCATTGCCATATTGGGTTCCCGACCTGTGTCGTACTGTGAAGTGGAAGGGTTGAAGCGATAGGAACCATCTCGTGACTCTCGCATTTTTGTCCTTGTTTTGGTGCATCCACTGCAACGGGGCATGGTCCGTGACCAGGGTAAACTTCCGTCCCAGTAGATAGTAGCGGAGGCTTTCCACGGCCCATTTTACTGCCAGGCATTCCTTTGCCACGATGGCGTACTTCTGTTCCCTAGGCAGGAGCTTTCTACTGAGGAAGAGGACGGGGTGTTCGTCATCTCCAACCATTTGTAAAAGCACCGCCCCCAGCCCTACTTCAGAGGCGTCTGTTTGTAGGATAAACTCCTCCCCCTAGTCCGGGGCTACCAGTGCAGGGTCTGTGCAGGGGGCCGTTCGCAGATCTGCAAAAGCAGCTTCGGCCGCAGCAGACCATTTTACTATGCCTGGGCCCCAAGCCCTGGTCAGGTCCGTTAATGGGCATGCCCTGGTGGCGAAGTGGGGAATGAACCGTCTATAGTACCTCACGAGGGGCCCAGGTTCCAACCATCACAGAGGAACCTTCGAGCAGGGCCCGTGGCATCTGTAAGTGGCCCAGTGTTGGAGGCTGTGCAAGAAGCTCTGAGATGACAATGCTGCACTTTGGCTGCTAACCTCTTTTCCTCCACCAATCCAGACGCTGCCCACCTTTCGGTATCTGTGGAGCTGGCCGCTGTGAAGGAGCTTCACAGTAAAATGCAAGAGGAGATCATGGCATTAGAGAAAAGAGTAGGTGAGGAGCACAGTGCCAGCTGCCGTGCCCATGTGAGGGCTGCAATCAGAGGGAGGTGGCAGCAGACATGGGCTCGCAGGGCCAGATGCTCAAGCGAACTCTTGGCACACAGCAGCTCCCCTTGTGTGATTCTCTGTTGTTCTCAGTGGGAGCAGGGCCAGTGCAAGGATGTTTCGAGCCCTAGGCAAAACTTCCACCTTGGGCCCTCCCCTGTCCCTGAGCCCTGCGGCAGCTCCCTGCCCCCCCCCCCCAGGTGCCCCTCCCACAGCAGCTGCTCCCCTCTGCCCTGAGGAGCCCCCCTGCAGCAGCTCCCCACCCCCCCTCCACCCTGAGGCACTCCCCTGCGGCAGCTCCCCCCCCGGGGAGCCGTGCAGCAGCTCCTCACCCCAGCTCACCTTTGCTCCACCCGCCCCCCAACTCTGCAGCAGCTCCCCACCCCCCCCGCCCTGAGGCGCCCCCCCGTGGCAGCCCCCCCCCCCAGCCCAGTGAGCTGTGCCGCAGCTCCCCGCCCCAGCTCACCCCTGCTTTGCCTCCTCCCTGAGCATGCCATTGCTGCTTCACTTCTCCCACCTCCCAGGCTTGCGGTGCCTAACCTGATTGGCGGAGTAGCACAGGCAGCCTTCCCCGCACCTCCCTGCCCCAGCTCCCTCTGCCTAAATGCCAGCGGCGACTGGGCGGACGAAGATCCGGCTGCTGCAGTCGCTGCCGAAGAAAATGCCACCCCCGAAATCCTAGTGCCCTAGGCGACTGGCTAGGTCGCCTAATAGGTTGCACTGGCCCTGAGTAGGAGCTGCGGGGTGGGGGATTCTTTGAGCTAATCCCAGGCCCACCGAGGCTGCTGGCTACAGCCATCCCTTGTGGCTCGCTCTCCGTGTGTCTACACTGGACCGGGGCGGGAGCCTCACACCTGGGTCGGCAGAGTGGTGCTAGCAGGGCTCGCTCTGGCATGCTAAAAAGAGCCGTGTGGCTATTGCTTTGGCGCTGGGGCTGCACTCGGGCCCCTGGGCCCTGGAAAAGAAGGGCTTAGAACAGGGGGCTGGGAGTCAGGACTCCTGGGTCCTTTTCTTGGCTCTGCCAGATTCCCTGCTTGGCCCTGAATTGGATTATTCTGGGTTTTGCTTTCTAGATTCTGTCTGCGGCCATTGCCCATGGGGCTGGGCCTGGTTCCAGAGAACCTGTTACCACTTTTCAGAGTCTACCAAAACCTGGCATGAGGCCAAGCAGTTCTGTTCGGATTACGGGGCACACCTGGTGATCATTAACACCAAGGAGGAGCAGGTAAAGCCGCCTGCCACCCTCCTGGTGTACCCAACCAGGCCAGGGAATTGCACAGCTACCCAGCAATAGCAGCAGGTTTACCCCGGGAATTCCTAGCGGGTGGGACCCAGGTGACCAGGGAGCAGGTGAGACCGACTGGGCCTGGCTCTTAAAACACGGCTCTTTTAAGGGTCACCAGGTTTTTCAAAAACCACCAGCAGGCCTGGGGCTCAAAGGGAGCCCAGCACTCTGCAAATGCGCTGTGTGTTAACCAACCTGAGGCCACCCTGGGCTAATATTCCCAGCACAGGAATAGTGACACCTGAGCACACCAGAAAACAAAAAAAAGCCTAGTGTGGCAAAAACCTGTGAGAACCGGAAAATATAAGCAGGGGGCAGGGTTTGAAAGAACAGGCTGGACAAACACTCAGCAGGGACAGGCTTGGTAACCTCCTGGGGTCCCTTCCAGCCCCACAGTTTTAGGAATCTCCATGGAGTTTTTGCCAGTTCTGTGGGGAATGGAATTGCAGGGGTGTTTTCAAGCAATCACCCAGACAAACCTTAACTGGCTCCACCCTGAACCTTTCCCCCTCACACCAGCTTATATTTCCTCCATGCAGTTATCCCCCCATGAGCTCAAGCTGACATCTAGAAGGAGACCACACCCACCAGCCAGGAACAGCCCTCAGTTCCTGCTGGATTTGAGGTGCTGACACATCTATGGCATTTAAACCCCCCCAGCATATCACACTCTTCAATCTTACTATCCCACTAGCACCCTCAGGGGCAGGGCTATTGTTCAGTTGGGGGAAACTGAGGCATAGAGAGATGCAGGGACTTGACCAGGGCCACACAGGGAGTCAGTAGCAGAGCTGGGACTTGAACCTGGGTTTCCTGAGTCCCAGGCCAGCACCCTGCTCACCAGGCCATCCTTCCTGGCATTGGCAGAGTGTGTGGCCTGTCCCCCACCCATTCACCCCCTTTGTCTGTTCTTGTCTATTGTAGGCGTTCTTGGTGAAGAACCGCACAAAGTCCCGGGTGTACTGGCTGGGGCTGAGTGACAAGAAAGTGGAAAATCAATGGCTCTGGGTGGATGGCTCCCCTCTGAACCTTACGTACGTGGAGTGAAAGGTTCCATGCCCCCCCCCTTGCTTCCCCACTGTGGTTTCCATGGGGCTTTACTCTTCTTCACAGCTTCTGGAGCACCGGGGAGCCCAATGACTCCAGCGACGAGGACTGTGGCACCATGGCAATCGACGGGCGGTGGAACGACATAAACTGCTACTGGACCGACTACTGGATCTGCGAAAAGCCCTGGCTCTGCTAGAGCCTGGTTCGGCTGCCAGCCCACGTCCTTCCTGAGCCACGGGCTGACCGGTGGGAACAGGCTCTGTCTCCTCGAGATCGATAGTCTCCCCAAGCTGTGTTCTCTTGGTGATGTGCCCCATTGCACAACTCTTGCTGGGAGCTAGGGGTTCTTCTGAATCCCTAGGGGGATGGTATTTCTGCAGTGTGTGTCCTAGTGGATAGGGCAGCAGGCTGGAACACAGCACACATGGTTTCTCTTCCCTGCTTCATCCTGGGACCTTGGACAACTCCCTTCCCCATGCCTCAGTTTCCCCTTGTAAGGGCTCAGGCTGTATCACTTCTGAATTTTGGATGATTGTATGACACTGTATCATGAAATGACTGGGTCATAGAATGCCTATGTGTGTGTGGATGCCCCAGGAGGTAGCGGGGTTGGCATGTCTCTGCCAGGCCAGACACAGTGGGGACGGACCAGCATGCAACATTACGTTAAACACCGTGGACAATGAGTTTTGTCTGCCTGGGAGACGCCGCTTTCTGCTCTTGTCCAAGGTGAGGGAGGCTTGGAAGTAATGGAAAGTTACCACAAGGCAGAACAAAAGAAGCAGCAGTTTAGAAAGGGACACCCGGGGGGAGCTTTCTCGGGGACAGAGCCACCTTGCACCAGATTAAGGGGTGTGCTACACTAGAAAATCAGACTGACCCATCTACATGGGTGAATAATCCACCGCCCTGAGCAATGTAGTTAAGCTGACCTAACACTCAGTGTGGGGGGCTCAGTCGGTGGAATAATTCTTCCACTGATTTAGCGCTACCCGTCTCGGGGAGGTGGATTTTCTCTAGTGATGGGATATCCCCACCCGGTGCTGTATCATATGGCTGCCCAGAAACTGGTAATACTGTTCAACCTTTCTTCCTGTAGTATATGATTACTGAAAAAGAACAGGAGTCCTTGTGGCCCCTTAGAGACTAACAAATGTATTTGAGCAGAAGCTTTCGTGGGCTACAGCCCACTTCATGGGATGCACAGAATGGAACTTCTAGTGAGGAGATAGATATACAGAGAGCATGAAAAGGTGAGAGTTGTCTTACCAACTCTGAGAGGTCAATTAACTCCCACCTTTTCATGCTGTCTGTATGTGCATATATATCTCCTCACCAGATGTTCCATTCTATGCATCCCATGAAGTGAGCTGTAGCCCACGAAAGCTTATGCTCAAATAAACGTGTTAATCTCTAAGGTGCCACAAGGACTCCTGTTCTTTTTGCAGATACAGACTAACACGGCTGCTACTCTGAAACCCGTCTATATGATTACTGGCTTTTAGCAATAAACTTGACTGGTAATGATTGTTTGGTCTCTTGAATATATTTCATAACGAGCCAAAGTGCGGGCAAGCAATTGACTATACTATTTACCGTCTGCTTTTAGGCTGTTTTATATGTGTATTGTTCGTTTTCGCCAATGAACTCACACAAATGATCAAAGGCAAAACCACCGTATCACCCGTGTGGGAATGCTCTTTTCACAGCGATCGCTGCAGAGCTGACCTTTCCATACTTGTCCTCATAGGCAAACGGCACAACGCTTTCAAAAGGCGAGTCTGCTAGACACCAAAAGCCATGCACTTACCAGGGACACTGGTTTTATGGTTCATTACAACAGTTTGTATCACACAGTGCTGCCCACCTTAAACCCTTTATGCGTAACACTGTATCCCCCAACTGCCCACTTCATTTCCAGTGACCGCCCCCACCGCGTATGACCCCTTCTGCTTAACGATCTGTGCCAGCTTGTATTTTGCTCGCTCTGCTTCCTTCCCCAGAGCTGAAGAAGGGCTCAGAGTTGCACGAAAGCTTGTACCAGAAGTTGGTCCAGTCAAAGATATTAACCTCGCCCCTCCCCTGTTTCTCGTTGCTTTGTGTGAGTTGTGCTCTCCTGGGCTTTACGTGATTAAATATAATGAACATAAAGCTGATAGATTGAAGAAGGAGCATGTGTGTGTGTGTCTGAGAGCATGTGTGTGTGTGCGCGTGTGTAACTGCTTCTCAACAGAGGCATGTCTCTGAGAGGGTTAAACTGTAGGTCAGAAGCATGGCACCTTTTGGGCGGAGTTCTGGGGGAGGCTGGATTTAAGTACAGGGTGTTGTCAAGAGGGGTGTGTTGTCAGATGCTATCGGTGTGGTGCTCTGCTCTCTCCTTGTTGGTATCACTTGGCTGCGTGCGTGTGTTCCCTCTGTGTGCTGCCCCAGCTCTGCGCAGCTAGCTGACACAGCAGACCCGAACAGAACCTCCCAATAACAACAAAGTCTAGTAAGGTACGAAGGCACGTCGGCCAGGTTTATTGTCGAAGAGAAACACAGTCTCCAGCTCCCCGGCAAACGTAGTCCAAGGTGCTGCTAAGATGCAGCTAGCCAGTACATATGTGCTCCCTGGCAATGGATCGGCTCAGTCAGTGGCGGGACTTTCCACTGCCCCCTCGGCCGGACAAAGACATCGCCCCAGGGATGCATTCTTATACACAGGTACAAACAAGTTACACATCACTCCTGACGTATTGAGGTGCAACCCCTCTACGTAGCAAGGCACAACCCCTCTACGTAGCAAGGTGCCGCCCCTCTACATAGCAAGGTGCTGCCTCTCACCTTGTACATGTTGGTTTGAACAAAACAACTCTATCCATCATATTAACCCTTTGCCCCTGTCATTGGGATGGGTCAGTCTGTTCCTTGTTATCTGTGTGGAATGTGCAAGTATGTGAATGTTCTGATCTCTAGTGTTCACTACCTTTTAGGTACGGTATCTCCTTGCAGCATCAGCCCTTTCCTTGCCAGCCTCTGTGAGCAGGGCCTGCCTCTGGCTCACAGCTTCACTTTGCTTTATGTTAGCAAAGTCTTGACCATTTCTTTAGTTCAGGCCTTACGCCTCATACCAGGCCTCTGATACCAAGGTTTATGTCTTAGGGCCTCCTCTTACTACACAGGGGATTCTGAAGGGTCAGCGCTGTGGCCAGAGGGGGGCAGACAGCTGGACAGCAGGGTCCAACGCTCGGAAGCGGGAGCTACAGGGAACATCTGTGCCCTGAGAGTGAGCATAGGCACCCCAGGCTTGGGGCAGTGGCTGGTGTCTGTTCAGACTTTCAGAGTTTGAAACCCTTCAGAGATCCAAGTGTAGAGACTTGGATTCCCCTCAGAGCAGTCCCAGTGGATGGCCCTTTCCTCGAGCGGCAACGCTCACCATCTGCACGTGGGTGACTTCCTCTCGCCCAGCCCTTGGGCAAGGGTGGACCCGGTTCCAAATGGATTCACCCACTTAAAGACTTTGCTGCCTTCCACCCCTGCACTGTACACCTGGCAACCATCGTTCAAGCTGTGCTCCAGAGGTGTAGGGTGAATGGGGTAGGATGGAGGAGGGGGAGACGCACTCCGGGGGTGTGGGGTGAATGGGGCAGGATGGGGGAGGGGGAGCTGCATTACATGGGTAGGGAGTGAGTGGGGGAGAGGGAGCCATGCCCTGGGGGCTGGGGTGGGGTGAATGAGGCAGTACAGGGGAGGGGCAACCATGCTCCAGAGGTGGGGGGTGAGTGGGGCAGTACAGGGGAGGGGGACCTGCACTCTGAGAGTGGGGAGGTGAGTGTGGGAGAGGGAGACATGCTCCGGGGGTTGGGGGGAGTGAGGGGGGCAGGAAGAGGGAGGGGGAATGATGCTCCAGGGGTCAGAGGGTGTAGTGGGGCAGGACATGGCAGGAAGAGCCATGCTCCAGGGCCCCGGGGTGGGTGTCAGTGGGGCAGCATGGGGAAAAGAGAGCGCTGCTCAAGGGGTTGGGGGTGATTGGGACAGGATGGGGGAGGAGGAGCCACGCTCCAGGGGTCAAGAGGTGAGTTGGGCAAGATGGGGGAGGGGGAGGTTTGGCCCTTGGTTGGGGGTGAGAGGGGCAGGACGGGGAAAGTGGACCTGCGCTCTGGGGTTGGGGGGTGAGTGGGAAGGACAGGGCAGGGGAATCCATGCTTTGGAGATTGGGGGGTGAGTGGGGCAGGATGAGGGAGGGGGAGCCATGCTCTGGAGGTTGGGGGCTGAGTGGGGTAGGGCTGGGGAGGGGGAGTTGCACTTTGGAGTTGGGGGTGAGTGGGTGGGTCAGGATGAGGGAGGGGGAGCCACACTCTGGGGATTGGGGGCTGTGTGGGGGAAGGGGAGCTGCACTCTGGGGTTAGGGGTGAGTGGGGCAGGATGGGGAAAGACGAGGGAGGGGAACCCGCGCTCCGATGGTCGGGTGTGAGTGGGGCAGGATGGGGAAGGGGGAGCCACGCTCTGGGGGTCGGAGGCTCAATAGGGTAAGGCGGGGGAGGGGGAGCTGCATTCTGGGGTTGGGGGTGAGTGGGGCAGAATGGGGGCAGGGAAGTTGCGGTCAGGGAGTGAATGGGACAGGACAGGGGAGCTGCCAATACCCCGCTCCCCCGTTCCCATGTGCTCCTTCAGGTTCCAGCAGCTTCTGCTCGTCCTGCCCCCGGTGGCGGAGGCTGCTTATTGCGATTAACTGGAGTGAGTCAGCACAGCTGGCCGGACACTGCCAGGTTCCCTTTTCGACTGGACTTTCCGGTTGAAAACCAGACACTTTGCAATCTTTACTCAGAAAAACACAGTGTGATTGAACTGTGCCCTTCTGCCAGCTGGAGTCGGCAGCCACCAGGGCCTGGTTTAATATCCACAGCCTCCACCCAGTAATCTGGGAAAACCAAACTCTACAGGGCACCTGTAAGAGGCAACACTTCCCCTTTCACAAGCACTGAGTCTGTGCATAGCAGAGAACATCTAATAAAAAGGGGGAAGGAACCTGGCATTAATTGGGGGAAACACCACAACCATGATTCAAACACATCTGACCATGAGCAAAACTCCCACCCCAGAGGACACTGGGCCATGTCCTTTGCCTCTGTTTTTCACCATGGTGTGAAAATCCAACAAACGAATGTCCCTTTAACAAGCACTCCCCCCTCCCTCTGCCACACCCCACTGACAGCTGCTGTCCTTGGTCTGTGGAGACCCAGAGTGCAGCGGTGCCTTCACGTGAGTTCACACAGGGGCAGGGGGGAATTGAGCAACGCCTTCACTGCCTGCTGCGTCGTTCACTCTGCTGCTGTTGTTCGTGTCACCGTTCACCACACTGTGCCATCCTCTGCTCCGTCGCCGCTGGCCCTGCGCTGTCCCCTTCTGCTGCCTCCTGCCTCTCTCCTGTGACCTCAGAGGGGGAACCTCACCTCTAGTGCAGGCCAAGCCACCTATTCTGCAGAAATGCTGTTCCACAACAAATCTAAGCAGCCCTTAGACCTGATGGAGACTAGGTATCTCTATCTTTGAACTGGCCTGGCCCAGCCCTGGCCCTTCTCCCTCACCACTGAGCTCTGAGCTCAGTTTGGTGGAGGGGGACCCCGTCCGTCAGGGCCGACTAAGCACAGTTCTGCTGCCCGTTCCTCCCACAATCAGGATGAAAACATTTCAGTCCCCTGCGTTCTAAAGTGCTTTGTAACCCAGCACCAGCCAAAACTGATCATGTGGGCAAAGCAGCTCTGTCTGCTGGATACCCAGGCCGAGCAGGTGTGTCTATGTAAAGACCATCTGGCCCTGAAACCTCCTCCCCACCCGCTGCAGCTCATCACTAGCTGCTTCAGACCTTGCTTCCATAATTATTAACCAATATAAGTTATTAACTTACCAGGATGCTTTTGCTGTGTACGGTAATTAACTAATTGCAGTTGATAAAATAGTGATACTTGGTCAGTCATTGTGCGCTGAGAATACATATATGTATAAAACTGACATACTGTTTAAATATGATTATAGAGTCCTATAGCAAATGAAACAATGAATTCACCCTACTGTGGCTCTCTTGGGTAATGCTGAGTGCTAATTTGGCTCCTGAACCCCTGAGGTCTGAGTATCGCTGCTACAGGTCCAGGGTTTGATCCCAACAACCCACCCGGTTATGTTATCTTTAAAACTAGCCTGGGGAGAACAGTCCTGCTCTGGGACGATGGACCAGATGGGACCTACAAGGCTCTTCCCTCTTTGAGGGTGTGACTCACTCAGGGTCACCACCGCCCCGCGCAGGAGGCAGGGTGATGGGCGGTGCTTTGACATTGTCCACGCAGGCCACACCACGGGAATACTTGAGTCATGCATGTATAAGACACTCCCTGATGGGGCAGGAAGGCCAGTGGGAGATAACAGCAGAGCACTCAGGGCACCAACCCAGCCCGCTACCCTTGGCCCCAGAGGGGAAGACACCTGCACGACTGAGAGATCCGGGGGGACCCAGAGCAGATGCTGAACCCTCCTGGAGAACCTCAGCAGGACCAGGAGGACCCAGGAACATGGGCTGGGATCTGTCCCCGCCCCGCGGTGAGACAAGCAAGCTCCTTTGCTGGCTGGCTGATCAAGGTCCCTTCCAGTTCTAGGAGATTAGGAACCTGCTGCTCTGTGTGTTGCTCGTTTCCTGGGGGTGGCAGTTGGGTTCCTTCCCTTTTTGCTCCTTTGAGATGCTGGAAGAAAATTCAAAAAGCAGTTTGGTTTTTTTTCCTCTTTTCAAAACCAGATCAGAAATGGGGGTCTCACCTACCCTGCCATCCCTGGAAGCCCTGAGGGTTACTGGGGAGCTGGCAGGACTGACAGGGTCACACCTGGGGAAACGTCACTGCCTGGCAAGTGATGTGATTATTTTCCTCCAAAGCTTTGGAAACTATTTAACCCAACGTCTGCTCCCATTTACACTAGTGTAAATCCTGAGTCACACTGTTGCCTTGAGGCTAGATTTACACTGGTGTAATTGGGAGCAGAGTTTGTCCCTTTGGCTTCATCCTTTTCATTTTTGTGGGTGCACATTTAACTCAAATGCCTGAGACACAGTGGGGAGAAAAGCTCTTTTAGCTAAAGATGCTACACACCAATCCCTGCCCCTTTAATTATTGTCAGGCTTGATTGAAAGTGTGTCCCATTCAGTGCTGTGGTAGGGTAAAATCTAGGGTGTGGCCAGGACAGGATTATCAGAGCCATTTCCCCCTTTTCCAGATCCCCCCTCTCACGAATCGGCAGCCGGTGATCCCTACCCTGATCATCATGGCCATCAAACTTCTCCTGATGACCCTGGTTCTCCTCTACCTCCTCTACCGTGAGTAGCCACCATGACCTGGGCCCCCTATCCCCACCAGAGCTGGTCTGGTGAGAGCTAGGCACCTTCTGAGAAAGCATGGACTAGTAGAGACAGAACAGGACTAAGCCCTGGAAAACCAGAATTCTATTCTAGCTGTGTGACTTTAGGCAAGTCACATAAATTCCCTGTGCCTCAGTTTCCCCATCTATAAAATGGTGCTCATGAGCCTGACCCCCTTCACAAAGTGCTTTGTATGCTCTACTGATGAGAAGGGGAAGGCATTATTATTAGGGTTTGAGATTCTCCCCTCCCCAAATCCTGCTCATCCCTGCCCCAAGGAGGTGAGAGCCCCAATGGGCTAGGGGAGCCCCTTGCTGGGATTCCCGCCCCACCCAACTACAGAGTTGACAGACTGGACTGAGAAGCTGCCAACCCACCTACTGGGAGAGGCGTGTGATGTCCCTGAGGCTCACACTGGGGTTCTGCTCAGTTTCTTAGATGGTCCCATCTTCAGACATGGCTGGGGACCCCAGGCCCACAACCAAGATGGGCCCGGCAGGTAAGATCAGGGCTGGAGGACGGCGTAAATGGGAGGTGTTCTTAGTTTTCCTTTCCTTAATGTCCCAGCCTGTGCACTGAGAACAGGGATGGCACCACACGGGGTGTAGGGAGGGGGATGAACACCCAGCAGGGATAGGGGTTGGAGGTGCTGCAGTGTCTCCTTCCAATTTAGGAAAGTAGGGATCAGGGGTGGTTCAGCCTGAAGATGAGGTCGGGGAGAAAGATGCTGGAAAGTCTTCATCTGGTTTAGGGGTGCAGGGAGGTGGGGATCAGGCACTAGGCAGAGTTGGGGTGCTGCAGCATCACTCTCTGGGGTGCAGGGAGCTGGGGTGATCAGCACCCCGCAGGGATGGGGGGGTTGGGTCCTATCAGTGGCCCTGAGACAATCACAGGCCATGCTCAGTTGCACAGGCCGCCCCTTCTCCCACCAAGCCAGGAGACTCTGCCCCACAACCCGGGGGAGCAGAGCAGGTGAGAGCAGAGTGGGGAGAATCCAAATGCAGTGTCACGTTCTAGCTTGGGTGGAGGGCTCCCCTTGGATGGGGTGTGGGGCTGAGGAATCTCCCATTAGTGCCAGGGGTTGGGACTGGGACCTGGGAATGGGGCCCTGCCACTCGCCCTGTGAGAGCAGAATCCAAAAGGATGGATAGAGGGGCTACCTATGCTCCATGTCTCCGCCTGTAGCTTCTGCTTTCATTTGTGGCTTAGGTTTCCTGTGGAGTACCCACACCTGCTGTGGTTTGGCCTGTGCTCTGTGTCTGCAGGGGGAAGGATTGGCCCCTCAGCAGTGCGTGTGGGGGGAGGGATCGGTTGCTGGTTGGCACGTACAGAAGGTGGGATCAGGCCCTCGTCGGCACATGGTGGGGGGTTAGTCCCTCATTGGCACGTTGGGTGGGGGGGATTGGCCCGTCATCGCCATGTGGTGGGGAGGGATGAGCCCCTCGTCGGCACCTGGTGTGGCAGGAATTGGCCCCCGCATCGGCATGTGAGGGGGAGGGATCTGCTCTTTGCCAGTACATGGGGTTGGGGGATTGGCCCCTTGTTGGCACGTGAGATGAGGTGGATAGGCTCCTGATCGGCGCGTGTGAGAGAGGGGATTGGCCCCTCACTGGCGAGTAACCGGAGAGGGGCTCACAGCTATGTTGTCTGTGGCAGGTGTTCCCTGGTGCCAGGCAGGCTGGGACCAGGACCAAGGGAGGTGCTACCTTTTCTCCCAGGCAAACCAGTTCTGGGAGGCAGCGAGAAACTTCTGCTTAGCCCAGAATGCTGATCTGGTGGTGATCAACGACCAAACGGAGCAGGTACGAGCCCTCGGCCCCACCCCTCCCTGGGGTGTAATGATCCCTGGGCAGAGGGCTGGCATGAGGTTTTAGCGCTGTTTGGCCCTGACGGGAAAGGTGGGAGTTCCTGGTGCAGGGCTGGAGCAGGACTCCAGGTCTCCAGCAGTGACAAGGACTAGCCCTGCCCCACCCCCGGGGTGAATTTTGCCTCGGCGGGGGCAGGAGGGGCTTGGGGCCGCAGCACAGAGAAGAGATGATGTGGAGCAAATGGTGGGGAGTTTTGAGGAGGGCTCAGAAAGCAGAGCTGCTCGGCAGATCAGAGAGGTGGTTACCCAGCAGGGTAGTCAGACTCCCTGAGGGGCTGGGAACACGAAACTATCTTGCCAAAGGTAGATTCCCACCAGACTGCAGAGCCCAGGGGTGTCTGCTGGGAGAGAAGAGCCAGGACTCGACTGTAGTGCCACAGGTGATTATTTTAATTTTTCCAGGTGGTTGTCCCACCCCACCTCAGCCCTGCCTCAACTCCACCCCTTCCCCCAAGGCCCTGCCTTTCCCCCTGCCTATTTTCTCCCCTGCCCCACCCCTTTCCCCAAGACCCTGCCCTTGTCCCACCTCATCCCACCCCTGCTCCCCTCCCTCCCCTAACCACCTCCCACCGGCTGCCAAACAGCTGATCAGCAGCAGTGGCCAAACAACTGATGGATGGGTGGCTGGTGGGTGCTTAGCACCCACTGATTTTTCCCCATGGATGCTCCAGCTCCAGAGCACCCACAGAGTCAGCACCTGTAGTAGTGAATGTATTTCTTTGGTCAGTGATTTCCAGTGCCAGGAATGGGCCAGCACCTTGGCTGGTGCACAGCAGCTGTCATCCATGTGATCCCGGTTGACATCAGCTGGGGATCCAGCCCAAAGATCCTGCAACAGGACCTTGGGTGACAATTCTGCTGAGGCCTGAACCAGACCAGGCCCTGGCTGGCTCTGCTGGGTGTATGGGAGGGAAAAGCAGGAACGGCTTAGATTAATCCCTGCAGCCAGCAGCCCTGGCTCTGATCCCCAAAGGATGAGGGAGCCCATCTGGGGGCAGATTTTTTACAATCACTTTCAAAGTGGAAGAGCCCTTTAGAAAGAGGAACTCGGACGGTGCATTCGTAACACTCACCCTTATCTCCTACTGCATCCGGTCGTAATAACTGGCCTGACAAATTTACCCTCACTGTGAACACAGCTGTAAAAGTTTGTGAGCATTCCTGAGATGGTACAATGACCGAGAATAACCAGGACTGATGGGAAAAGGTCCCAAACGGGAGACAGATGGAGTTAGTCCAAATGAAAGAGCCTCCTGCTGTAACTCAACGACTGGGTTCAGATCACGCCTGGCAAACAAGAAACTTCTGGAACCAGAAAGGAGTGAATCCAGTGCCGGAGATTAAACCTACTTGGTGGCCAAAGGAATGAGGGGATGGACTTGTCCACCCATCGCTCCCTTTTGGGGCCCTGAAAGAGACTTTGGGGAGAAAATTAGGCCACTAGAATGAGCTTCACCATCATGGTTCTCCCCTCCTCCACATCTTCCGGGACCCAAGACCTTTGTCATCCTGAGCCTGAAACATCCTGACCAGATGGAGCCAGAGAGAAGGACCCAGATGGCGTCGCCTTTACCGGCTCCAGCTAATCCCAGCCACCAGCTGGGATGAAATGGGTCGGACTGTAACAACAACTGCTGCTCCAGCCTGTCTCAGCAGCAGGATGGTTGTTACCAGCTCTGATATCATCTAAGAGACAGTGCCGGGTTTACAATGGCGCTGGGCCCACACTTAGAAGGAGCCATGGCACCCGGACTGTGGCCTTTCTGTCACGGACTCACAGGTTGTGCCCTCTCTTGGCCCCATGCAGTCCCTGGGGGGAACCCCCTTCAGTGTGACAGCCCTTCTCGGGGATCCAGTCTCTCTCAGGGATTAAGCCTGTCCACCTCCTGGAACTGGACCTGTCTGAGCCTTAGTACACCTGTTTCTCACCTTGGGCCCCCTTAGGGAGTCCACTCGCTCTGGACCCCCAGGGCCTACACTCCCAGAGGGAGTAATGCAACCCTGTTCTCTAGACCAGAGTGACTCTCAGCCAGCGTAAAACAGGTGGGTTTATTGAGCGTCTGAACACAGCCTAGGAAACTCTCATGGCCCTCAGGCCTGGCCTCCCTCAGCACAGCACAGCACATCCAAGTCTCCCCTGCATTCAGGTGGGCTCTGCCTGCTCTCTCTCTCCAGCCCAGAGGCCCCTGCTTCCCAGCTGGGCATCCGATATCCCGGGCCCCAAGCCTCGCCTCTGTCCATTGTCTTCTCTCCAGGTAAACAGGGTCGCCTGGGCCTCCTCTCCTCTCCTGTCCTCTGGCTGGAACCACCTGGTCAGGTTACCGGGGTCCTCTCTTCACAGCCCATTGTCCTCCTACTGGCCAGAACTACCTGCGACTTCTGAGCTGAGCCTTCTAGTGACCACAACCCCAGGTCCCCAGTCGCTGGGGTATCCATTCTGCAGGCCATTGGTCGGGGTCCCAACTTCAGTCACTGGTCCTCTATGACAACAAACTCCCTCTCCCATCACCTTGTTAAACCAGTAACACCCAGGGAAACTGAGTCCCACTCCCTCTGCAGGCAAACCAGTGGAAAGAACAAGAAACCTCCCACTTCATCACACCTGCCCTGTTTTCTGCCCACGCTTTGTGCCAACACCCCATCCCCACCTGGCCTTTCACCGAGGCCCTGCCTGCCGCTGACTCCGTTCTCTTCCAGCCATGCGAGTGGTGGGTGGGGCCTTGGAGGGGACGAGACTGATCAGGGCAGGGCCTTTCAGCAAAGCATGGGCGGAGCAGGGGGCGGGGCCACAGTCCTGGTGCCAGGACTCACAAATGATTAATTTGGCCCTGCTAAGAGTCTGTCACACAAGGGAGGCGGGTTCCTTCTAAAAAATCTGCATCTCAAAGGGGATGGGCCCAAGGGATACTGGCGGACTGAAAGCCTGGCTCAGTGCTTTACCATTCAAAGGCTTTCCCTGGTTTTTTCCATCTTCCTTTTGTCTTTGATCAAAGGTTAAAAGGGTTTTTAAGGAACCTGAGCAGGCTGGGTTAGCGCTGTTTAATGTCGGCCAGCGGCTGGGTTCTGGTAACATCTTAGGCTCGTATATTCCAGCTAAATTAATACAACAAGCCCTCCTGGACTCCCCGTGCATTACCCTCCCCTGCTGGGTTGTGCCCAAGTTTGACTGCAGGGTTGGGATCTGTTTGGTGCGGTGTGCAGGTGATCTATGCCACAGCCCTCTCTGTCCCACTGCAGGACCCAATGCCCTTCTACCTCCTTCCAACACCATCCATTGCCCAGGCTCATGGCCTCCTCTAACCACCCCAGGCCGAGACCATCGCCAACCCCTGTTCCTCCACTGACGTCTCTCCATCCCCCCCACCCTTCCCTGGAGGGAGAGGAGAATCAGGCTCCTTGCCTCCTTCTCTGGCGTATGCAGCATCGAGTGCTCAGGCCATCCTTGGGGTTAGTTCTTGCCACGAGAGATGCCTCAGGATCTGGCTCTAGTTCTAACCACCCAATTCTCTGTGTCATTCTCTCTAGAATTACTTGGCTATTAAAGCTCGTTCCATTCGGCACTGGATCGGCTTCACTGACCAAGGGACTAAAGGCATCTGGTGCCGGGTGGACAACACTTCTGCGGTATTTACGTAAGCATGGGGTGATCCTCTGCTCTCCCATTCCTGCCCTGGCCTTCCCCAGCTGCCCCTGCAGGAGCTTTCTACCTCAGGAGCTCCAAGGCTGAGGCCAGGGATGGAGCCACTCGGGTCTGATATCATGCCCTGAGGACTGAACAACTCGAGGCTTTATCGGTCCCCGCAGGTCACTGCTTGCAATCTGGCCCAGGTCTCTAGTGACCAAATGGCATTGCTGCTGGGTGCCCTCTGAATGAAACGAGCTTGACGGGTCTCAGCCCAGTTCCCAGTGGGAAAAGCATCCACAGATCACATTGGGTGCTTGTTGGCCGTCACAGCCAATGGACTGAGGACGGAATGGGTGACAGGGACAAAGCACCCCTCTCAGCCTACAGAATTGTATCTCCAAGGCTGGTCTGGTCTGAGACATTGTGGTGAGGGAAAGCTTGTGCTGCCATGGCCTGTGTGGGTAGCAGCCTTTACCCCTGCACCAGGGTCTTCAATAGCACAGCCCTCCCCGACTTATACCATTAACTAGTAGTAGGTTGTTATCCTCTAGTAGGCCAATCATGATGCCTGCCCTGTGAGCAAGTAATGCTGTCTCTGGCCCCACATTCATTTGGATACTTCAGAATAAAAGATCTATCTCCTCTAGGGGGAATGTCACAAACCCTTTTCAACCCCCCCACTTCCCATGCAGAGAGTATTCAGTCTGGCATCATAGAATCATAAACTTTAAGGTCAGAAGGGACCATTATGATCATCTAGTCTGACCTCCTGCACAATACAGGCCACAGAATCTCACCCCCTACTCCTGAAACAAACCCCTAACGTATGTCTGAGTTATTGAAGTCCTCAGATCATGGTTCAAAGACCTCAAGGTGCAGAGAACCTTCCAGCAAGTGACCCGTGCCCCACGCTGCAGAGGAAGGCGAAAAACCTCCAGGGCCTCTGCCAGCCTGCCCTGGAGGAAAATTCCTTCCCAACTCCAACTATGGCGATTAGTTAAACCCTGAGCATGTGGGCAAGACTCACCAGCCAGACACCCAGGAAAGAATTCTCTGGAGTAACTCAGATCCCACCCCATCTAACATCCCATCACAGGCCATTAGGCATATTTACTGCTAGTAGTCAAAGACCATCCCAGGATCTGAACCACATGCCACAAAGATGCAGATATCATAAGCCTCTTCTTCCCAAATCTGGACCTTAGCGTCCAAAATTTGGGTGCTTGTATGAAACTCCCCCAAGCTTATTACCAGCTTGGATCTGATCTTGCTGCCACCAGCCAAAAATTCCAGGGTTTTGGCTCCCTCTGGTCTCCCCAAAACCTTCTCTGGGGGGACCCCAAGACCCAGAAGCTCTGAGTCTTACCAGCAAGGGAAATAACCCACTTCCCTTCCTCCTCTCTCTCCCACCCAGACTTTCCTCTCTGGGCTAACCTGATAGTATTGATGCAATCTCTTTACATCACAATACCAAGAAGCATGTCTCCTCTATTCCACAAAGAGACAAACCCCAAATACAAGGAAATAGAGATGATCCTATCTCTTCTCCCCCTCCCACCAATTCCCTGGTGCTGCCGAGTTATCCTCCGTAGATCTAACACAAAGAAAATTCCCTCTCCTTGTTCCTTAGCCTACCCAGAGAGAAAACTCAAACAAGTCTTAAAAAGAAAACTTTATATAAAAAGAAAGAAAAAGACATAAGAATATAAATGCTGCATCAATTGACAATACAGGGCTATTGCTTATAAGAAAATATGAATAAACAGTCTGATTCAAAAAGATATCCAATTTGAAACATTCCAGCAAGTTACACACATGTAAATACACCCAAAACAACATAAAATCCTATTGTTTTTCTACCTGTACTTACATGTTGGAAAGAGAAGAATAGAAGATAGGAAGAACCTTCTCATAGCTGAGAGACAAACAAAAGACTCAGACCCCAAAAAATCCGCTCCCTGACTTTGAAAAATCCAGTTTCCTGATTGGTCCTCTGGTCAGGTGTTTGGTTCCCTTTGTTAACCCTTTACAGGTAAAAGAAACATTAACCTTAGCTATCTATTTATGACAGCAGACTTAACTGAAAACAGTTTAAGAAGAGCCCCTGTCTCCAGCACCCAGACTTCCAGCTCCCAATGGGTTCCAAACCCCAGATGAATCCGTTTCACTCTGTATAAAGCTTATACAGGGTAAATGCATAAATTGTCCACCTTTATAACTCTGATAGAGAGATATGCACAGCTGTTTGCTCCCCCAGGTATGAATTAATAAGCAAAAGTGATTTTCTTAAGTATAAAAAGTAGGATTTAAGTGGTTCCAAGTAATCGACAGAACAAAGTAAGTTACCAAGCAAAATAAAACAAAACATGCAATTCTAAGCCTAAGACAATAAGAAACTGGGTACAGATAAAATCTCACCCTCAGAGATGTTCCAATAAGCTTCTTTCACAGACTGGACTCCTTCCTTGTCTGGGCCCAATCCTTTCCCCTGGTCCAGTTCTTGTTAGCTCCAGCTCAGGTGGTAACTAGGCGATTTCTCATTACTGGAAACTCCTTTGTTCTGTTCTACTCCCTTATATGGCTTTGCCACATGGCAGGAATCTTTTGTCTCTCTGGGGCCCTAGCTCTCCTTCCAAATGGAAAAGCCCCAGGGTTAAGATGGATGCCAGTACCAGGAGACATGATCACATGTCCTGTGAGAAACCCCCCCCCCCCCCAGCCTTCATTCTGCCTGGCCTGACTCACAGGAAGGCTTGCAAGTAAACAGAGCCATTTACAACCAATTGTCCTAATTGATGGGAGCCATCAAGATTCCAAACCACCATTAATGGCCCACACTTTGCATAATAACAATAGGACCTCAGAGTTATATTTCATATTTCTAGTTTCAGGTACAAGAATGATACATTTATACAAATAGGATGATTACACTTAGTAGGTTATAAGCTTTGTAATGATACTTTACAAGAGACATTTTGCATGAAGCATATTCCAGTTACATTATATTCACGCTCATTAGCATATTTTCATTAATTCATATGGGTGCAACGTCACAATGGGCCCAATATTCCACTGCTTTTGGCCCATTTACACTGCTCTGGCAGCATCAAGGGATTTTGAAGGAGCCTTAATCTCCTCCCCGACCCTCGCTCAGGATATAACCAGCATAAAGGGGCTGGAGAAGAGCTGGCACAACAGCCCCTGGTGCAGGGGCTGGAGCCCTGCTGGGCTCTGGCTGTTCTAAGCTTCCTAGAACCCCACCAGGGCCTGAGCATAAGTTAAATGAACCCCAAGGCTGCTCTAGGTTACACTGAAGGTGAGGCCCAGCTTACTGGGGGTAGATCTCCTCTGGGACGCGGAGTCAGCGGGTTAAGAGTTCATCTCTCTCTTCTCATTCAGGAACTGGAATGAGGGGGAGCCCAATAACCTGTTCACGAGCAAAAATGGTGATGAGAACTGCGCCCACCTGTTGAACAACGGCCTGTGGAATGATGGACCCTGTAGTTTTGCTTACAGGTGGATCTGTGAAAGGGCTGCCACTGTGTAAACAGCCCCCTCTGCCCCCGGCTCTGAACACAGGCTGAAATTCATCCCTCCACGAGGAGGCCCCGACACAGCTCATGGCCTGTGCATCAGCCCGTTGTGCTCTTGTGTTGACCTGTTGCCCAGGGCTGAATCTCACACACATCTTAGCTCTGCCTGAGGTATTCTGGCTCCTCTCCCCATTTGTTGCTCCCAGTGAAAATACCTTCCCCCCACATTTCCCGGTGCCTGGGTCGGGCCCCCTGTGACATTCCCCTGGTGTTATCTGGACCGGTCATCTGCTAGGTCACTCCAATCCTTGAATCTGGGAGCCAGCCTTACCCTGCTCTGCTGTGAGAACCTCCACTCCTGGGCTGTTCACGCACAGCCTCCAGCATGTAAGCTGCTTGGATTTCGCAACCGAATGACACTAGCCAATATCTCCAGTCCCAGACACAGCCCTAGGAACCTCCCTCTTGCAGTGTCCAGTTATGCTTGCTGAATGCTGCAAGCTTATATGAGTGTGTCAATTTAATAAAGAAATTGTTATGTACCAGGCTTGTTATCCCAAGGGGAGTCTCTGACATGCTTCAGAGCAAACACACTGCTTCAGGTAGAATAAACGAACAAATTTATGATAGATTTTAAATGATTTATAAGTCAAAGCAGAACAAGTCGGATTTGGTCAAATGAAACAAAAGCAAAACATATTCTAAGCTGATCTTAACACTTTCAGTGCCCTTACAAACTTAGATGCTTCTCACCACAGGCTGGCTGGTTGCCCTTCAGCCAGGCTCTCCCCTTTGATCAGGACTTCAGTCACTTGGTGGCAAGGTCTGTAGATGGAGGTGGAAGAGAGAGGAAGAGCATGATAAAGTATCTCCCTTGTATCATGTTCTTTCTTTCCTCTTGGCTTTGCCTCCCTCCCATCCACCCCCCAAGTCAGGTGAGCATTACCTCATCGCAGTCCCAAACTGACCAAAGGAAGGGGGGTGACTCACTCAAGAGTCCAACAGATTCTTTGAGATTGCCTAGGCCAGTGTCCTTTGTTCCTGTGAGGCTGGGCTGAGCTGGGTTGAGCTGAATAAAGTAGCTATGTTCTTTAGCTCTTGGCAAGATCACATAAGACATACAGGAACCGTGCTGCAAGAGCAGATCCAGTCCACTATTGTTCTAACCAGGTTTTACCTTGAGTTTGTAAAGAGATAAAATCATGTTATTGAACATGACTTTGATTAACCATTTCTGTTATACACTAATACAGCTTCTAACCCAACACTAGCTGTAGTAAAACAGAACCAAGGATGGGGAGCTCTTAGGATGCAGTCAGCAATGTTTGTATCATCCCTTCCTGCATCAATTTTGCATTGGGGGTGTGACATTATTGACATGAACTGTGACCGTATAGATCATTGTTGCAACCAAGGTCCTAGAGTGGCTTCAAATCTTGTACAAAGGAGGTCTAGTAAGGTGTGATGGAGTAGGGACTGTCTGTGTGGGGAACGGAAAAGCAGGGGGATTTTTTTAGGTGCGGGACAGGTGATCAGCCTGTAACCCGAGCCCGGCCAGGGGGAGGGGGAGCTCCTGGGTGGAGAAGAAGGGAACAAAGGACCCCGGCCGGGGGGGGAGGAAAGGCAGGACAGTTTGGGTTTGGGTCTGTGGGGCAGAATTCAGGGTATCCTAGCTGGGATCCAAGCACCCTGAACCCCCAGAAGGACTGGATGGAGAAGTCCTGACTGTGCCTGCAAGCTCTGCTGTAACCTGTGTTCCTGTTGTCCAATAAACCTTCTGTTTTACTGGCTGGATAAAAGTCACTGTGGGGTCCAGGAAGAGGGGTGCAGGGCTGGAACCCCCAGACTCCGTAACAACTGGTGGCAGTGGCGGGAGATACTGCACCCCGTGGACGGCGCTTCCTGCAGTAAGTGACTGGGGAGCAGTAAAACGAAGGGGTGATTAACCCCTGGGAGTGTGTGCCCAGTGAGAAGGACTTTGCAGTAACAGGGTTCCCCGGGGGATTGCAGCGAGCGGTCCCAGGGGCGGAGGAGTCTGCAGCTCGACCCTGGCAGAGAGGTGGTGATCTCAAGAAGGGCTGGTGCACTAGGGGTCCCCTGGAAACCGTGGGGAGCGGCGAGCACCCCGGCCTGTGAGTGGCCAGCAGGAAGATGTACGCCAAGCTGCGCAAGTGTGACCTGCTGGAGCTGTGCAAGCAGAGGGGCTGCGCACAGGGAGGCTGACCAAGGACCAGCTGATTGCCCGGCTGGAGGAGGGAGACCGGAGCCCTGTCTCTGAGGGAAGCAGCCTGGCAGATGCAGCGCAGGCACCAGTGTCTGTCCCTGCTGGGAGTGGTCAGCCAGCGGATGAGGGCTTCCCGAGACCCCCCCTTCCTAGGCCTAGGGGAAGGGCGGGGAGGAGCCCAGCGAATACCGAGGGCACCGTGACCCCCCCGGCCAGCAGGGGATCCTGGCAGCGAAGCTCACCCCCCAGCAGGGGATCCTCCCGGCGACACTCGACATCTGTGGAGCAGCTGTGGCTGGAAGAGGAAAGGAAGATGAGACGGGAGGAGCTGGAGTTAAAGAGGCAAGAGCTGGAGGAGAAGGTGAACCAGCGTAAGCATGAGGAGAACCAGCGCCAGCGTGAGCTGGAGGAGAAGGTGAACCAGCGTAAACATGAGCGGGAGGAGAAGGAGAAACAGCGTAAACATGAGCTGGACCTGGCCCAGCTGAGGAACCGTGAGGCCCCGGCTGCGGTGAGTGAGGGGGGACCCAAGCCTACAACGAACTTTGATAAGCGCTTGCTGCCCCGGCGTAAGGAGGGGGAGGACATAGATACCTTCCTGACAGCCTTTGAGAATGCCTGCGAGCTGTACAAGGTTGACCCTGCAGACAGGATCCCATTTCTCACCCCCTTACTGGACTCCACGGCCGTGGAGGTGTACAGCCGACTGAAAGGGGCGGAGGCAGGGGACTACGAACTGTTCAAACAGGCCCTGCTCCGCGAGTTTGGGCTGACTCCTGAGATGTACCGGAAGAGGTTCCGGAGTCAGCGTAAAACCCGTGAGATCACATATCTACAACTGGTCAACCGGGCCCAGGGGTATGCCCGCAAGTGGACAGCGGGGGCCCAAACTAAAGAGGACCTGCTTGACCTATTCATACTGGAGCACCTGTATGAGCAGTGCCCGTCTGACCTGAGGCTGTGGTTGAGGGACCAGAAGCCGGAGAACCCGCAGCACGCAGGCCAACTTGCCGACCAATTTGTGGACAGTCGGGCAGGGGATGGCAGGGAGGAGTCTCGAAGGAGCAGGCCTGCCTCAACGCAGAGAGAGAGTCATCATGGGACCTCCCAGTGGGGCCCTATGGAGAACCCCCCCAAAAGGGGAACATCCAGTGTCAGGTCCCTCCGACCCACTCAAGGGGACCCACGAGACATGGGCTGCTATCAATGTGGCCAACGAGGCCACATCCGGGCCCAGTGCCCCAAGCTCAGGGACAGACCAAGCAGACCCAACCCGCAGAGGGTGGACTGGGTAAAAACCCAATCGGAAGACGGGCTACATTCCCGGGAAAGGGGGGCTGGCAACATACCACCTGTGAAGGAGGGAGGAGGTCCCCAGGTCAGCTCCTCTGGGGGGCTGGAAGCTCCAGCCTCCGGGTTCTTAGTTTACCGGGTGGGCGCAGGGCTGCCCCTCCGGAAAGAGTGCATTGTTTCCCTGGAGGTAGATGGGAGGGAGGTCACTGGGTACTGGGACACGGGTGCAGAGGTGACGCTTGCCCGGCCCGAGGTGGTGGGCGCAGATCGGATGGTGCCCGACACCTACCTGACCCTGATGGGCGTGGGCGGGACCCCATTCAAGGTGCCCGTGGCAAGAGTACATCTGAAGTGGGAGGCCAAGGAGGGCCCCAAGGACGTGGGGGTACACCCATATTTGCCCACAGACGTGTTAATGGGAGGGGATCTTGAGGACTGGCCTAGTAGCACTCAGAGTGCCCTGGTCGTGACTCGTAGTCAGAGTCGGCAAAGGGCACTGCACCCCGACCACGGGGAAGGTACTCGGCCCGAGGTGCAGGACCCTAACCTGGGGGGCGGGGAGCGCCCAGGGGCACGGCTCAGAGAGGCTGTGGCCTCAGACCCCGCCAGCAAGAGAGAGCTGGTCCCCATCCCTGTCCCAGCTGCTGAGTTCCAGGCGGAGTTGCAGAAAGATCCCTCCTTGCGGAAGCCCAGGGACCGGGCTGACCTTAGTGCGGAACAGACCCTGAGGAGAGGTTGCAAGGAGAGGTTCCTGTGGGAGAAGGGGTTCCTGTACCGAGAATGGGCCCCCCCAGGGGAGGTAGAGTCATGGGGGATCAGGAGGCAGCTGGTGGTTCCCCAGAAGTTTCGCCACAAGCTGCTGTACCTGGCCCATGACATCCCTCTTGCAGGACACCAGGGAGTCCGGCGTACCAGGCAGAGGCTGCTACAGAACTTTTACTGGCCTGGGGTCTTTACCCATGTCCGACAGTACTGCCAATCCTGTGACCCCTGCCAGAGGGTGGGGAAGGCCCGGGACAAGGGGAAAGCAGCCTTGAGGCCTTTACCCATCATAGAAGAACCTTTCCAGAAGGTGGCCATGGACATAGTGGGACCTCTCAGCAAGATGACCCGGTCCGGGAAAAAGTACATCCTGGTGGTGGTGGATTTTGCCACTCGCTACCCCGAGGCAGTGGCCTTGTCCTCTATTGAAGCAGACACAGTGGCAGATGCGCTGCTGACAATTTTCAGCCGGGTGGGGTTCCCCAAGGAGGTCTTAACGGATCAGGCGTCCAACTTCATGTCGACCCTGCTCCGGTCCTTATGGCAGAAATGTGGGGTCCAGCACAACTGGGCCTCAGCGTATCACCCCCAGTCCAACGGGCTGGTGGAAAGGTTCAACGGGACGCTGAAGATGATGCTAAAAACATTTATGAACCAGCACCCGCAGGATTGGGACAAATACTTACCTCACCTGCTGTTCGCGTACAGGGAGGTACCCCAGGAGTCTACCGGGTTTTCGCCTTTTGAACTGTTGTATGGAAGGCGAGTAAGGGGGCCCCTGGACCTGATGAGAGATGAATGGGAGGGGAAGGCCACTCCCGAGGGAGAATCAGTGGTGGAGTATGTCCTGACCTTCCGGGAAAGACTGGCCGAGCTCATGGGCCTGGCCAGGGAGAATCTGGCCCGAGCCCAGAGGAAGCAGAAGGTCTGGTATGACCGCACGGCCCGGGCCCGGGCCTTTGCCACCGGGGATCAGGTGATGGTTCTCATCCCCGTGAGGAAAAACAAACTCCAGGCCGCCTGGGAAGGACCCTTCAAGGTAATCAAGCAACTGAATGAGGTAAACTATGTGGTGGAGCTGTCAAACCGGGCACATCACCGGCGGGTGTACCATGTGAACATGATGAAACCATACTATGACAGGGGGAATGTGGTGTTGGCCGTGTGTGGACACTGGGAGGGGCAGGGAGATGACCCTTTAGTGGATCTATTCCCTGGGACAAAAGCGGGTTCCCCCCTGGAGGCGATTCCCCTCTCTGATCAGCTGACCCTGGCCCAGCACGCTGAGATCAGAGGGGTGCTGCATCTATACCGACAGCTGTTTTCCAACCAGCCTGGACGCACTAATTTGACTGTTCACAGGGTGGAGACCGGGTCACATCCCCCTATAAGATGCTCCCCTTTTCGGGTCACTGGTAAAACTGCCCAGGATCTGGAAAGAGAGGTCAGGGACATGCTGGCTTTGGGTGTGATCCAGCCGTCTTCCAGCCCTTGGGCCTCGCCAGTGGTGCTGGTCCCCAAGAAGGATGGGTCAATCCGGTTCTGTGTGGACTATCGAAAGCTCAATACCATCACCGTATCTGACGCCTACCCCATGCCCAGGCCTGACGAGCTCCTAGACAAGCTGGGAGGTGCTCGGTACCTCACCACCATGGATCTTACCAAGGGCTACTGGCAAGTGCCGCTGGACGCAGATGCCAGGCTGAAATCGGCCTTTATCACCCCTCTGGGGCTCTACGAGTTTCTGACCCTGCCCTTTGGCCTCAAGGGAGCGCCAGCCACCTTCCAGCGCCTGGTGGATCAGCTACTGAGGGGGATGGAGAGTTTTGCCGTGGCCTATATTGACGACATCTGCGTCTTTAGCCAGACCTGGGAGGACCATGTGTCCCAGGTTACACAAGTCCTGGATCGAATCCGGGAGGCTGGGTTAACCGTAAAGGCTGAGAAGTGCAAGGTGGGGATGGCTGAAGTATCTTACCTGGGCCATCGGGTGGGGAGCGGCTGCCTGAAGCCGGAACCAGCCAAGGTGGAGGTGATCAGAGACTGGCCTGCTCCCCAAACCAAGAAGCAGGTCCAGGCCTTTATTGGGATGGCGGGGGTACTATCGAAGGTTTGTGCCCCACTTTAGCGCCATAGCCGGCCCCATCACTGAACTGTGCAAAAAGGGGAAGCCAGACAAGGTAATCTGGACCGAGCAGTGCCAGGAGGCTTTCCGGGCACTGAAGGAGGCTCTGGTCAGTGGCCCAGTTCTGGCGAACCCAGATTTTGACAAACCCTTTATGGTGTTCACCGACGCCTCAGACACGGGACTGGGGGCGGTGTTAATGCAGGAGGATGAAAATGGGGAGAGACACCCCATTGTGTACCTGAGTAAGAAGCTGCTACCCCGGGAGCAAAACTACGCGGCCATCGAGAAGGAATGCCTGGCCATGGTGTGGGCCCTTAAGAAGCTAGAGCCATATCTCTTTGGGCGACACTTCATCGTGTACACCGACCACTCTCCCCTGACCTGGCTGCACCAGATGAAAGGAGCCAACGCCAAGCTCCTGAGGTGGAGCCTGCTCCTGCAGGACTATGACATGGACGTGGTCCATGTGAAGGGAAGTGCCAACCTGATAGCGGACGCGTTGTCCCGGAGAGGGGGCCCTGAACTTCCCCAGGTCACTGGGCAGAGTGACCCCGCTCAGTTCAGTCTCGAAGGGGGGAGCGGTGTGATGGAGTAGGGACTGTCTGTGTGGGGAACGGAAAAGCAGGGGGATTTTTTTAGGTGCGGGACAGGTGATCAGCCTGTAACCCGAGCCCGGCCAGGGGGAGGGGGAGCTCCTGGGTGGAGAAGAAGGGAATAAAGGACCCCGGCCGGGGGGGGAGGAAAGGCAGGACAGTTTGGGTTTGGGTCTGTGGGGCAGAATTCAGGGTATCCTAGCTGGGATCCAAGCACCCTGAACCCCCAGAAGGACTGGATGGAGAAGTCCTGACTGTACCTGCAAGCTCTGCTGTAACCTGTGTTCCTGTTGTCCAATAAACCTTCTGTTTTACTGGCTGGATAAAAGTCACTGTGGGGTCCAGGAAGAGGGGTGCAGGGCTGGAACCCCCAGACTCCGTAACATAAGGTGTCTATTAAAAAGTTGTAATTTGCTGGTTATGATTATGCTGTCTGTATGTGTATCATTTTTGTATTTGAAGTTGTGAATATTAGCTATATACTTGTATCTCAATGGGTTTGATTCTAAATAGCATCAGTGAAGCATTTGGCCAGCTTATTGAAAAGAGGCTGTTCAGATTAAGCAGCAGAGAATCCTGTGGCACCTTATAGACTAACAGACGTTTTGGAGCGTGAGCTTTCGTGGGTGAATACCCACTTCGTCAGACGCAGGTAGTGGTACCTGCGTCTGACGAAGTGGGTATTCACCCACGAAAGCTCACGCTCCAAAACGTCTGTTAGTCTATAAGGTGCCACAGGATTCTCTGCTGCTTTTACAGATCCAGACTAACACGACTACCCCTCTGATACTGTTCAGATTAAGTGGCAAATCAAGAAACACTTAACTGACAATGGACCTTGGGAGTGGTGGATTTAGAGTTAGCTTCATTTTTGGGGCCCCTCCTTGGGACGCAGCCAAGAAAAAGAACATTCTCTCTTATCTCTCCCCTGTCCCCATTTTTCATTCTTTTTTTCTTCATCCTCCTCCTTTAAGTAATAGGAAGTAAATGAAAATAAAGTGAGGTACCTTGATTGTTTTTGTAGTCTAATTTATTTTTCCACAGACCACTTGAAGATCGCAGAGGGGCTCGGCAGACCACTTAATGATCTTTCCAAATATTGTTTGTACCTGTTAGCTAACTATTGTTAAAGCGCTTTGGATAAGAGCACTTTATTAAAAAAAATGTAAAGCGTTGGGGTGTGGGGTCTCGCCAGGACTCATGGTGCAGGAGGGGGCTCAGGGCTGGGGGTGCAGGGTCTGGGAGAAGTTGGGGTGCAGGAGCAGGCTGGGGGTTGGGGTGCAGGGTCTGGTCAGGAGTTAGGGTGCGGGAGGAGGCTCAGAGCTGGGGGAAGGGGTTGCGGTATGGAGCGCTTACGCAGGGCAGCTCCTGTTTGGTGCGATGGGTGCAGGTGGGGGTGCAGGATTCAGGGAGGGCAGGGGGCTGTGTGTGTGATGGGGGTGAAGGAGACACGGCAGACGGCTGGAAGTGTGGGCTGGGGTCATGGGGGTGCTCCCAGCCCCCTGCCTTACCCCAGCCCCATGCCCTGAGCAGCTCACAGCAGGGGGCTGTGGGGGGTTGTGCAGGGAGAGTGTGGGGGCCCTGCCTTTGGTCTGCCCTGCCCTGATTCCATCCCCTTCCTCAAGGCCCCACCCTACCTCTTCTCTGACCCTTCCCCTGCACACTCCTGCCCCACTCCTCCCCCTCCCTCCCGGAGCAACCTAAGCACCAGCAACAGCTGTTCCATGGTAGGGAGGGGCTGAGAGGGGCGGGAACGCAGCACGCTTGGGGGAGGAGGCTGAGAAGAGGTGGGGAAGGGAGAAGCTTGGCTTCTGGTGGGTGCGGAGCCTGTAGCAGGAGCCCCAGGAACCCCTGTCGTTTCTGGGTCCTGTGCCAGGGCACCCTGGGTTTTACTGTAAATCCACCTCTACCTCAGGGTCTTCCTTAACATAGGCTTTCAGTTTAACCACTTCCTTGGGGTTTTGGTATTTTAGGGTTAATCTGTGGCTTTTATCTGCGTGATAAACATGTCCCCTTTCTCCATGTTCCAGAGGGTCAAAATCTGAGCTCTTTTGCTTAACAGACTCCATTGGCCGGCAGGGTGTGTCCTTTTTGCTAACAGCTACAGGCAAGTCTTTCTCCCCCAGTCAGTCAGGAAATTTGCATCAGCACAGACACTCACCTGTTTACCAGTTTTCAGATCCTCAAGCGTTACCAGTTCCAAGGCTGGACTCTGTCTTAAAGAGATTCTGACCATTTTCATTAGCACGTTAGACTCAAGGTTCTTTTGTCCTTCCCTGACTGACCTCTCCTTCCACATGGAATCAGATGTCAAGCCCACTAAGAGACTACAGGTCATATCCAAAATATCTAGAGATGAGAGTTTGCCTGCTCTCCCCTGCATCCTTGTAACCCGGTAACCAGTATCCCGATCTTTCCTCAGTACCTGAGTCACAGACTGTTTACTTAAAGTATCAGCACAGAGACATTCATGTTCCAACAACATTGTCTCCCCAACAAGCTGGTTAAGCTTATAGGGCTGTTTAAATTCCCTAACAATTTTTATTTCATTTGAAACCTTTTCAAAGCTATCTGCAGTGGGTCTTTCTAAAGCAAAGTCAGTGGCTCTATACACCTCAGAAAGACTCTGGCAGTTAGGAACTGGAACAAGTCTCCCAAACAAACTGTTGCTTTTTCTATACAGTGATTCACCCTGAGTTAACTCAATCAATCCCTTCCACATCCATCAGTTGCAGCAAACTGTTTGCAAAAACCACCCTGAAGATTTTTCTCTTCAGGAATCTTTCTAAGCAACAACCCATTTTTCACAGAATTTCTGCCTTTACCCTTTTCACTTAGGGCTTGCTCTAAAGGAACATTTTCCTGAGCAACAACAGACTCTTTCTGGGTTTCATTTAAATCCAGAATCACCTCTGTCCCATCAGGAGGATTTTCACAACCCCCACCTTTCAGGTAGACTGCTAGACTTCATAGTCACAAGATTAGAAGCATTCTTTTCCTTGTTACAAGTTTTCACACTATCAGTAGGTAACATAGTTAAATTACCTTCATGCTTTCCTTGTGCCCTGATCAGACAAGGTTGTCTTATCTTTACCCAGCAAGGCACAAACAACAGGCAAAATAGAAGCATCAGAATTGCTTGGTCTCTGGGAGTTATTTATGACATTAACTGGATCCAACGTAGTTACAATATCATCATCCCTAGCAGACACAAATTCAGGACCACTTCTTTCTTGGGCTTTAGTTGTATCCAGAATCTGGGTCAACTGATACATTTTTAACCATCATAGGCTGACAGGCTTCTGTCTGCTTTACAGACAGAAAAGTACCAGAGAAACATTCCCCTTTACCAGACACACAGCTTGGGATATCATTTCTCTTGTCCCAGCACACAAGGCTGTTCACGGACAATTGCTTGGAGATTGGGGTAGCTCCCTTCATAGGCAAGCCATTACCCTTAACAGACACAGGAACATTTCCTTCACTTTTACAATTTTCCTCTCTGGTAACAGGTAAGGTGTAGGGATACTCATGTTGCACTAACCTTACCTTCCCAAACTGCTGATTAGACAAAGGCTGCCTATGCTCATTTAAACTCTTTTTGCCTTTCCCTCCCTTAACAGATAAACTGCTGCTTTCCACAAATAGTGTCTTATTACACTGAGTTACTTTAAGCACATCACTTTTTCCTGGGTCAGACTTACTTCCCCAAGCTTTACTAGCCAACAATTTATCACTCACCAAGAAAGTCCCCATTCTTCCTCAGTTAGGGCTTTAACCTGACCACCAATTTGAATTTGCTCCAGAGAAACATCTTCCTGAGCCTTATCTAATGCTAGATTTACATCTGAGATACCAGACAGACACTCAGAATTTTTTTCCATATAGGCACTGCTTCTTTGCACAGACAAGCAGCCATCTTCCTCAGACAAACATTTGGAGAAACTCTCCACAGGCAAATCCTTGCCCCTAGTAGACACAGGTTCAGGATTATGTCTTTCCTGTGTCTGGTTTATGTCATCAACTTGACTGAATAACATTTTAATATCATTCCCCAATCAAAAGATCCTTAGGCAATAGCTTCCTTACATCAGCTATAACTTCATGTTTAACACCATTCCATTCAAGAGGGATTCTGGCTAAAGGCACACGTACAGTAAACGCATAAAGGATCACAATATTCACACTCTTATTTTGTAAGTGATCTTCCTTTTTGACCTGCTTTAACAAGAGTGATGTTAGAAGCTGTAATTTACTCTAAACAGCTTTTACTATTGACTTTTACATTCTCTGCACATTCTCTGTTATGGGGTTACCTTCACCTGAGCTCACAGTAAAAGCATTTACATAAAAGGCAGAAATGTTGGGGTAAATTTGGATACGCACAAAGAACTGCTTAGAGTCAAACAAAATACCAACATTGTTACAAACTGGATAGATTTTATCCCCATCTTTGCTGTTGAGAGATGCTGACTTTCCAGGATGATACAGTTCCTGTTGTTCCTTTATTCTCATGAGTTGGAGCTTCAGTCTGTCCACTTTTGTCTTAGCTTCTGGTTCCTGCAATCGAATATCTGCCATTCTTTGTTCACGTTCAAAACACAGGCGTTGTCTTTCAGCAGCTTCTCCTTCCATATCAGCTGTTTTTTGCTTTTGTTCAAGTTCTAGCTGCTGGTTTCTCACTGCAAGTAGTTTTGCCAGGTGAAGCAAGCAGCCTTCTGCCAGGTGAAGCCAGCAGCAACAAGGGCTGGGTTTGGTATCTAGGAGTTCCTTTTCAACAATACAATACAACACAAAACCGGCTCGAGCCCCCACCTAGTGACCTGGGGCAATTACACACCACCCCCTCTCGCAAGCACAGAGTCTGAGGGTAACAAAAAGCTTTTAATAAAAGAAGGGAATTAACTCAGCATTAATTTCGGAAAACACCACAACTAGGGTTCATAAACACAAGCCATGAGCAAAAGACTCACCCTCAAGTAAGTTGGGCAGTGTCCTTTTCCCCTCAGGGTCTTAAGTCCAGCAACCCAAAAGTCCCTTTAATGTGCCCATCCCTTCTCCATACCCTATTCACAGTTGCTGTCCTAGGCCAGTGTAGCCTCAGAGTTCAGAGGTTCCTCTGCAGAGTTAATCTCTCATCCTGTGTGGAACGCAGGGGTGGATAAGGAGGCACCTGAAATGCCACAGTGCTCAGGCTCTTGCTCATCACCCCAGTGGTCAATTGCCATGCATCTGTGGGGCTCTGCTCTGACCATCTCCACTAGCATTCATGCTGGCTTCTTGACACACCTCTCCACCAGATGCCCACTCACCAAGATATCTTCAAGACCCTCTCCCACAGCTCTCAGTGATTTCAGCTGTTAGTATGAGATTCTCACTGCTGGTGCACACTAGGCAGTCTTCTACAATAAAGACACTGTCCTAAAGTAAGTCTAACGCTTAGACCAAAGTATCAGTGATTTCTGCTCTGTAGCATGTAAGAAAACCTTCAATTGGGTCTAAATAAACATTTATTACACTAAAAAGAACAGATGAGTTAAATGACATCTAAAGCATTAAATAGCACAACCCCCTACTCCCATTGGGCGTTTGAATCCATGTCCCCTGCCTAGTGAGTATCATTCAGTTGAGGGTGAGTCTCTCCATTGGGGTATATCAGGTACAGTTCTGCTGCCCTTGGTTCACACAACAAGGATAACAACCCTTTATTATGCCTGCCCCAATAACAAGGAGACTGAGGATCCAACACCAGCTAGAGTTGATCATTTGGGCAAGCAATCCCATCACACCAAGCACCTAGGCAGGGTGGGTAGTCCATGCAAACGAGATCAGCTTCTGAAGTCTTTTTCCATAGCTCACCATTAGATGTCAGGGGAGAGCTCATTCAGACTCTGCTTACATCAGTAAATACATAAAAACATGAACATTATCGCCCCACATGTCTTTGGAGGGTTATTTATTTTGCAGAATGTTTAACCCTTTCTTGCCATGTGTCACAATCCCCATGGCACTTTACCCAGCATGCCTTGTCAGCCTCTAACTCCCATGAATCTCTCTAGACTAGAACTTCCAGAATCCCTCTACTCTGGGCAGCAAGCAGGAATGGGGCAGTGCTGGACCTGAAGCCTCTCTTAAAGGGCGACCCACCATACCATGAGCTGCTCCCATTTGCAGTAGATATGCTGGTCATTTGTAGCTGGGAGCTGCGAATCAATCCTTATGCTGAATCCCATGGCATCTAGGGTTACCACCTGTCTGGTTTTTACTTGGCCAGTCTGATTTTTGGCTTCTCTGTCAGGGGGCTATTAAAGGTTGTCAGGTGACTGGTTTTTGTGACCTCGCAACCCTAAATGGCACCCAAACCAAATGCCTGGTTACCGCAGGACGGGGAGAGGCACCGGGTCATTAACTGTGACCAGCCCCTGCTCAGCCAGAACCAGCTCCTACTCAGCTGGGCAGCCTCCTATCTGCAGGAGGGCTCCTTGAGAGGATCCAGTGCACGATGGGGGGCGGGGGAAGGGAGGGAGAGGAGCAAATGATAGAGATGGGGCCTTGGGGAAGAGGCAGGGCAGGGGGTGGTGCCATAGGGGTTCAGTTATCAACAATTAGAAAGGTGGCAACCCTAACAGCATCCATCAGGCTGGAGTGCAACGTCACAACAACACAAAGCTAAACAGTAGAGGGCAAGGAAGATATAAGAATCCCTAGCACTTCTATAGTGCTGTTCATCCATGGATCTCAAAACACTTTGCAAGGAGGGCAGTATCATTATCCCCATTTGACAGATGGGGAAACTGAGGCATGGGGTGAGGAAATGACTTGCCCCAGGTCCCCCAGCAGGTTAGTAACAGAGCTGGGGATCAAACTCAGATGTCTTGAGCCTCAGGCCAGTACTTGATCCACTGGCCGACCCTGCCTTCTTCACATATTGCTCAGTTCTGTAGGTTTGGTGCCCACTCACCTCTGGTGGGGTTCTGCTGAGCAGTGGCTGCCCTGAAGCATTTTAGATGAACGCTTAGGGGAGAGATTCGATGGTTTAATTAGCACTGAAGCAATTAAAAGCCCTTCAGAGAGATCCATTTTTAAAGAAACACGAACAGAAAATCGTTTTGTTACCAATTCATGAGTAGCTGGTTTGTCTGCCCAGGCTGCCAGAGCCCTACTTGGCATCTTTAAGTAGGACTTAAGTGGCCTGGTACTGTCTCTCTGCAGTCGCCTAAAGGGACCGATCCTGTGTCACACTGGGCCACACTGGCATTGTGAAGGGGATGGAAATTGCCCATGCCCTGGGCAGGGGGGAATCACAGGTTAGTGTGGAATTGGCATCAGAGCCCTGCACCCACCTGGCTCCCAGCCCCTGGTGTAAGGGATGGATCAGGGGCTTGGCTGGAATGCACTGCACCATGGGTATTCCCTGCTTCCCAGACTTGGCAGAGAGGGAGTTAGAGCAGCCCGAAGGCTGCTCTGACTGTTGCCAGGAGCCCAGGTTCCAGGCATTGCAGAGGAGACTTCGAGCAGGGCCCGTGGCGCCTGTAAGTGGCCCAATGTTGGGAGCCGTGCAAGAAGCTCTGAGATGACTATGCTGCACTTTGGCTGATAACCTCCTTTCCTCCACCAGTCCAGATGCTGTCCATCTTTCGGTGTCTGGGGAGCGGGCCACTGTGAAGGAGTCTCACAGTAAAATGCAAGAGCAGATCATGGTGTTACAGAAAAGAGTAGGTGAGGAGCACAGTGCCAGCTGCCGTGCCCATGTGAGGGCTGCGGCAGCAGACATGGGCTTGCAGGGCCAGATGCTCAAGGGAGCTCTCAGCAGCTCCCCTTGCTGGATTCTCTGTTGTTCTCAGTGCGAGCTGCAGGGCAGGGGATTCTATAAGCCAACCTCAGGCCCACTGAGGCTGCTGGCTACAGCCATCCCCTGTGGATTGCTCTCCATAGGACCTGGGAGGGTCTGTAAGAACAGGTTGGACAAGCACCCAGCAGGAATGGGCTCAGTTTCCCTGGTGAGGGGCTAGGTGACCTCTCAGGGTCCCTTCCAGCCCCACATTTCTAGGGCTCCCCCTGGAGTTTTTGTCATTTCTGTTGGGAGGGGAATTAGTGGGATGTTTTCTAAGCGATCAGCTAGACAAACCTAGCATAGCTCCACCCTCAGCAACTGTATCTTCCCCCACCACCAGGTCATGTTTCCTCCAGGTAACCATCCCCCTACTCCTCCCCAGGAGCTCCAGCCCCCTCCCTTCAGGTCTCTTAGTGCTCAGAGATGAGAGCTGGATTGAGACCACACCCACTCATTTCACCCACCAGCCAGGAACAGCCCTCAGTTACTGCTGGATTTCAGGTGGTGACACATCTAGGGCATTTAAGCTCTTTTCCCCACTCCCCAAGCATGTCACACTCTTCAATCTTGTTATCCTGCTAGCACCCTTGAGGGCAGAGCTATTGTTCAATTGGGGGAACTGAGGCATAGAGTGATGCAAGGACTTGGCCAGGGCCATACAGGGAGTCAGTAGCAGAGCTGGGACTTGAACCTGGGTCCCAGGCCAGCACTCTGCTTACCAGGCCATCCTTACTGGCATTAGCAGAGTGCGTGGCCTGTCCCCCACCCATTCACCCGCTTAGTCTGTTCTTGTCTATTTTAGGCATTCTTGGTGAAGAACTGCACAAAGTCCCGGGTGTACTGGCTGGGGCTGAGTGACCAGAAAGTGGAAAGTCAATGACTCTGGGTGGATGGCTCCCCTCTGAACCTCAGGTACGTGGGGTGAAAGGCTCCATGTCCCCCTGCCCCACCCCTTGCTCTTCGCTGTGGTCTTCATAGGGCTTTGCTCTTCTTCACAGCTTCTGGAGCACCGGGGAGCCCAATGACTCCAGCAACGAGGACTGTGGCACCATGGCGATCAACGGGCGCTGGAATGACATAAACTGCTACATGACTGACTACTGGATCTGCAAAAAGCCTGGTTCTACTAGAGCCTGGCTCGGCCGCCAGCCCACGCCCTTCCTGAGCCACGGGCTGACCGGTGGGACCAGGCCCTGCCTCCTCCAGATTAACAGTCTCCCCATGCTGTGTTCTCTTGGTGATGCTCCCCATCACACAGCTCTTTCTGGGAGCTAGGCGTTGTTCCGAATCCCTAGGGGGGGATGATATTTCTGAAGTGTGTCCTAGTGGGTAGGGCATCGGGCTGGAGCACAGCAGACTGGGGTTACATTAATAATAATACATGGAGATATACCAATCTCATAGAGCTGGAAGGGACCCTGAAAGGTCATCGAGGCCAGCCCCCTGCCTTCACTAGCAGGACCAAATACTGATTTTGCCCCAGATCCCTGGGTGACCCCCTCAAAGATTGAACTCACAACCCTGGATTTAGCAAGCCCATGCTCAAACCACTGAGCTATCCCAAGATTTACATTAATTGTAAAATTAATTACATTAAATGTCTTTTTAATTCAAATTAAATATAGTTTTATTTTTTTAAATAAATCTACTTAAATTTACATTTCAAATTGACAGCCTATGTTGAGGAGGCCTAACCTTATCATAACAACTTCAATAAGCTATTAAATGATTTATATTAAATACAAAAAATAATATTAAGCTATACATGTTTGTTGCCAAGTTTTAAAGAAAGGCAAACCATTAACTGGTGGACGTCACTGCTAAGCACCTAGAACCAGAGTCTGCCGAAGTACTAGACAAGCTTTTGACAGCAGTTGCCTCCCTTTTGCAGGTGGAGGAAAAAAACTGTCATTTCAGTTTACTCAACTAACACAATTAAATTACTCTTCAAAGTTATTAAACTAATTGAGAGTTTAAAAAGGAGATCTTATTTTCCTCTTCCAATCTATGAATAAAAACTAAATGTGAGAGGCTGAGATCTACTAGTTCTAAAGCCTTGATGGACATGGTGATGCAGAAACAATCAGCTTAATTAACTAACTACAGACAATACTTCCTTTCTTTAATAAATCAGTTAGCTTTGAAAGCAAAATGTGTTTTGATATAGTTGATCATTTTTTCTTATGTTTCCAGCACTTACAGTAGTTTTATTTGATAAAAAAGGTGCTGTTGTGCATTTTTAATTGAATTTGAATTACCATCCAAACAGAACTTGACACAAATCACAAATAAAAAAGTAATCCTTATCTAGTAAATAAGAAATGCATTATTCACAATTTTCTAATGTCTAAAAATCAAGAATCTGAATAAATGTAAATTAAGTTATATAAACTGCTTAAGTAAATGTGTAGAGATGTAGTGTATCCTCCTGGTTAGCGAAAAAAAGAGAGTATCAAAGTTAGCATAAAGACTGTACGGAGTTTTTAAGTCAACACGCTTTAATGGGTACCAACAAATGAGAATCAATCTTTCTTTAGGAAAAGAACGTAAGTACAAATGGAAAACACAATTAAAACACATGATTTAAATCAAGGATTCCTGCTTGCTTTAAATCACAATTACAATCTGTGATTTAAATCAATTCACCTTAGTTTTTTTTTTTTTTAATGGGAAACGAAAAACTTGCTCTAGAAAGAGCGCACGCGCACACACACTGGGAGTGTACTAGATTATCCAGTGCCCCACAGCACACACACATACCAAGAAAATACTGAACTACTCAACAACTTGCCTTCCATTGCCATCTGCAACAAGTTCCCCGTGCCTCAGTTTTCCCTTGTAAGGGATCAGGTTGTATTACTTCTGAAATTTAGATGATTGTATGATACTGTACCATGGAATGCCTATGTGTGTGTGGATGCCCCAGGAGGTAGCAGGGTTGGCATGTCTCTGCCAGGCCAGACACAGTGGGCGTGGACCAGCATGCAACATTACGTTAAACACCGTGGGACAATGAATTTCCTCTGTGTGGGAGATGCTGCTTTCTGCTCTTGTCCAAGGTGAGGGAGGCTTGGAAGTAATGGAAAGTTACCACAAGGCAGAACAAAAGAAGCAGCAGTTTAGAAAGGGACACCCGGGGGGAGATTTCTCGGGGGCAGAGCCACCTTGCACCAGATTAAGGGCTGGTCTACACTAGAAACTAAGACTGATCCACCTATGTGGGTGAATAATCCACCGCCCTGAGAAATGTAGTTAAACTGACCTAACACTTTGACACCATGGCCCTTCTCCCTCAACGGTGGGCTTTGGTATCCAAACCCCCTGCTTTGTGAGCTCAGTTCAGCTGAGGGAGACCCTGTCATTCAGGTCCAGCTAAGCACAGTTCTGTTGCCTGTTCCTCCCACAATCAGGATAAAAACATTTCAGTCCCCTGCATTCTAAAGTGATTGGTAACCCAGCACCAGCCAAAACTAATCATGTGGGCAAAGCAGCTCTGTCTGTTGGATACTCAGGCTGAGCAGGTGTGTCTATGTAAAGACCGTCTGGCCCTGAAACCTCCCCTGACCCACTGCAGCTCATCACTAGCTGCTTCAAACCTTGCTTCCATAATTATTAACCAGTCTAAGTTATTAACTAACCAGGATGTTTTTACTATGTAATTAACCAATTGTAGTTAATAAAATAGTGATACTTGGTCAGTCATTGTGCACTGAGAATACATATATTTATAAAACTGACATACTGTTTAAATACGATTATAGAGTCCTATAGCAAATGAAACAATGAATTCACCCTCCTGTGGCTCTCTTGGGTAATGCTGAGTACTAATTTGGCACCTGAGGTCTGAGTATCACTGCCTCAGGTCCAGGGTTTGATCCCATTTACCCACCTGGTTATGTTATCTTTAAAACTAGCCTGGGGAGAACAGAGCTGCTCTGGGACGATGGACCAGATGGGACCTAGCAAGGCTGTTCCCTTTTTGAAGCTGTGACTCACTCAGGGTCACCAGCGCCCCGCGCAAGAGGCAGAGTGATGGGTGGTGCTCTGACATTGCCCACGCAGGCTGTACCACGGGAGTGTCTGAGTCACTGCACGTATAAGAAGCCCAGAAGGAGATAACAGCAGAGCACACGGGTCACCCACCCAGCCCTCTACCCTTGGCTCCAAAGGGGAAGATGCCTGCATGACTGACAGATCCGAGGGGACGCAGAGCAGATGCCCAACCCGCCTGCAGAACCTCAGTGGGACTGGAAGGACCCAGGAACATGGGCTGGGGTCTGTCCCCTCCCTGCGGTAAGACAAGCAAGCTCCTTTGCTGGCTGATGAGGAACCTGCTGCTCTGTGTGTTGCTCGTTTCCTGGGGGTGGCAGTTATGTTCCTTCCCTTTTTGCTCCTTCGTGGAGCTGGAAGAAAGCTCAAAAAGAAGTTTGGCTTTTCCTCTTTTCAAAAACAGATCAGAAATGAGGGTCTCACTTACTCTGCCATCCCTGGAAGCCTTGGAGGTGACTGGGGAGCTGGCAGGACTGACAGGGTCACACTGTGCACAGGGGTACAGAGTTTGGCCCTTTGGTTTCATGCTTTTCATTTTTGCGGGTGCCCATTTAACTCAAATGCCTGAGATGCAGTGGAGAGAAAAGCTCTTTCAGCTAAAGATGCTACACACAGACCCCTGTCCCTTTAGTTACTGTCAGGCTTGATCCAAAGTGCGTCCCACTCAGGGCTTGCGGTGGTGGTGAGAATAAGAGCCAGTGTGTGGCCAGGGCAGGGTTATCAGAGCGATTTCCCCCCTTTCCAGATCCCTCCTTCACAAACCGGCAGCTGGTGATCACCACCACGATCATTATCGCCGTCAAACTGCTCCTGATGACCCTGGTCCTCTATTACTTCCTCTACTGTGAGTATCTGCTATGATCTGGGCCCCCTACCCCCACCAGAGCTGGTCTGGTGAGGGCTTGGCACCTTCTGAGACAACACGGACTAGTAGAGACAGAATGGGACTAAGCCTTAGGCGACCACGGTGCTATTCCAGCTGCGTGACCTTGGGTAAGTCACATCAGTGCCCCATGCCTCAGTTTCCTCCATCTATAAAATGGTGCTCATGAACCTGACCCCCTTCTCAAAGTGCTTTGTGTGCTTTACTGATGAGAAGGGGGAGGCATTATGATTATTATTAGGGTTTGAGATTCCCCCCTCCCCAAATCCTGTTCATCCATACATGGAGGAGGTTAGAGCCCCAACTGGCCAGGGGGCCCGTCACTGGGATTCCTGCCCTGCCCCCTGCCATGCGGCTGGTAAGATCAGGGCTGGAGGACAGGGGTAAATCGGAGGTGCTCTCTGGGCTACTCTTGAATGTTGCTAGCCTTCCTTTCCTTAATGTCCCAGCCTGTGCACTGAGAACAGGAATGGCACCACATGGGGCATAGGGAGGGGGATGAGCACCCAGCAGGGACAGGGGTCAGGGGTGTTGCAGTGTCTCCTTCCAGTTTAGGGGTTCTGGGATCAGGGGTGGTTCAGCCTGCAGATGAGGTGGGGGAGAAAGATGCTGGAAAGTCTTGATCTGGTTTAGGGGTGCAGGGAGACGGGGATTAGCCATTAGGCAGGGTTGGGGTGCTGCAGCATCACCCTCTGGAGTGTAGGAAGATGGGGTGATCAGCATCCTGTGGGGGTGGCGGGTGTATCCTATCAATGGCCCTGAAACTAACACAGGCCGTGCTCAGTCTCATAAGCTACTCCTTCTCCCACAAAGCCAGGAGACCCTGGCCCCACAACCCAGAGGAGCACAGCAGGTGACAGCAGAGTGGGGAGAATCCAAATGCACTGTTATGTTCTAGCTGCGGTGGGGGGTCCCCCCTAGTTGAGGTGTGTGGCTGCAGAATCCCCCATTAGTGCCAGGGGTGGGGGCTGGAACCTGGGAATGGGGCCCTGCCACTCTCCCTGTGAAAGCAGAGTCCATAGGGATAGATGGAGGGGCTGCCTGTGCCCCATGTCTCTGCCTGTAGCTTCTGCTTTCACTTGTGGCTTAGGTTTCCTGTGGAGTACCCACACCTGCTGTGGTTTGGCCTATGTTCTGTGTCTGTGGGGGGAGGTATCAGCCCCTCAGCAGCACATGAAGGGAGGGATTGGAGCTCCATCAGCGCATGGGGTGGTGATGACGGGACGGATTGGCCTTCTGTCAGCATGTGTGGCGGTGGGGGGGATTGGGCCCTCAGTGGAGCATGTGGGGGAGGGCTCGCTCCCGTGTCAGCATGTGAGGAATGTCGAATCAGCCCCTCGTTGGCATGCTGGGGGGAGGGATCTGCCTCCCGTTGGCATGTGGGGTGGGGGGATTGGCCCCTGGTAGGCACGTGGGGAAGAGCGTTGGCAAGTGGGGGGGCAGGGATTGGTCCCCCACTGGCACGTGGAGAGGGAGGGAGCAACCCATAGGTGGTGTGTGGAGGGGGCATTGGCCCCTCGTCGGCATGTGGGAGGGGATCAGCCCCATGTCGGCACGTGAGAGGGAGGGATTGGCCCCTCTTTGGCACATGAGGTTGGGGGAACTGCTCCTTGTCGGTGCATGGGGGGAAGGATTGGCCCCTAAATCAGCATGAGAGAGGTTAGGGATCAGCTTCTCATCGGCACATAGGAAGGGAGAGATCGGGTCCTCATCGGCGTAGGGGATGGAGATCGAACCCTCATTGGTGTGTGGGTGGGGATCGGCCCCTCATTGGCGAGTGAGGGGGATTCGTGCCTCATTGGGACATGGGGGGGATCTACCCTTCATTGGTGCTTGTGGGGGAAGGGCTCACAGCTGCATTTTCTCCTGCAGTCATTCCCGGGTGCCAGCCAGGCTGGTACCAGGACCAAGGGAGATGCTACCTTTTCTCCTGGACTAACCAGACCTGGGAGGCAGCGAGAAACTCCTGCTTAGCCAAGAATGCTGATCTAGTGGTGATCAACAACCAAATGGAGCAGGTACGAGCTCTTGGCCCCACCCCTCCCTGGGGTGTAATGACCCCTGGGTAGAGGGCTGGCATGAGGCTTCGGTGCTGTTTGGGCCTGATGGGAAGAAAGCATCAGTGGGAGTTTGCGGTGCAGGGCTGGAGCAGGACTCCAGGAGTGACAAGAGCTAGACCTGTCCACCCTCCCCCCATCCCTGGGCTGAATTTTGCCTTGATGGGGGCAGGAGGGTCTTGGAGCAGCAGCACAGGGGATGATGTGGAGCAAAAGGTGGGGAGATTTGAGGAGTGCTCGGAAAGCAGAGCTGCTCGGCAGATAAGAGAGGAGGTTTTCAGACAGGGTAACCAGACTCCCTGGGGGGCTGGGAACACGAAACTATCTTGCCAGAGGAAGATTCCCACCGGACTGCAGAGCCCAGAGGTGTCTGCTGGGAGAGAAGAGCCAGGACTTGACTGTAGTGCCACAGGCACTGACTTTAATTTTTCTGGGTGGGTGCTCCACCCCCCGTCGGCCCCACCTACACTACACCCCTTCCCCCAAGGCCCTGCCCTTGCCCCACCTCATCTTGCCCCCACTCCCCTTCCCCCAAGACCCTGCCCTTGCCCTGCCTTGTCCCACATCTTCTCCCTTCCCTCCACTAAGCACCTTCCGCTGGCTGCTGAACAGCTGATCAGCGGCTGGGTGGCCAAACAACTGACGGGTGGGTAGCTGATGAGTGCTGAGAGCCCCAGGGCACCCACAGCGTCGGCGCCTGTGGTAGTGAATGTATTTCCTTTGGTCAGTGCTTTCCAGTGCCAGGAATGGGCCAGCACCCTGGCGGGTGCACAGCAGCTGTCATCGGCATGATCCTGATTGACATCAGCTGGGGATTCGGCCCAAACATCCTGCAACAGGAACTTGGGTGACAATTCTAATGAGGGTTGAACCAGATCAGGCCCTGGCTGGCTCTGCTGGGCGTATGGGAGGGAAAAGCAGGAACAACTTAGGTTAGTTCCTGTGGCCAGCAGCTCTGGCTCATACATACAGGGATGAGGGAGCCTATCTGGGGGCAGGCTTTTTACAGTCATTTTCAAAGTGGAAGAGCCCTTCGGAAAGAGGAACTTAGACAGTGCATTCATAACGCTCACCCTTATCTCCTGCTGCACCCGGTCATAATAACTGTCCTGACAAATTTACCCTCACTGTGAACCCAGCTGTAAAAGTTTGTGAGCATTCCTGAGACGCTACAATGACCGAGAGTAACCAGGACTGATGGAAAAAGGTCCCAAACGGGAGAAAGACGGAGTTAGTCCAGACTAAAGAGCCTCCTGCTGTAACTCAACGACTGGGTTCAGATCACGCCTGGCAAACAAGAAACGCGTGGGACCAGAAAGGAGTGAATCCAGGGTTGGAGATTAAACCTACTTGGTGGCCACAGGAACGATGGGCTGTTCCAGCCATTGCTCCCTTTTGGGGCCCTGAAAGAGAAAAATAGGCTACCGGAATGAACTTCACCATCATATCTTCCCCATCCCCCGCATCCTCTGGGGCCCGAGACCTTTGTCATCCTGAGCCTGAAACATCCTGAACAGATGGGACCAGAGAGAGGGACCCAGATGGCATCGCCTCTACCGGCTCCAGCTAATCTGAACCACCAGCTGGGATGAAACGGGTTGGACTGTAACAACAACAGCTGCTCCAGCCTGTCTCAGCAGCAGGATGGTTGTTACCAGCTCTGATATCATCTAGTCCAGTCCCCTGCACTCAAGGCAGGACTAAGCATTATCTAGACCATCCCTGACAGGTGTTTGTCCAACCTGCTCTTAAAAATCCCCAGTGAAGGAGATTCCACAACCTCCCTGGGCAATTTATTCCAGTGCTTAACCACCCTGACAGTTAGGAAGTTTTTCCTAATGCCCAACCTAAACTGCCTTTGCTGCAATTTAAGCCATTGATTCTTGTCCTCTCCTCAGAGGTTAAGAACAACAATTTTGCTCCCTCCTCCTTGTAACAATTTTTTTTGTACTTGAAAACTGTTATGGCCCCTCTCAGTCTTCTCTTCTCCAGACTAAACAAACCCAAATTTTTCAGGTTTCAGAGTAGCAGCCGTGTTAGTCTGTATCAGCAAAAACAACGAGGAGTCCTTGTGGCACCCCAGAGACCAACAAATTCATTTACAATGGCGCCAATGGCGCCGGGCCCACACTGAGAAGGGGCCCTGGTGCCCAGACTGTAGCCCTGCCCCCTGCGTTCTGCCCACGCTTTGCGCCAATGACCCACCCCACTCGGCCTCTCCCCACCGAGGCCTGGCCTGCTGCTGATTCCTCTCTGCTCCCTCCCAACCGTGCGAGTGGTGAGTAGAGCCTTGGAGGGGAAGAAGCTGAGCAGGGGCGGGGCTTTGCAGCAAAGCGTGGGCGAAGCAGGGGGCAGGGCCACAGTCCAGGTACCAGGGCCCACAAGTGATTAATCTGGCCCATGGAAGAGCCTGTCACACAAGGGGGGGTGAGTTCCTTGTAAAAACTCTGCAGCTCAATGGGACGGACCCAAGGGAGGCTGGTGGACTGAAAGCCTGGCTCAGTGCTTTACCGTTCAAAGGCTTTCCCTGGTTTTTCCCTTTCCGCTTTGTCTTTGATCAAAAGTTAAAAGGGTTTTTAAGGGAACTAAGCAGGCCGGGTTAGCGCTGTTTAATGTCGGCCAACAGCTGGGTTCTGGTAATACCTTAGGCCCGTATATTCCAGCTAAATTAATACAACAGCCCCTCCTGGACTCCCTGTGCATCATTGTCCCCTGCTGGGTTGTGCCCAAGTTTGACTGCAGGGTTGGGATCTGTTTGGTGCAGTGTGTGGGTGATCTATGCCACAGCCCCCTCTGTCCCACTGCAGGACTCAATGCCCTTCTTCCTCCTTCCAACACCATCCATCCCCCAGACTCATGGCCTCCTCTAACCACCCCAGGCCGAGACCATCGCCAACCCCTGCTCCTCCACTGACGTCTCTCCATCCCCCCCACCCTTACTGGAGTGAGAGGAGAATCGGGCTCCTTGCTTCCTCCTCTGGCGTATGCAGCACTGAGTGTCCAGGTCATCCCTTGGGCTAAGTTCCTGCCATGGGAGACACCTCAGGATCTGGATGCAGTTCTAATCATCCAATTCTCTGTGTCATTCTCTCTAGAATTACTTGGCTAATAAAGCTCGTTCCATTCGGCACTGGATTGGCTTCACCGACCAAGAGACTGAAGGCATCTGGCGCTGGGTGAACAACATTTCTGCGGTATTTACGTAAGCACAGGGTGATCCTCTGCTCTCCCGTTCCTGCCCTGGCCTTCCCCAGCTGCCCCTGCAGAAGCTTTCTACCTCAGGAGCTGCAAGGCTGAGGCCAGGGATGGAGCCACTCGGGTTTGATTTCATGCCCTGAGGACTGAACGACTTGAGGCTTTATCGTTCCCCTCAGGTCACTGTTTGCAATCTGGCCCAGGTCTCTAGTGACCAAATGGCATTGCTGCTGGGTGCCCTCTGTATGAAACAAGCTTGACAGGTCTCAGCCCAGTTCCCAGTGGGTAAAGCATCCACAGATCGCATTGGGTGCTCATTGGCCATCACAACCAATGGAATGAGGTTGGAATGAGTCACAGGGACAGAGTGCCCTTCTCAGCCTAAAGAGGGGTCTCTCCAAGCCTGGTCTGGTCTGAGACATTGTGGTGAGGGGAAGCTTGTGCTCCCACGGTGTGTGTGGGTAGCAGCCTTTACCCCTGCACCAGAGCCTTCAACAGCACAGCCCTCCCCCACTTATGCCATTAGTTGGTAGTAGGTTGTTATCCTCTAGTAGGCCAATCATGACGCCTGCCCTGTGATCAGGTAATGCTGTCTCTGGCCCCACGTTCATTTGGATACTTCAGAATTAATGATCTGTCTCCTCTAGGGGGAATGTCACAAACCCTTGAGACTGGGGTGCAAATTGTTCAACCTCCCCTTGTCATAAATAGATAGCTAAGGGCTAATGTTTCTTTTACCTGTAAAGGGTTAACAAGGGGAACCAAATACCTGACCAGAGGACCAATCAGGAAACCGGATTTTTCAAAGTGAGGGAGGGAACTTCTGAGGTTTTTTTTGTTTTGCTCTCTCTGTTTGTTTTCTCTCAGCTATGAGAGAAGAGTTTTCTTTCTATCTCCAAGCTTCTTTCGACCCTTCTGTTACCAAGGTGTGAGTACAAAAGGAAAAGCAATAGGTTTATATTGTATTTTGTATTTACATGTGTGTATCTTGCTGGAATGTTTAAATTGGATATCTTTTGAATCAGACGTATTTTCTTATAAGCAATAGCCCTGTATGATCTCTTGAATGCAGAGTTTATATTCTTATGTATTTTCTTTCTTTTTATATAAAGTTTTCTTTTAAGCCTTGTTTGAGTTTTCTCTCTGGATAAATTAAGGAACAAGGGGAGGGAATTCTCTTTGGGTTAGATCTACGAAGGGGGAAGCTCGGCAGCACCAGGGAGTTGGTGGGAGGGGGAAAGAGAGATAGGATCATCTCTGTTTCCTTGTGCTTGAGGTTTGTCTCTTTGTGGATAAGGAGACATGCTTCTTGGTATTGTGATGTAAAGAGATTGCATCAGTCTCTCTCAGTTAGCCCAGAGAGGAAAGTCTGGGTGGGAGAGGAAGGGGGAAGGGAAGTGGAGTATTTCCCTGGCTGGTAAGACTCAGAGTGTCTGGGTCTTGGGGGTCCCCCCAGGGAAGGGTTTGGGGGAGACCCGGGAGAGTTTATCAGGAGCTCAGAATTCCTGATTGGTGGCAGCGAGATAAGATCCAAGCTGGTAATTGAGCTTGGAGGTTTCATGCTAGCTTCTCAGTTTATGAACGCTAAGGTTCTAATCTGAGTAGGAAGCTATTACACCCCTCCCCTCCATGCAGAGAGTATTCAGCCTGTCATCATGGGCAGCCATATTGTTCCCTCTACTTGCTTTAATCCCCCTTAGCTCTGGCCAAAGTCAATGGAATGAGCCCAATACTCCATTGCTCCAGGGCTCTTTACGCTGCTCTGGCAGCATCAAGGGATTCTGAAGGAGATTTAATCTCCTCCCTCACCCTCGCTCAGGATATAACCAGCACAAAGGGGCTAGAGAAAAGCTGGCACAACAGCCCTGGTGCAGGGGCGGGGCTGGAGCCCTGCTGGGATCTGGCTGTTCTAAGCTTCCCAGAACCTCATTGGGCCTGAGGTATAAGTTCAATGAACCCCAGGGCTGCTCTAGGTTAATCTGAGGGTGGGTCCCAGCTTGCAGGGGGGTATATCTCCTCTTGGACAGGGAGTCAGTGTGCCAAGGGCTCTGAGGGCTCGTCTCTCTCTTCTCATTCAGGAACTGGAACAAAGGGGAGCCCAATAACGTGCTCAGGAATGGAATCGCTGACGAGGACTGCGCCCACCTGCTGGAGACTGGCCTGTGGAACGATGAACCCTGTAGTAACTCTTACAGCTGGATCTGTGAAAGGGCTGCCACTGTGTAAACAGCTCCCTCTTCCGCTGGCTGCGAACACAGGCTGAAATTCGTCCTCCCGCTGCGATGCCTGGGCACCATTCATGGCCTGCGCATAATCCTGTCAGGCCTGTGACGTTGCACTCCATATGCTTTATAAAAATATGTTTATAAGTGTGAATATATTGTAATTATGCAAAGTGCGGGCCATTAATGGTGGTTTAGAATCTTGATGGCTCCCATTGACTAGAACAATTGGTTGTAAATGGCTCTGTTTACTTGCAAACCTTTCGGGGTACATGCGGGCCAGCCCTGGAAGAGTTAAGACTGGAAGTCTCACAGGACATATGAACATGTCACCTGATACTGGAATCCGTCTTAAAACTGGTGCTTTTCCATTTAGAAAGAGGGATGGGAACCCAGAGAGACAAAAGATTCCCACTTTGTGCCAAAGCTATAAAAGGGGGTGGAACAGAACAAAGTGGGTCCCAGTCTTGAGAAAGCCCTGACTTTTCACATAAGATGCCTGCTGGAACTAACAAGGACTGTACCAGGGGAAAGGATTGGCCCAGACTAGGAAGGAGTCTAGTCTGTGAAAGAAGCTTATTGGAACATCTCTGAGGGTGAGATTTACCTGTAAACAGTTTCTTAATGTATTAGGCTTAGACTTACGTGTTTTGTTTTATTTTACTTGGTAACTTACATTGTTCTGTCTATTACTTGGAACCACTTAAATCCTACTTTTTATACCAGGGGTCGGCAATCTTTCAGAAGTGCTGTGCCGAGTCTTCATTCATTCACTCTAATTTAAGGTTTGCATGCCAGTCATACATTTTAATGTTTTTTAGAAGGTCTCTCTCTATAAGTCTATAATATATAACTAAACTATTGCTGTATGTAAAGTAAATAAGGGTTTTAAAATGAAGAAGCTTCATTTAAAATTAAATTAAAATGCAGAGTCCCCCAGACCGGTGGCAGGACCTGGACAGTGTGAGTGCCACTGAAAATGAGATCACATGCTGCCTTCAGCACACGTGCCATAGGTTGCCTACCCCTGTTTTATACTTAATAAAATCACTTTTGTTTATTGATAAACTCAGAGTAAGTTCTGGAGATAGGTGATCTGCAGAGCAGTTTTTGGTTAAAGTCTGCAACTATGGGGGTGTGGCCCAGACCCTGGGTCTATGTTGCAGCACGCTAGCATGTCTGGCTCAACAAGACAGGGTTCTGGAGTCCCAAGCTGGCAGGGAAAATGGGCTCAGAGATAATCTCAGCACATCAGGTGACAGTCCCAAGGGGATTTCTGTGACTGAACCTGTCACAGGGCTCTTGTGCTGGCCCTTTGCCAGGGCTGAATCTCACTCACATCCTAGCTCTGCTGAGGTATCCTAGCACCTCTCCCCATTTGCTTCTTCCAGGGAAAGTGCCTTCCCCCATCATTCCCTGGTGCCTGGGTCGGCCCCCCACCATCTCCCAGCCTCACTGAACCCTCATCGCTTTTAAAATCCAACACTACAACTCATTTCTCCCCTCCATCATGGAGATAACGAGGCTACACCAGTGTAAGTGTCCCTAGGGGAGGAGAGTGCTGGGAGCTGGTCCCTTGCTCTGAAGGGGCTAGTGGCGTACACAAAGGGCTAGGAGCCAGGACTCCTGGGGTCTATCCCAGCTCTGGGAGGGGAGTGAAAGCTAGTGATTAGAGCAAAGATGGGCTTGGAGCCAGGACTCTTGAATTCTATCCCTGGCTCTGGCATGGGAGTGATATCTAGTGATTAGTGTGGAGTGAGTCTTGAGTACCTGGTCCTCCAGTCACCTGGGAGGGCCAGTGCAAGGATATTTTGCGTCCTAGGCAAAACTTCCACCTTGCGCCCTCCACCCCCCGGTAATATCGGCTCATTGAGGGGCAAATCCCAACGAGCCTTTATAGACCGCAGGGGCCAAGACCAGATTCCCCCCTGAACTCCCCCGGGAGGAGGTGCAAGGCCGCAGCTCAGGCAGGAGGGGTTGGGGCATGACTCCTCCCCACTAGTGGCACCACCACCTTTGCAGGGCTGCTGCCCCCCTGTGCCATGCCGGCTCCTGCATGGCTGGGGCTCGCTGCCCCCACAAGCCGATGCTCTGGCTTTCCAGTGCCTTTAGAAGGTGGCTTCTCCCTGCCGAGCCAGGGCACCTCTTTTTGGCGCCCCCAGGGCGGTCTTTAGGATTTATGGAGCCCTATGCAGTATTATTAAACTGGTGTCTCTATGCCTGATGGCAGCCTGAGCTTGCAGCCCGGCGGGAGCGGGAGTGGGGACAGAGGGACAAGGCAGAAAGAATAACAAGACGCGCAGGCTGCCTCACAATGGTGGAGAGTGACAGATCCCTGCAGAGACCCCTGTACCCTCTACCTCACGCAGAATGGACATGGAGAAGGTACCTAATTAAAAGCACTAAACTTTGGAATAAAAAATGTCAGTCACAGCTCTTTTATATGCCCTGAAGTTTGTCAGACATTTATTTGCAAAAACTTTGTAGTAAGGGTGAGTCAGTTGCCTTGCTGAATACAACATTAAATATTATGGAATACATGATTCAGCTCTTTCTTTTACAATTTCTTAATCAGTATTTCTAAGCTGATTTTATATTTTAAATGTACTCTTAAACCTTCATGAAGTAATCATTCCAGATTACTATATATTTAACTCACTGAATCAAAGACATTATTTTAAATTAATCAGTAACAGAGGTTTCGTGTGTTCATAACAATGTTCATTGCTTTTAGAAAAAGGGAACACTAATTTATTTTGTGTGATCTCCATAACAATAGACATGTTTATGAAATTTCACCAACTTTAAAAAATATGTTTCCAAAGATTTTAGGCGTAACAAAGGATGTTATAGCTTACTAAGGTACTGATTTTGCTAGAGGGTTCTTGTCATAACTAGAAGGGAAGGGTAACAACCCTCCTGCGTAGAACGCTATAAAATCCTTCCTGGCCAGAGGCACCAAAATCCTTTTACCTGTAAAAGGTTAAGAAGCTCAGGTAATCTGGCTGACACCTGATCCAAAGGACCAATAAGGGAACAAGAGACTTTCAAATCTTGGTGGGGGGAGGCTTTTGTTTGTGCTCTTCCTTTTGGTGGTGTTTGCTCTTGGGACTAAGAGGGACCTGACATCAATCCATGTTCTCCAAATCTTCCTGAACAAGTCTCTCATATTTCAAACTTGTAAGTAACAGCCAGGCAAGGCGTGTTAGTTTATCTTTTTTTTTCTCAACTTGTGAATTTTGCCTTTGCTAGAGGGAAGTTTATCCCTGTTTTGTTGTAACTTTGAAACTAAGGCTAGAGGGGGTTCCTCTGGGCTCTTTGAATCTGATTACTCTGAAAAGTTATTTTCCATCCAGATTTTACAGAGATGATTTTAACCTTTTTTTTAAAAAAAAAATTAAATCCTTCTTTTAAGAACCTGACTGATTTTTCCATTGCCCAAAGACCCAGGAGTTTGGGTCTTTGGTCACTTTTTGTAACCAGTTGGTTACGATATTATTCTCAAGCCTTCCCAGGAAAGGGAGTCTAAGGGCTTGGGGGGATATTTTGGGGGAAGAGGAACTCCAGGTGGTCCTTTCCCTGTTTCTTGTTAAATCACTTGGTGATGGCAGCATACCAGGTTTTAACCTAAGCTGGTAGAAATAAGCTTAGGGAGCTTTTATGCGGTTCTCCACATCTGTACCCTAGAGTTCAGCGTGGGGAAAGAACTCAGACAGTTCTCTTAAAACTAGTTCCTGAAATAGTTAGAAGTAAAGAAAGGGAAACTCATTTGTCCAGCTATCTGGCAGGAAAGGGGTGTTGTCCCTTTAAGGCTGTCTTCAAGAGTGGGGTGAAGGGAGAAAAGGATGGACAGAAAGGACAGGAAGACTTTGGAAGCAAGTTTTTTGTACTATAGTCGTTAAAATTAAAATGTGTATTTTAGAAAAGAGTGGTCCTTTGAAGGATTTATTTGAAAAAAAAACATGTCTGAAGATCCAAGCGTTTAAAGCTATAGATGAATACTCAGATTGTGCATCTAAAAATCTATGCAAGGATTTTTTAGAGATGTGATTTTATCATCTTCAGCAAGACACTAATGAAATATTTTTAAAACAAATTTTAAATGAAGGTCCTGTAGACTAACACGTTCTGAGTAAATATTACAGTGATGTACAACGGTTTTTGTTAGTAAATTCAGAAACTGACAGTATATAGCTGGGGCTTGGCAAATGCCTGTTAAATGGCTTCATTACCCCTTGAATGGCTCTTTAACAGTTTCAATGTTGTGCTAATAGGTCTGGCAGACTGGATGGTTATTCACTTTTAAGTTACTAGATCCCTTCCAGAGGAAGACTCATCAGGCTGTGGTGGGAGCCTGCAGGAAGGCTCAGAACAGGGATAAGAAAAACTGGGAGGGTGGACACTAAGACCCAAGGGTGCCCCAAATTTTCAGGTGCCCTACGGAGAAGAATAGCTCTCTGCTCTTACGTGCTGTGTTCCCCTTGGTTATGGGGCCAGGGTCTCCTGGCTTGGTGGGAGAAGGGGTGGCCTGTGACTCTCAGAGCCATCGATAGGATGCATGTCCCCTCTATGCACATTGTGTCGGTGGAGCGCATCCTCACTAGCAGGGCTTGCATCAACCCACGGAGTGATGCACTGTGGGTAGCTATCCCACAGTGCATGGAGCCGATTGGAATGTTGGGTTGGGCTTGCAGTGCCTCATGGGATGAAAACATTTGTGCAGGTGGTAATGGGAACATGGCATCAGCCTCCCATGATGTACTTACCTCCCTCCCTCCCTGAAATCAATGGCAAACAAACCAAGCCTTTTTCATGCCCTTTTTCCTAAGCCAGAGTTACCCATGCAGATGCAATAGCATGGCAAGCATGGACCCCACACAGCCGCACACTGTTGTTGTGAGCATTGAAAACACCTCACACCTTAACCTGCAGTATTTGCAGAGCCAAAGCAGGAGCTGCCGTGTGGAACAATGTGACACGCATCACCTTGACACTATGCAGCACCGCTTCTGGGCCCAGGAAACAAGCACAGAGTGGTGGAACCACATCGTTATGCAGCTATGGGATGACAAGCAGGGATGACATTTTCAAATGCATAAGGCCACTTCCATGGAACTGTGCAAAGAGCTTTCCCCAGCCCTGAAGCGCAGCAATACCAAAATGAGACCTGCTCTGACAGTTGAGAGGTGAGTGGCGATAGCTCTGCTGAAGCTTGCAATGCAAGGCTGCTATTGGTCAGTGGGGAATCAATTTGGAGTGTGTAAATCTACTGTGGGGTCTGCTGTGATCCAAGTTGCAAGGGCAATCAATAGACTTCTGCTAAGAAGGGTAGCGACTCTGGGAAACGTGCAGGATATAGTGGATGGTTTTGCCGCGATGAGGTTCTCTAACTGCGGTGGGGTGATAGACGGAATGCATATCCCTATCTTGGCATCAGACCACTTTGCCAAAGAGAACATAAACCAAAAGGGATACTTCTCAAAGGTGTTGCAAGTGCTGGTGGATCACAAGGGCTGTTTCACCGACATCAATGTGGAATGGCTGTGAAAGGTACATGACACCCACATCTTCAGAAAGCTGCAAGCAGGAACTTTCTTCCCAGAGTGCAAAATAACCGTTGTTGATGTTGAAATGCCAATCGTTGTCCTTGGAGACTCAGCCTACCTCTTGCTCCCATGGCTCATGAAGCTGTACACAGGCAGCCTGGACAACAGTAAGGAGCAGTTCAACCACAGGCTCAGCAAGTACAGAATGGTGGTGGAATGTGCCTTTGGACTTTGAAAAGCCTGCTGACGTAGTTTGCTTACTAGGTTAGACCTCAGTGAAAGCAATATTCCCATTGTTGTTGCTGCTTGTGGTATGCTCCATAATATCTGTGAAACAAAGAGAGAAAAGTTTCCGTCGGCTTTGGGGATGGAGGCATATTGCCTGGCAGCCAGTTTTGAGCAGCCAGATACCAGGGCAATAAGAAGAGCAAATCGAGATGCACTGTGTCTACGTGAAGCTTTAAAAACTACTTTCATCCATGACCCACAGGGATGTGAACCTTATCATGCATCTGAAGAAGTGAGGTTTTCTACCCACAAAAGCTTCTGCCCAAATAAATCTGTTAGTCTTTAAGTTGCCACCGGACTCCTTGTTGGTTTTATGTGTATTGTTCCTTACCAAGCTGCCCCCTTCATTGCATGTCCCCGCCTGTAAACTATACCCCCGCTAACCAGAGTGTGCTGAGTGAATAAAGAGCCTTTTCTCCTCAATGCATTAATTTTTATTATGCTCACAAGCACTGATGAGAGACAGCAAAGAAAAGTAAAGATAAACTTGGAATCATAACACTATGAGTAGGGGGAGAAACAAGGACAGGTTGCTTACAATTTGTATTGCAATAACAATCAAAACTGTGGGAATGGGGGCCTTCTGTTTCTTGTACCCTCCCCTGGAATTGAGTACAAGGGATACTGGAGCTTCCCCTCTCAGCTTCCCCCTCCCCCGCATCCTAGGATGTCTGGGGAAGGAGGCTGTGGAACTTGGCAACTGGGGCAGCAGGTTCAGCATAGGGTGCAGTGGGACTCTAGCGTCCAGCTGCCTTTCTTGAACCTCAACCAGATGCCTCAATATGTCTGTTTGCTCTCTCATAATTTGCACCATCTCCTCCTACATATCACGCTTGTGTTTCCTGCATGCTCTCCTGTCCTCGCAGCCATTGTGCATGTTCTCCAACAGTGCAATCCTCCTTGCACTGAGCTCGGTCTTGTCACCCTCGGAGGCACACATTAACTCATTGAACATGTCCTCCCGGGTCTTCTTTTTCCACCTTCTAGTCTGGGAAAGTCACTGTCCTGGTGTGGAGGATGCGCCCACGGACAAGGTTTCAGCTGCAAAGAATGCAAAGCACAAGGGTAGCATTGACAGTGCAGACATTGTTTGAGGTGCAGGGTTAAATCTTTTAATAAAAGAAACAGCCCTCAATGCACTTCCCCGCAAGCCACAATGTAAGCAGAACCGCTGGCTACTGCAAGAGTCGCATGCAGCTGCTAATAGAAGCGCCTTGTCTGTGGCTGAGAACCAGAGCAATTGTTCACCTCCCTTGTCTTCTGGTACTGCTCAGTGTAACTAAAATAAGTGCTCAAGAGAGTCTGCTGGGAACTCGCTGCTTCACTTAACTGCATCCTCACAGAATGAGTGTGTGCATAGGCGCCAACTCCATGGGTGCTCAGCACCCACTGGAAGCCCCATGGATCAGCACCTCCCCCTCTCTCCCAGTGCCTCCCGCTCACTGCCATCAGCTGTTCAGCGGCATGCAGGAGGCGCTGGGGAAAGGGCAAAGAGGGGTGCGAAGGGGCAGAGAGGGAGCAGGAAGAGGTGCAGTGAGTGTTTGGGGGAAGAGGTGGAATGGGGGCGGGTCCTGGGGCAAAGTCGGGGTGGGAAGAGATGGGAGTGGGGGTGGGGGTGGGGGTGGGTGTTTGGGGGAAGGGGAAGAGTGGAGGTCGAGCACCCTCCCAAGAACTGAGGAAGTTGGCGCCTGTGTGTATGTGAGTGTGCGTGACTTCCCATGGGGGGGGTGTAGTATTGCAGGAGGAAGGGAACCCCACTGACTAAAACAGAAAGTAAGTGGCACAGGATAGCACAGGCTGAGCTAGCAATTCAAGGCAGAGTGGGGAAAGATTCCATCTCATAATATTCTGGAAAACTCTGTGGAAACTCTAAAGACCACTTTACTACACCCCCTTCCTCCTGCCCCAGAGAGATGGGGCAGAGTCGTGGGCCTCCCTTTCCCACCCCCAGGAGCAGCAGCAGCAGCAGCAGTGTCCCTTTTCTCCTACAGAGCTGGCAGTGGGGCCCTCCCCGTATTTACCTCGGCAGCCTGGGTGTCTCTGGGGAGGGGAGGGGCAGACATACTGAGTTCTTACCCTCCTGCCCCCACCCTACAAAGCCCCTGCCAGGGGTGGGGGCTGTGGCTGGCAGAGCCCCCTCTTCAAGGCTCAGACTTAATGCCCCAGTGGGAGGCACAGTGCAGCGCCCCCTTCTCTGAGCAACTGTCTCACAGCCTGGACAAAGGGTGGCTGCCACATGCACTGATGGCAATAACGTCTGGCGCAGGCCAGAGCACCCTCATTCCTGGGCAGGGCCCACCATGATCCCCCCCACCCTAATCCTTTACCCCCCAGGCAGGGCTCACCATGACACTCTCCCTCCCCGATCCTCTCCTCTCCGGGCAGGGCCCACCATGAGACCAAGCACCTCCCCCTCCCTCCCTGGGCCCACCACAAAGCCAAGCCCTTCCCTTCCTTTTCCTTCCTCTGGACAGGGCGGCCAAGCCCAAGGATGCCAACTTGAGCCCTTCCCTGCACCCTCAGCAAGTTTGCAGATGACACTAAGCTGAGGGGAGAGGTAGATATGCTGGCGGGTAGGGATATGGTCCAGAGTGACCTAGACAAATTGGAGGATTGGGCCAAAAGAAATCTGATGAGGTTCAACAAGTACAAGGGCAGAATCCTGCACTTAGGACAGAAGAATCCCATGCACTGCTACAGGCTGGGGACCATCATAGAAGGCAATTAGGTAAGACAGGCATGACTTGCCCTTGGTGAATCCATGCTGACTGTTCCTGATCACTCCTCTCCTCTAAGTGCTTCAGAATTGATTCCATGATTTTTCCAGAGACTGAGGAAAGGCTGACTGGCCTGTAGTTCCCTGGATCCTCCTACTTCCTTTTTTTAAAGATGGCACTACAGTAGCCTTTTTCCAGTCATCCAGGACCTCCTTGATTGCCATGAGTTTTCAAAGATAGCGGCCAACGGCTCTGCAATCACATCCGACAACTCCTTTAGCACCCTTGGATGAAGCGCATCCGGCCCCATGGACTTGTGCTCGTCCAGCTCTTCTAAATAGTCCTGAACCACTTCTTTCTCCACAGAGGGCTGGTCACCTCCTCCCCATACTGTGTTGCTGGAACCAGAGTATGTAACTCATTTGCTGCCTGCTTTAACTCTCTTATTTCATTTGCCTAGTTAATAAACCTTTAGTTAGTTTATTACAGGATGGGCTGCAAGCGTTGTCTTTGGTGTGTGATCTAAGGTCCAGCTGGCCTGGCAAGATAGACTGGAATGCCCCCAGGGACTGTGACTGTGCGGTATAACTGTTATAGCGCTTCAGGAATTCACTCTTCTTACTGGGTTAGTGAAAGCTAATCATAAAATATACCCCCAGTTTGCAGTCTCTGCCCTAAGGTTGGCACTCAGGGTTGTGGGCGGCTCCAGACAGCTTGACAGTGACCATTTGTCTCCAATATTCTCACTCTCATTATGGGAATCTCTGTTTGGTGATAAACTTATTCTTTAAAAGCAGCAGAGAATCCTGTGGCACCTGTTAGTCTATAAGGTGCCACAGGATTCTCTGCTGCTTTTACAGATCCAGACTAACACGGCTACCCCTCTGAAACTTATTCTTGTTTCCACAACAGTAGAACCTCGGAGCGGTTAACCACACACCTCATTTGGAACCAGAAGTGCGCAGTCCAGCAGCAACAGAGACCATTCCTTTGCTAATGGTTGTGAGATTGCTTCAGCAGCTAGTTTCTTAGGTAGGATGAATTGCATTGAGTCCTGCCATCTTGGATACATCTAACTCATGTTCAGGTCTGGAGAAGGTAAACACTGGAGCAGCTCTAGGTATTTTGCCACCCCAAGCATGGCAGGCAGGCTGTCTTTGGCGGTTTGCCTGCGGGAGGTCCCTGGTCCTGCAGATTCAGTGTCCTGCCTGCGGGAGGTCCATCGAAGCCGCAGGACCAGCAGACCCTCCACAGGCATGCTGCCGAAGGCAACCTGCCTGCTGCCCTTGCGGCGACCGGCAGAGCGGCCACCCCGTGGCTTGCCTCCCCAGGCACTCGCTTGGCATGCTGGGGCCTGGAGCCGCCCCTGGGTAAACAGAGTGTCCAAGAGTTCAGTCTGATCACCATCCAGTCTGGCTGTCTGGCTGCAGGTGTTGGCTGGGGTGGGCACAGCTACAGGTGTTGGGGGGAGCTGTTTTTCAGGGTCCTCCTCCTCCTCTCTCAGCCTGATTTGATGTCTGTTATAACAGAAGTTAAAGTCTTTTTTACATGGTGCTTAATGCCTATTTTGCTTCAGTCTTCAGGTTAATGGTTAACAGAGACCAGGTACTCAGCACAATTAATATTAACAAGCGGGGGAAGGAACACAAGCCAAACTAGGGAATGATCAGGTTAAGGAATAGTTCTGTTATTACAGAACTTAAAGTCTTTTTTGACATGGTTTAAGCAAGATTTGTTTTATATATACGTATAAAAACCTATTTTTTTTTTTTTTGTTTGTATTTTTATTAGCATGGGGCGATCTGTGTCTCTTGTGGGATTTGCAGGATCTAAGGTTTCTATGGGTGGAAGCTGGATAAAAGCACGAGAAGCAATGGAGGAGCCAGTGGGCCTGTGTATTGTAGGGCAGGACTAGAGCGGGATTAAAAAAATAGTCCTATGCAGGGCTCCCATACACATCCCAGGTCGTGCCGTCAGCAGCCTTGTCCCCAGTGCCTTTCCTAGGCCCAGACATACGTGCCCTGCCCTCTGCATTTCAACTCCGGAGTCCTGCTGACCAGGCAGCACGACCCTGGGTTGTGCAACAGGAAGGTGTCACGTGCTCCCCGGGAGAAAACGATTCTTCATTCACAGCGGATTTTTGGTTCTTTTCTTTCTCTTTTTTATTTTCATTCCTGGGAAGTGAGGGCGGGGGGTGATGTGTGGGATAGGGCTACTGTGGGGGTTGGGGACACAGTTGCTTCCTTCCCCTCCCCAGCCCCTGCTGACAGGAGCACAATGGGGTGGCTGGGGTGCACAGGGCACTGTGCAGGGTACAACCTACAGAGAGGTGTGGCAATTGGCTGTTGAGGGCCAGAGCAGCAGAGAGTGTGAGGTGCCTCCATACCTCCCCCTCTTCCACCTGGGTTGGAAAGTGAACTCTGTAGATGAACTTCTGAACCTTGGGGCTTCACTGACCAAGGACAGCAACTGTGAGTTGGGTGACTCTTGAGTTGCTGGACTTAAGACCCTGCGGGGAAAAGGACACTGCCCAACTTACCTGGGGTGGATCTTTTGCTCAAAGTTTGTGTTATGAATCCTGTTTGTGGTGTTTCCCCACATAATGCTGCATTGTTACTCTCCTTTATTGCAAGGCTTTTCCTACACACAGACTCTGTGCTAGTGAGAGGGGAAGTATTGCCTCTTAGAGGAGCCCAGGGGGTTGGTATGTAATTGTCCCAGGTCACTGGCTGGTGGCTCGAGCCAGTTTTGCATTGTGTTATTGAAACAGAACCCCTAGATACTGAACCCGGCCCTTGTTGCTGCCAAGCCTAACAAGTAGAAGGGTTACATAAATAAAAAACAAACAGAGTGATATTCCTCAGGGGCTGCTTAAATGAAACCTACTCCCTCTTCAGGAGTTTGTTGCACTCACAGGAAGCAGGAGGTAAAATTTCAGAAGACCTGCAAGAGCTTTGAACAGAGCAAGCACAGACAGCACAGCCAAGCGTTACCGTAGAACATTTCAAGTGTCATCACAAAATGCGGAGCAAGGTGAAACCCTAGCTGTGTATGTGGAAGAGCTAAAAATATTAGCTGACTAGTGATTGGTTGGAAATGTCCTATGTGCAGCAGCGGAGATTAGTGATATCACAAACCAATGAGGGAATTCAAAGATGATTGCTGGCAGAAGGGGACATAACTTGGCCCAAAGCAACAGACTGAGCAACAGCAATGGGAGCAGCAGTGAAAAAACGTACAAGCTTTGCACTTAAAATGCAGGGACAATCAAAGTGACTCAGGCTCCTGAGAGGTGTTTCCGCTTCAGTTTGTAACTTTAAAATGGCAGATCTCAAGCCCCGGAGGGCAGAGCTGGATGTACACCTCGTGTGCTCCTAGGCACTGCATCTTCAGCGTCCCCACTGCCTATAGCTGACCTTCATGTTGCACACAATTTTAGAGAGGTAAGACGCCCCTAGAAAGCCTGGCACCCCTAGACATGTGCCTACTATGCCTATTTGGAAATCCAGCCCCGCCCGAGGGTAGACCTCAATGGTATGTCTACATAGCATACTAAGTCAGGGTTCTGACTCAGGTTTAAGACCAAGCCCCACTTCTGTCCACACAGAAGTTAGTTTGACTCAGGCTTTCAGTGTCTGTGGGGTCAGAGCTGAAATCCCACTGTGATGCAAGTCAGAGCCCAAACGTTTTGTAGTGTGGATGCAGCTCAGCTCCATGTCACCAGACTCGGGTGTGGAAAGTCTGCCAACACTATCTAACATTCCCCAGGGACTGCGCTTCCTGGCCCTTCCAGTCCAAAACTTGCCACTTGCTTCCCAGGAACTTTATATAACATGGGGATCCTGGTAATGGTCTCCTTTGTAAACGACATTGAGACCTTCTGAGGAAATGAGCTACAGAAGAGGTAGGTAGTCTTAAGCTGCAGGTCCAACACAGGCTGGTCCGTCCCCTCTCCTCAACAAGGGGTCGGTTGCTGCTCTGGAGATGAAAGGCTCTTGGTATCCACTCAACCATAAGGTCTTGTAATATCCTAGGGACGATTCCCCTCTGGGTTCCTGACTGGGACGTTGGTTATTCCTTCCCCTGAGGATCCGTCCTTAAGATTGGAGACTGGCCACTTCCAGGGGCTTTGGGAGACGAGTCAGAGCTGTGGGACACCAGTGTGGTGCTGAGGTGGGCCAGCTACTGCTCTCATTTACCCGGGTGCAGGGCAGGAGTAACTCTACTGAATTCAATGGGATTTCTCCTGATTTTTCTGTGGAATATTCCAGCTGCAGGGGGTGGTTCCAACAGGGTTTCCACGCCCAGGAAAAACAGAGCCTGCTCCCTTCCCCCACCTCAAGGAGCAGCAATCAGCTGTTTGTAATGGACCAGAAGCTTCCTCTCTCATGGGAAGGCTGCAGTGTCTGGAGCTGGGCGGGAGCAGGGAGGTGTTTCAGACACACAAGGCTCTGCTTTCCCTCCCCGTTCTTCATTGCTGTGTAGGTGGGGTCGGACTGAGCTCACCTCTGATGTGGAGAGATGAGCTGGGGGAACAGACTCCAGGAGCAGATGGTGTTTGCCTAAGCACCCTGCTGTGCCTAGGGACTCAGCAGAGGGAACTGCTTTGTCAGTGATCCTTTTTGGCTGGTGTTGGGTTACAAATCACTTTAGTAGGGAGTGCAGGGGAAGGCATGTTGTCACCCTGACTATGTGAGGAAAGGGCAGCAGAACTGTGCTTAACCTGCCCTGATTAACCCTCACTCACTAAACAGGGGGGTAGGGGTGCCAAATCCCTGTGAGAGTGAGCAAGAAAGAGGGTGGGGACAGGTGTCTGTATCTGGGGGTGTGGGTTCTGCCTAAAGAGTCCTAGATGCCATTTGACCATGTCCCTCCCCACTGTGTAAAAGCAGAGCTGATCAGACACACTGGAGAGTCTTTCTTTTGTTAACAGGTTTCAGAGCGGTAGCCATATTAGTCTGTATCAGCAAAGAGAACGAGGAGCACTTGTGGCACCTTAGAGATTAACACGTTTATTTGGGCATAAGCTTTTGTGGACTAAAACCCACTTCATCGGATGCATGCGGTGGAAAATACAGTAGGAAGATATATATACAAAGAGAACATGAAAAAACTGGTGTTGCCATACCAACTGTAACCAGAGTAATTAATTAAGGTGAGCTATTAGCAGGAGAAAAAAACCCTTTTGTAATGATAACCAGGAGGGCCCATTTCCAACAGTTGTCAAGAAGGTGTGAGTAACAGTAGGGGAAAAATGAGCCTGGAGAAACAGTTTTTACTTTGTATAATGACCCATCCACTCCCTGTCCTTATTCAAGCCTAATTTAATGGTGTCTACTTTGCAAATTAATTCCAATTCTGCAGTTTCTCTGAAGGTCTTTTTGTTGGAGTATTGCGACTTTGAGATCTGTAATTGAGCGACCAGGGAGGTCAGGGCCGTCCTTAGGATTTATGGGGCCCTACGCAGTATTATTAAACTGGTGCCCCTATGCCGGATGGCAGCCCAAGCTGAGCCTGGTGGGGGAGGGGGAGGAAGGATGAGACAGCAAAGGATAATGAGATGCCCGGCCTGCCTCACGGTGGCAGAGAGTCACAGTTCCCCACAGAGACCCCCATATCCCCTCCCTCATGCAGAATGGACATGAAGAAAGTACCGAATTAAAAGCACTAAAATTTGGGAATAAAAAATGTCAGTCACAGGTTTTTTGATATGCCCTGAAGTTGTCAGAGATTTATTTGCAAAAACTTCGTAGTAAGGGGGAGTCAGCTGTCCTGCTGAATACAACATTACATATAATGGAAGACATGATGCAGCTCTTCTCTGTTTTACAATTTCTTAATCAGTATTTCTAAGCTGAATTTATATTTTAAATGTACTCAAACCTTAAACCAGCATTCCAGATTACTACATATTTAACTCTCTGAAACAAAGACATTATTTTAAATTAATCAGAGAGGTTTAGTGTGTTCATAACAATGTTCATTGCTTTTAGAAAAAGGGAACAGTAATTTACTTTGTGTGATCTCCATAACAATAGACATGTTTACGAAATTTCATCAATTTTAAAAAAATATGTTTCCAAAGATTTTAGGTATAACAAGGATTTTATGTCTTACTAAGCTACTGATTTTGCTGGAGGGTTCTCTTAAAACTAGTTCATCGGATAGTCAAAATTAAAGAAAGGGAACCTCTTTGTCCAGCTATCTGGAAGGGAAGGACTGTTGTCCCTTTAAGGGCTCTCTTCAGTGGGGGGAGAGGCGGTGAAGGGATGGACAGAAAGGACAGGAAGACTTGGAAGCACTTTTTTTTTTTTTTAACTATAGTAATTAAAATGTGTATTTTAGATAAGGGAGGTCTTTTGAAGGATTTATTTTAAAAACTGTATGTCTAAAGATCCACGCATTTAAGGCCAAAGATGATTGTGCATCTAAAACTCTATGCAAGCATTTTTTAGAAATGTGATTTTATCATCTTCACCAGCTCACTAATGAAATATTTTTAAAGCAAATTTTAAACTAAGGTCCTGTAGAGTGACATGTTCTGTGTAAATATGACATTAATGTACAACTGTTTTTGTCAGTCAAGTCAGAAACTGACAGTATAAAAACTTATTTGGGCATAAGTTTTCGTGGGCATCTGATGAAGTAAGACATAAAAGCCTTGTTATACCTAAAATCTTTGGAAACATATTTTTTTAAAATTAGTGAAATTTCATAAACATGTCTGTTGTTATGGAGATCACACAAAAGCTTATGCCCAAATAATTTGTTAGTCTCTAAGGTGCCACAAGGACTCGTCCTTGTTTTTGCTGATACAGACTAACAGGACTAACAGTTTCAATGTTGTGCTAATAGATCTGGCAGGCTGGAGGCTTTTTCACTTTTAACTACTAGATTCCCTCCCAAGGAAGACTCACCAGGCTGCAGCAGCCATCTGTGGGAGCCTGCAGGAAGGGTCAGAACAGGCATAGGAAAACAAGGGGGGTGGATACTAAGACCCAGTGGTGCCCCAAATTTTCAGGTGCCCTATGCAGCTGCCTATGTTGCCTGTGCCTAAGGACGGCCCTGAGGGAGGTTGACATGTTCTCCGACTGGTTTATAAATGTTATAATTCTTGATATCTGATTGGTGTCCATTTATTCTTTTGAGCAGAGACTGTCCGGTTTGGCCAATGTACATGGCAGAGGGGCATTGCTGGCACATGGTGCCGTATATCAACTTTTTTCCTCCTGCTGATAATAGTTCACCCCCTCCTTCTAAATGGAAAAGTACCAGGTTTAAGATGGATTTCATTATCAGGTGACATGGTCTCATGTCACTGTAAGAGCCCTAGTCTCATACCCCATGGGCTGGCCCACACATACACAGGAAGGCTTTGAAGTAGCGAAGGCCATTTACAGCTGATTGTTTCTGGAGCACCCTTAATGGCCTCCACTTAATATGTTTTTCATCAGTGATACAAGTTTATATCTTATTCTCCTAACTCCAGATAGAGAAATAACACATGCAAACAAACAGGATGTAAACACTTAGATTACAAGCTTTCTAAAGACACCATACAAGGGATATTTAGCATAAAGCACATTCCAGTTATATCATATTCATAAGAATATTTCCATAAAGCATATGGAGCGCAACGTCACAGGGGCTCCAGCTGGTTCGGTTTTGTATTGGAACCCCCTACATATTGACCCCGGCCCTGGTTCCTGCCTGGCAGAAGGGTTAGTCCTCGTAAGAAAAGCAGAAAAATGACAATAGGTTCCAAGGTCACAGAGTGTAATGTGCGAACTGGCAGGTTGTCTCTGGGAGGCGACACACGAAGCCCCTGGATCCTGACCCATAGGGATAATGGAGCCAAGGGAAATTCTTCATGGTGCTCACTGCTCATTGGGGATGATCCGTCTGCAATGACAAGGTTTCAATTACAGGGGACAATCTGATATATTCAGATCATTACACTGCAAGAGCCAATGCCTGCCTAGTCCACAGTGAGTGACCCCTGGAGCTCCCAGGAGAGCCAAGGGAAGGGAACACAGAGGTGCCAGGACAGGACATTCTGGTCTGGTGCCTAAGGCATCTAGGATACCCCTCGATAGTGACCGACTCTCACTAACACTTGCAGTGATGTTCCCAGCTGGCTCATAACCAATCCTGAGTCATTTGGGGGGCAAAGCATCTTTACAGCAGTGATGAGACCCAGCTAGAGATGACTGTGTCACAGGCTGGTATTGGAACAGAGCAGAGGACCTCTTACCGTCTTGGTGCTGGTGGTGGGGACAGCAGACATGGACAGATCAGACATCTGAGATTTTGTGCTGAACATTCGGAATCCCTTGATCCATCTCCTGTACTCCTCTCTCACCTGGAGAGTGAGGGACATGGTCACTGCACTATGTAACTAACGCTGAGAAGATCAGACATGGCCACCATGAGGCCAGTGAAGGTGCTGGGGGGTTGATGACGGGCACAGGCATTACCTGGCGATTGAGGAGACAGTGCACCAGGAAGATGAAGGCTCCCTGCAGGCTGTTGACAATGGTGAATAAATACGCCATGACCGTGGCTGCTGGGCCGACTTGGAGGAGACCAAGGCTCCACGTGCAGCCCAGAATGAAGAGTTGGGCGATGGATTTAAAGGTCAGTAACCTGGATGAAGGCAGATGGAGAGATCCCATTACAATAACCCTATGGAGAGCAATTGGGTCAGGAGGATCCGAGCAGGGTGGGGTGGAGCTACCATCCCCGGCTTTCCTATGTGAGACAGGGTTACTGTCAATGCAAACACACTGGAAATTCATTCCTATGGATCCTAGATATGCTGTTCCACTCCTGCAATCCCTCACACCCTCCGGCGCCAAGGACCTTCCAATCCAGGCATTTGACCCTCCAGGATTGTTTTATTGCCCTCTCACCTGTGGTCTCTGACAGTGGACACATCTGCATTGAGGGAGGAGAGTCTGTTTCTCAGGATCCACAGGGTCAGGGCAAAGAACATTATATTTATCTGTGGAAACAGTGGGAAATATTTCCTATAAAACATCCCATCTGGGGCCGGTGACTTCAGCTGAAGCAAAGAATGATCCCAAGGGACCGAGCCAAACACTGCAGAACCAGGGACTGCTCATTTGCGGTGGGAATTATCCCCTCTCCTGTAATATTCCCTGGCAGATCTTGGTCCCTCCCCATGCATGGAGCTGACAGCACAGCCAGGGCTGAGATGGATCAATGGGATCACAGAGGCCAGATGCTGCTCAGAGTTCAATATGGAGCCTCTCCAGTGGAGTCAGGAGTTATTTTGGGTTTACACTGGTGTAACTGAGAGCAGGATCCAGCTCAGAGATTCCAGATCCTGCCTGTAGAATACTTCCTGCCACTTCCAGGCTGTAACAAATCCCCCCTGCCCCCCGCCCCCAACTTCCCCAGGGGTAGGGAGGAATATGTAGAGACACTTGTTTCCTCCCCTACAAAAACCACTGCAGAGTGGAGCCCTCTCCCTTCCTCGTTCCTTGGGTCATTAACTCCACTAGACCAAACTCTTCTGTCTTCACTTGGCAAAACTCCTGCTGACGTCCCTGGGAGCTGGGCCCGAGTAACGGCTGTAGGCCTGGGGATACTGCACAGGGACTCATCCCAGGACTGACCACAGCAGATGAGACAGGTGGGACCTAACTGGGTCTTTCCTTGTGTTTTATGGGCCACATTCCCCTCCCTGCTTCACTGAAATCAATGGGGTTGCAGAGGTGAGAGGAGAATGGGGCCCTGTGGTTCTGTGAGGTACCCACCAGGATTATGGCACAGACTGGACCCAGGAAGCTCCAATGAAAGCCTCTCTCCAGGCTGAGCCAGCAGCTACAGGCAGGGAGGAAGAAGAAGGTGACTTTAACGAGATTACTGCCCTTTTTCAGCCCTGGGGGGCAGAGATGGGGTGTCACAGGGCAGCTGGATCACAAAAGCAAGATGGATCTCAGCCTGCCTGTGACATGGCCGACTCTCTTCCAGGTAGCAGGCAAACAGCCCTCCCCATCTACCTCAGCATCTCCTGCTTTCAACCATCACTTCCTCTTCCACCTCCTCATATGACCTTTTCTGGCGGATGGGCGCAGTACTGACGGAGGGCCAGACATGCAGCGAAGGGACATTGGCCTAGCTGCACTGAAGGAAGTGGAGCTGCCCTGATTTACACCAGCTGAGGATCTCACCTGGGGTGTCTAGAACAGACCACACCCTGTTTTAGTGGAGTCACTCACTTTAGAGAGGGGATGCTCAGTGGTTTGCACACAGGAAGAAGGTGCATTTGTTTCCTACCCACCAGCCGCACAAACCCAGCCTGGGAGCTGAGAGTCAAGCTGGGATCTTTCTGGCTTGTTCCTCCTCATCATCAGTGGGGTGAGGATGTAGATGTCTGACAGGGGGCAACTCAACTGCAGCACTTGGGGCAGCTTAGTGTCCCTGGGGATGGGAAGGGTCCCAGGGGGACATTCAGCTCCCAGGCAGGGCGAGCAGGGAAATCTAGGTTCAAGTCAGACCTGGGATGAGCCGGACAAGCACATGGAAGCCCCATCCCAGCTCCCCTTCAGATGGGCGCTGCACGTACTGTGTGGAAGTTCCGTAGCCACCAGGATTCACTGCTGCAGGAATAGCCACCACCAGGGCTGGGAATCCATAGCCGAACGGGTACATGAATCTCTTCTTGAACCAGCTGGCGCTGGTGTAATTCACGACCGTCAGGTTCCAGACGATGAGGAAGAGGTGCAGCCCCTCCAGGAACATCCAGCTGAAGCAGGCCAGGAGGAGGTAGTGTAGGAGGCCAGCAATGACAGCACACGCCACCTGGGGGAGAGAGTGAACCCCGGGACACTGCAGTGGGGAAGGGAAATGCTGAGTATGGGGGAGACCAGCCGCGGGGTCACCCCGGGATTCTTGTTAGCACAGCTCTCCAGTTACAGTGCTCCGCGTCCCAGAGACGGCAGGTTCCTCGGGCTATGGAGGGTCCTGCAGGTGCACATTGCTGATGCAGGAAGGGAGCAGAGATTAGTGGTTAGAGCAGGGGAGCAGGGCTCAGGGGATCCAGGTTCTGTTCCCAGCCCTGCCACAGAGTCCCTGGGTGACTATGGGCAAGTCACATAGGAGAGGAATTGAGGCACAGGGAGACTGTGCCAGAGGGATAGAACTGGCTGAACTCCAGGAGTTGGGGACACTCAGACCAGTGTGAAGGGGCCTAATGGGGTGGAAACATCCCCCCAGGAACACTCCCTGTGTCCTGCACAGCCCAGAATCTAGGGAGAACAAAGGGGTTCAAAGCCACACACCCCAGCCCTGCTGCGAGTGGAGGAACAAAGCAGGGGAGAATCAGGCCGTACCTGACTGCGGATGCGGGTCACCTGGGTGAGGAAGAGCAGGTCGGCCAGGAAGAGGCAGATGCAGAGCTGCAGGTGGAGGGAGGTGCTGACGTTGCGGATGGAGCGGCACAGGAGGAAGGTGAGGATGGCGAGGAAGAGGCACAGCAGGGAAAGCGTCAGTCCTATGTAGGTGATGATGGTCAGTGGGGAACTCTCCTGTAACACAGCAAAGGGAGAATCACCAGTGACCCCAGCCTAGCCCCCTTGGCTCCAACTCAGCCTTTTCCCCAGCAAAGCCTCCAGTCGCTCCAGGGAGATCTCTGTCCATGGCTGAGTGAGGAGCTCAGGGTCCTGCCCTGTGACCCGAGTCTCACGGTGAGATACCGTCACTGCAATGGGAGCCATTAGGACAGCGAAGCTGGAGAGATGGTCACAGCTGCAGGTGGTGTGAGTGCTGTTCGTGTGCACGGCGGTGCAGTTGTCCGGAGACCAGCTGCCGCTCTCGGCCACTACTTTCCAGTAGACGCAGAGAGCCTCTTCCTCCTCTTTTTTGGCCTGGAAACAGAACAGAATCATCCTCATCCTCACGGGGACCACAGAATGTCGGCTCTGTTATCACACGTCTATAGCAAACCCAAGGCCACTGACAGCTCCACAGCTCTCCCCACGCAGCCCCCACTGCCCACTGGGGCCATCCTGGTGAAAGCGGAGAGAGAACACAGATCCTGCTGCTCCAAAAGCCCAGGCCCTGCTATTGGAGCGAAAGGGAAATAAATCCTTCCTAGCCGTTAGCACAATAAGGAACGTGGCATGTGCTGAGCAGTTCCGACAGCATCCAGCAGAGGGCAGTGCTGTGTGCACACATACATATAAGCACCCCAACACTTCATTCCCGTATCAAAGTGTTATATGATGATTTCCTGAACCTCAGTCTCTATAGAAAGCAACTTTCCAGTTATTTCCGATTCAGGGGTGAGCTAGGCGGAGCTGTTACCCTAGAGCAGAGGTAGGAAAACCTTTTGGCCTGAGGGCCACATCATGGAATAGAAATTGTATAACAGGCTATGAATGCTCACAAAATTAGGGTTAGAGTGTGGGAGTGGGTGAGGGCTTTGTTTGGGGGTGCAGGCTCTGGGGCGGGGCTGGGTATGAGAGGTTTGGGGTGCAGGAGAGTGCTCTGGACTGGAATCAAGGGGTTTGGAGAGCAGGAGGGGGATCAGGGCTGGGGCAGAGGGTTGGGGTGTGTGGAGAGCCTGGGGGGTTCAGGGGCCAAGCAGCACTTAACTCAAGTTGCTTCCAGAAGCAGTGGCATGCCCCTTCTCCGGCTCCTACATGGAGGCGTGGCCAGGTGACTCTCCACACTGCCCCATCCGTGGGCACCACCCCTGCAGCTCCCATTGGAGCACCAGAGGGGGCCATTGGAGCATGTAGGAGCCAGAGCAGGGCCATGCAGTTGCTCTGGGAGTTGTGTGATGAAGTGTGGGGTCTAGCCACATGGTCAGTCCCCCGAACCAGTGCTCTGGCTGGAATGGGGCCGAGCTGCGTGGTGCGGCCCCCAACTCTAGTGGAAGCTTGTGTGCTGTCTTAAAATGGCTTCCCGTCCAGATGGTGCCTGCAGGCTGTACTTTGCCCACCCCTGCTCTAGAGCACTTGGCACAACCATGTGTCATGGTGCGACCCCCGGTAACCTCTTCCAGTAAAACAGCCCCAACGCATCAGGAATAAGGAGATCTCCTCTTCTCAGGACCATCGGGAACCAGAAAGGCAGCACGGTCCAAATGCCCGGGAGGAGATGGTAACTTCTATATGCCCCTCTGGAGCCCCAGATACAGAGCAAAGCGAGGGATCTCCCTCCACACACCTGTCTGTGGCGCAGGGTGAAGTTTACGGGTCTGGAGAGGGGAATGGGTCTCCCATCTCCAACGGCCCCACTCACCACCCTGGAGTTGAGGTGACTCTTCTCCAGCTTCCCACCAACCGGCAGATTTCCCTCGCTCAGACATCTCGCACTGATGATGCAGTCCAGGGTGGAGTAGGAAATAAAAGCAGCAGCCCCCAAACCTGCTGGGAGAGGAGAAGATCCCTTGTTGGGGAGATGGGGACGCTATGGCAAAGAACGAGCCAGCCAGGTGCCCAGAGGTCACAGTGAATCTGTGGCAGATCTGGGAATGGAACCCAGGATCCTGGCCACAACTCTAAGATTTAGCCACTGGACCATGATACCTCCTCCCTCGGAGCCCCCAGGAACACATCTGGCTGGAAACGTCCAGCTGCAGGATGCAGAGATGAAGATTCAGTTTTTCTCAGTGGGACCAGGAGAAGGGCTGGCCAGGGATGAGCTTCCCCTGGTACTGGAGAATTTGGGGCCCTGAATATGGCAGCTGAGGGTACACGATACCCTGGTCCCCCACATCTCCATTTGGGGGTCTATCTAGACTAGGGCATCCCTGCCCTTTCCATTCTCTGGTCCCACTTCATACCAGAGACCCTCTCATGAGCCGCCTCCCCTCTGTGCCCCCAACTCCTCACGGCTCAAGCTGTGGGACAGGGAGGAACGAAGGTGTCAGCTCCATGGCCCAAGGCCTGAGAACCACTGGCTCAGCCAGCAAGGAGCACTCCAGGGCTAGAGACAGAGGCCAGGGCCCGGCCTGGGGATCCATGGGGAGGGAGGGAGGAACGGGGGAACCCAGACTGGAGTTCAGTGCCCGGGAACCGCTCTGTGCCGTGGTTTGGGCCCTGGGTGTTGCCATCCCCAGGATGGTACCTTGTGTGGCTGCCCCGGTGACTGTATCACAGTGCACGTCCATCACCTCCTCGTGAGCTCTCAGGGTGAAGACCTCGCTGTGCTGGCTGCAGTTCCCTGTGACGAGCCGCGTCTGGATAGCTGCGGGGGGTGCGGGTGAGGAATGACAGAGGCCCTTGCTGTGAAACCACTTCCCTGGGAGTCTGTCCATTCTGGGCTAGATCCACCCCCCTCCCACTCCGCTTGGAGCCAGGGCGCTTCAGGGCTCTTTCGCACTATGGGAGGTGGAAGTTTGGTGCCCCCCCACTGAGTTCCACTGATCACCCCCCATCTCTCCTCCCCCCATTCTGGCTGTGTCTCCCTGGGGATGCTGAGTCCCTAGAAGGGGGAGTAGTGGGGGTGGAGGGTGGCGCCTGGCTCAGCGTGGCAGGTCCTAGTGGCGGAATGTCAAATTTTACATTTAAACTCTTCTCAGGCATTGCTGTTGCTCCTGGGGGCACTGGCGGGGCTGTGCTGTTCTGTGTCTGTACTGAACACAGGCTCACATCACAATGGTGTATAGGCTCTAACTTCCAGTGGATTTGGGGCACAGTGTGTAACCCCATATTTCACAGCAGCCAGCAGGTGGCGCTGAAAGCCACACATCCCCCCTCACCCAGCGACTCTGTCGTCACATTCTGTGTTGTCCTCTCCAGAGACCGGAGCGCAGTGGCCAGTGCGGCCAGTTCCACGCTCTGCAGCAGGACCGTCACGGCCGACCCCACCTCCCACTTGTCTCTGCCGTCCCAGAGGGAGGTGCTGTTCAGGAGGGCATTGAAACGGAGAGTCACGTTCTGGGGACAGGAAAGAAAAAGCTCTGGGAGCAAGGAGTCCGGGGGTTCAGGTGCCACGTCTCGTGTGTTTCCAGGGGGTGTCGGGCATCACAGCCAATGCCAGTTCAGGGGGCAGCAATGCTGTCAGAGGGGGAGCCCTATACAAGGGAGGTCCACTGACGCTGACTCAGGGCCCCACTGGAACCTGAAGCTAACTGGGGCTAGAACTCTTTGTCCTTCCTTCTTCGCTCCTGCTCCCCCATCTCCCATCCCTCCATTACAGATGTCAGGGAACAACATTGTCACAAGCCCACGGTTTCCTAGGCTGTCTCTATGCTGCATCAGGCAGCTGCTCAGAAATGTCTGGCAGGGCAGGAATAGGGCACAGATTCTGCTGCCTGAAACACTCAGGACACTGACACATGAGTTGAAGGAGAATCCCCATTAACTGTTAGTAGTGTAGCACCTCTGATGAACAACAACAGTTCTGAACCTGGCACAGCAGCACGCAGGGCTCTGGGGCACACACAGGGGCACTAGTCTGCAGGGCACATTTAAAGAGAGGAACCTCTCACCTCCAGTGATAACGCCGCACTCCCGTCTCCGCACGTGGACATCAAAATGTCTAACGTTGAATTAAAGAAAGAGCAAAAACTGCTGCTCCTGCTGCTCTGGTTTCCCTGCAGAGAGACCCAGGGCAGAGGGTGAGTTCTGCAGGCGCTAAAGGGCGATCAACACTGGTGTTTGCCTTTTGCAGGGGCCTGATTCTGACATCCCTCACTGAGTGAATAAAGCTTTTATACCAGACAGGTCCAGGACATGTACGATGGTGCTGTTCCCACAGCGAGAGGTTCATGTGGAGAAAGGAAACAGTTTCTAGTAACAGCTGGGATACATCAAGCCTTGGGACTAAGCCCCTTTTTGTTCACGATGGTGCTGGACGCATTGACAGAAAGCAGCCAGAGAGGAGTCCCCTGGCACCTGCCTTTTACAGATGATGTAGTGCTTGTGGGGGAGAGGAAAGAGGAAGTGAAAGAAGATGCAGAGAAACATGCAGGTGCATATTGGAAAGAAACAACATGAAAATCAGCAGAAGAAATCAGAGTACATGGTCTGTAGATTCAGTGCTTTCCTGCAGGAAGACAATGGGTGTGTAAGTCTGGGGACCAGCCACTAGCAAAATGACAGAAGTTTTAGAAGGTTCAATATCAGTTTGCAGACACCTAGAAGATAATAAGGTGATAAGTAACAGTCAGCATGGATTTGCCAAGAATAAATCCTGTGAAATCAAGCTGACAGCTTCCTTTGGCAGGGTAACAAGCCTTGTGGATGGGGGGAAGCGGTAGACGTGGTATATCTTGATGTTAGTGAGGTTTTTGACACTGTCTCATGTGACATAAACAAACTAGAGAAATACAATCTATATGCAGCCACTCTAAGGTAGGTGCATAACTAGTTGGAAAACCGTTCTCAGCGAGCAGTTATCAGTGGTGCACAGTCAAGCTGGAAGGGCAGAACAAGTGGGGTCCCGCAGGGTTCAGTGCTGGGTCTGGTTCTGTTCAAAATCTTCATCAGTGATTTAGATCATGGCACACAGAGAACACTTATAAAGTTTGCAGATGATCCCAAGCTGGGAGGGCTTGTAATTGCTGTGGAGGATCAGACTAAAATTCAAAATGATCTGGACAAACTGGAGAAATGGTCTGAAGTAAATAGGTTGAAGTTCAAGAAGGACAAATGCAAAGTTGTCCATTTAGGAAAGAACAATCAGTTGCCCACATACCAAATGAGAAATGATTGCCTAGGAAGGAGCCCTGCGGAAAGGGCTCTGGGGGTCATAGTGGATCACAAGCTAAATAAGGTCTGGTCTACACTAAGAGTTTATTTCGAATTTAGCAGCATTAAACCAAATTAACGCTGCACCCGTCCACACAACGAAGCTCTTTATTTCGATATAAAGGGCTCTTAATATCGATATCTGTACTCCTCCCCAAGAAGGGGAGTAGAGCTGAAATCGGTATGGCCATTTCAGATTAGGGTTAGTGTGGCTGCAATTCGATGATATTGGCCTCAGGGAGCTATCCCACAGTGCACCATTGTGACCACTCTGGACAGCAATCTGAACTTGGATGCACTGGCCAGGTAGACAGGAAAAACCCCATGAACTTTTGAATTTCATTTCCTGTTTGCCCAGCGTGGAGAGCTGATCTGCACAGGTGACCATGCAGAGCTCATCAGCACAGGTAACCATGCAGTCTGAGAATCAAAAAAGAGCTCCAGCATGGACGGCACGGGAGGTACTGGATCTGATCGCTGTCCGGGGAGAGGATTCCGTGCTAGCAGAACTACATTCCAAAAGACGAAATGCCAAAACATTTGAAAAAAGTCTCAAAGGGCATGATGGAGAGAGGCCATAACAGGGACTCACTACAGTGCCGCAGGAAAATTAAGGAGCTCAGACAAGCCTACCAGAAAACCAAAGAAGCAAATGGAAGGTCCAGGGCAGAGCCACAGACATGCCACTTCTACACTGAGCTGCATGAAATTCTAGGGGGGGGCTGCCGCCACTACCCCACCCCTGACTGTGGATTCCGAGGTAGGGGTAATCTCAGCCATGCCTGAGGATTCTGCGGACGGGGAAGATGAGGAGGAGGAGGATGAGCTTGCGGAGAGCACACAGCTCTCCTTTCTCCCCAACAGCCAGGATCTTTTTCTCAGCCTGACTGAAGCACCCTCCCAACCCTCCCAATGCGGTATCCCAGACCATGAAGCCATGGATCACAAGCTAAATAAGAGTCAGTGTAATGCTGTTGCAAAAAACCCAAACCTCATTCTGGGATGTATTTGCACAGTAGTTCTCAAACTTTTCTCCTGGTGACCCCTTTCACATAGGAAGCCTCTGAGTGCGACCCCCTTTATAAATTAAAAACACTTTCTTTTACATTTAACACCATTATAAATGTTGGAGGCAAAGCAGGGTTTGGGGTGGAGACTGACAGTTTGCAGCCTCCCATGTAATACCCTCATGACCTCCTGAAAGGTAGCAACCCCCAGTTTCAGAACCCCTGTACTAGCAGGAGTGTTGTAAGCAAGACACAAGAAGTAATTCTTCCGCTCTGCTAGAGGGATGAGGAGGATCGAGTCCCAGGAATGAAAGAAACAAACACAGAATTGCCCTGATCTTGGATTGGGGTTTGTTTACAGGGGTCACCGTAATACCAACAGCAAAGGTTTTTGTCTGGGAATTTCTGTATTGGTGGTAAAATACACAGGGCAAAATCCCCAACAAATGAATGATGGGGTCAAACGTACCTGCAGAGAGAAATTCTTGCACGTCTTTTTGATTCTCTCGAACTCAGCGCTGGAGTTAATGCTGGAGACTTGGAGCGATGGGAAGAGAGAAGCAGACGTTAGAGCTTTCATATCAGATTTTCATCTCAACTCACTCCTGCGTACGGGAAAATCCCCTTCTCTTCCCAGCCCCGATGGCTGCTCTCTGTGCACATGCTAGTCCTGCCCTGACAATAGTTTAACATGCGGCTGCTCCAAAACTCCCTCTCTTCCTCCTCATCTCACTCTGTCTCTCTCTCCCTTCCCAGAGCCTGCATCCCACTCCCCCTCCCGCACCCAAACGCCCTGCCTGAACTCTGAGCCCCATCCCAGAACCTGCACCCCGCCGCCCCCTCCCCCTCCCCCTCCCCCCCCCCCGCACTCCAACCCCAGCGAACGGGAGCAAGTGGCTATTGTCTGGAATGAGCCGCTCCAGCTGGGAAGGGAAAAGCAGCCCTGCCAGGACACGCGCCTGCTGCTTGCTAAAGCTACCAAGCAGATCTGGCGATGCCCAGTGCCGCAATATCAGTGAAGACGGCAATGCCTGAATGAGCCGTCCGCTCCTGGAGGGGACAAATGGGGAGCTGCTTTGGAGGAAGGGGATAGAGACTAACATGAGGGCTGGTCTAATGCCTGGATATCAGTCAATGGGGTGACCTCCTCTGCAACCCACAAGCTGCCCCGGGCACCCCCTTGCACACAGGACAGTGCAGAACCAGAGGTGTTCAGAGACAGGCAATGAGAATGATCAGGGGCCTGGAAAATCCCTCTGCAGAGAGAGATTGAAAAGACTGGGACTGTCACCTTAGAGTGAACCTAAGAGGGACGTGTTAAGCGTCTATAAATGACTGATGGGGATAGAGAAGGGACATGGGGAGCTTCTGTTCTCCCCACCTCAGAACACGAGAGCCAGGGCCAGTCAGGGAAGTGAGAAGAGGGGGAATTCGGTGTTAAGAGTTCCTGTCTGCATCCTGTAGAACTTGCCATACCGGTATTGCCCTGGCCTCTTCTTTTGTCATTCAGTGTTGAACGCAGTCTACAACAATATGCATTACCTCACCTTTTGGGGGCGAAGCCAGACCTTTTGGCACCTGCTCCCCTATTTGGTGTAAACATTGCTTGTGCCAATCAGAAACGAACATACACAGGTTTTGGGCCCCGTCCCCTATGACACTTCTGTGATGTCATAGTAGGTACTTTAGGTTACCCTGCCATGTGCAGGCAGAGAGAGGAGAAAGAAAAACGAATCCCGTGTATCCCGTGTACCCCCGTAACCGAGCCTGATCACCTCGAAGCCTCTCTCTCAGCTCACGTGTTTCAAATAGAGCTTCTACGTTTGCCGGTCGTGATGCGTTGGTTTGTATTTGTAAGTATCAGTTATTACTAAATGCTGCATTTTTGTTTATAAATATTGTTAGTAGATATTTTAGTCATTGTGTGTTTTAGGTTTTGTTAACTCTATTAGCTAATCATAAGCTGCTCCCTTACCCCTTGTAACTATCCCCAATAAAATTTAAAATTGATTAATTTTAGTTGTGTGTGTGTCTGCAGTTTGCCTCGTGACCCATACTCTCCTTGCATCTCTTACCTATATAGTCTATTGCCACGTGCAGCCTGGTAAATAACAGGCCTGCATTTTCTTTCGCCCCTGCGAATACGTGGCAATCTACATGGCGTCACGAACAGGATGCAGGGGAGTTGGGCCATGCCCGTGGCACGCTGCAGACCGCGCAGACAATGAAACTGAACAGTTCCAACATTTGCAGTTTCACCTTTTTACTAGCAAAAATTCAACTAATCCAGTAATGGAATGGATCTGTTCCCTTGGCTCGGGAAAAACTCAAAAAGGCTATACTGTACCATTAACCCTGGCAGATACAGGATGCCTCCTTCGGTGCCACCTGAGCTTTAGGTGTCAGCCATCTGATTGTTCCCTGCAGCCTCAGTGCACGGAGGCTGTGGAGAACCTCGGTGCTGCAGATCCCTCTCAGCTTTGGAGAGAATGTAGCCGCATTGTTAAAAAATCCGGAGGTACCGTTTCCAAATTGATTCCCCCACCTCGGGTAATACCTGCTAATCCGGCACGCAAATTATTATGCCAAATGATAAAAAAATTAAATTTAATTAAGAAAACCATAAAATTGCGACCCGATAAATATAAATCTGAGAAAGTTTCTCAGAAGAAAATTCAAGTAAATGGTCAGGTGGAAGCCCTAACTGAGGAAGGAGAGGGTAGATTTGTGATGGGTGATGAATTGTTGACTAGTACAGCTTGTAAAAGTGAACCTGAGATGGGTAACTGTGATTTGCTGGAAGTAGCTCAGGGTAGTGAAAAAAGCAGCAGCTTGTCTGTTGGGAGTGGCAATGTGCCTGGTAGGGAAAGTCTGAATGACCCTAGGCAGCCTGGTGAGCTTATGGCTGTGTCTAGTCAGCAGTTTGGGAAAACAAGAATAGTGGAAGATGAGTGTCCCTATCCTTTACCTGTTTCCTGTGTGGAAAATTGTAACAGTGAAGGAAATGTGCCTGTGTCTGTTAGGGATATTGACTTGCCTATGGAGGAGGCTACCTCGGTCTCCAAGCAGTTGTCTGTAAACAGCCCTGTGTGCTGGGACAAGGGAAATGAAATCCCAAGTTGTGTGTCTGGTGAAGGAGAATGTGTCTCCAGCTTTTCTGTGTCTGTGGAGCAGACAGAAGGTGCTTTTCAGCCTGTGATGGTTAAGGGTAATTCAGTTGTCTCGGAGTTGGTTGTAAATACAGCTAAAGCCCAGGAAGGAAATGGTCCTAAGTCTGTGCCTGCTGAGGAGAATGACACTGTAACTAGGTTGCATCCAGTTTGTGTCTTAGCAAAGTCCCAGAGACCAGACAATTCTGGTGCTTGTAGTTTGCCAGTTGCTACTGTGTGGCTGGAAAAGGGTGTAGCAGCTCTGTCTGAGCAGGGTAATACCCTAGCCAGGGCACAAGGAGAGCAGAAAGGTGATTTAATTGTGTTACCTACTGACAGTTTAACAACTTGTAACAAGGAGGAAATAATTCCTAAACTTGTGTGTGTTGAGCCTAACTTGCAGGTTGCCAGTGACTATGAGGAAAGTTGCCAAGGGAAGGAGAGTACCTCTAACGTTTTATCTAGGGAGTCTATGAGTTTGCCTGAAAAGAAATTATGTAGGAATCTGCCTGATGGGCCAAAAGTAATCCTGAATGTAAGTAAGACCCAGAAAGAATCTGTTGTGGCTCAGGGAAGTGTTCCTTTAGAGCAAGCCCTAGGTGAAAAGGGTAAGGGCAGAAGTTCTGAGATGGGTGAATTGTTGCTTAGAAAAGCTGCTAAGGAAAGAAATCCTCAGGGTAATCTGTGCAAGCAGTTTGCTGCAACTGAAGGGTGTAAAAGTGATTTAATCAAGGAAGTTTTAGTTTCTAACAGCCAAAAGTTTTCTGTTGTTAATGGATCCACTGACTTTCCTTTTGAAAGATCCAGTGGGGGTAGCTTTGAGAAGGTCTCAGATAGAGTAGAAGCTGTTACAAAAGTTAAGCAGCCCTGTAATCAAGTGGCTGTGTGTGTGTGTGGCCAGCTTGTTGGAAAAACAATGTTGAAACAGAAATGTCTCCATGCTAGTGTCTGTGTTAATGCAAATTACCTGACTAGCAGGGAGAAAAAAGACTTGCTAATAGCTGTTAGTACAAAGAGCCCACCCCCTCAGCCAGTGAATTTGGTTAAGCAAGAGAAATCAGGGTTTGGTCCTGCAGGACAAGGAGAAAAGAGAAAACAAAATTTTGCAAAGGGAAGCCACAGGTTAACCCTAAAATGCCCAAACTCCAATGGTATTAATCCAAAGATGTGGCATGACAAACATGATTGTAAATGGACACTTGCAATGAATTTGTTGTTATTGCTAATGGTAATTTTTGCAACTAATGTGTTGCTATTACCAAGAATTGTAAGAATGTACATACAGGAATCCTGCTGCAAAAGCAGATCCAATCCACTATTTTCTAACTAAGTCTTACCTTAAGTTTGTAAAGAGATTCAATCATGTTATTGAACATGACTTTGATAAACCATTTCTGTTATACACTGATATGGCTTCTAACCCAAGCCTCTGGCCATCGAGAACCTACGGGCCGGCAAGTAACCTAACACCTACTTAGTGGCTACAAGTGCCCCCAGTGACAAGCTAGTTCATCATAACTGGCTCAGCAAACGTAGTCCTTAATAAACAAACTAATGCCCCTGAGCAGGGCTCGTATTATTCTGTTTTACAGGTTATGCTGCTCTCTCTCACAACATCTTTGCCCACGGAGCCCTTAGGAGAAGGTGAACTACAAACTTGGTTTGCCGCTTACTGGGTGGAGGAGGTCAGCTGTCAAACAGTTCCTGTCAGCACTGAGCCCAGAAGATTGCCCTGTGTGCTCCACTCAGTTCTCACTTAAATATCCATTAGCCTTTCAATTTTTCCAATAGTTTATAACTTTTCTTCATTTAATATATCTAATGTAAATGGTTCTTCCCCCTGTGTGCAGTGGGCTGCTTCTAGTGTTTGGAATAATTGTTCTTCACAATTTAATTCTTATGTGTTTCCAGTTCTTAATGCTTCAAGTCGAAGTGATTATAGCTTTCCTTTAATTAAGAGTATTACAGTTCCAGCATCTCATTGTTGGGTTTTTGTTGGTAATAGTTTAGCCCCAGCCCCTACTTGGGTTGGTACATATTCTAATTGTTCTATGTGGAGTTTCTCTTATGCTAATACCTCCCTAACTAAACCCACTCTTAATTTTACCTACCCCCCTCCCATTAATTGTTTTATCGTCTTGATCATAATATTTTTTTGGAACCTTCTATACCTCCCTAACACATACGTATCTATTTCATGCCCTGAATCTGCATCATGCTGAGGCTGCATGTATTAATTGCACGTCCACCTTTTATTCTGTAACCAATAATGGGTGGAGCCATACCACATTTTCGTCCTTAAGACCCGGCCATTTTTGGATTTGCGGTAATGTTGCATTTGCTGCGCTTCCTCCCAATCCCCAGGGTATATGCACCATTGGCACCCTATATCTACAGGGCGGAGGTATTTACACCTTTCCATCTAGCCATCGGCACCATCGTAGTACCCAATCCTTTTGGACTCGTTTGCAAACAGCAGCCTCCTCCCTCGCCTCTGCTATTGTTACTTTTAACCCTGTTGGTTATATGATGTTACGTGATCAAGTCCTGTTTCAATCCCTTGCTATTGAAACGCTTGCTAATACTACGGGCAAGGGCCTCTCCTTAGTTAATCAGCAGTATAGTATTCAAAATAGATTAATGATTCAATATTTGTTACAATCTTCCTCATTTTGTACTAAATTTGCTGAAGTATATCCCGACTTTGCTGATAAATGTTGTGTTTCTTTGCCATCTATTTCTCCTAATTTGTCCTCAATTGTTAAAGACCTGCAAACGTTGAGCTCTACTGTCAGAGAGTCACGAGAGACCTTCCAGTTTTGGTCATAGCTCAATTGGCTTGGCCTTGCGCCCTACAAATCCTATTTCCAATCCCTGTTTGTGTCCCTTCTGGTTGGGCTCGCTCTTCTCTGTCTCGGATGTGCCTTCATAAAAGCCTGCATTCACAAGTTTGTTGCCTCGGCCTACATCGCTTCCACCCCCGAAGCGCATCCCCTCGTAGGTGGGAATGAGGAGTCGGACTCGGAAGTTTAGGTTTTCGGCCAAACTATTTCGGCCAGGGCACGGGGGCATGTTAAGAGTTCCTGTCTGCATCCTGTAGAACTTGCCATACCGGTATTGCCCTGGCCTCTTCTTTTGTCATTCAGTGTTGAACGCAGTCTACAACAATATGCATTACCTCACCTTTTGGGGGCGAAGCCAGACCTTTTGGCACCTGCTCCCCTATTTGGTGTAAACATTGCTTGTGCCAATCAGAAACGAACATACACAGGTTTTGGGCCCTGTCCCCTATGACACTTCTGTGATGTCATAGTAGGTACTTTAGGTTGCCCTGCCATGTGCAGGCAGAGAGAGGAGAAAGAAAAACGAATCCCGTGTATCCCATGTACCCCCGTAACCGAGCCTGATCACCTCGAAGCCTCTCTCTCAGCTCACGTGTTTCAAATAGAGCTTCTACGTTTGCCGGTCGTGATGCGTTGGTTTGTATTTGTAAGTATCAGTTATTACTAAATGCTGCATTTTTGTTTATAAATATTGTTAGTAGATATTTTAGTCATTGTGTGTTTTAGGTTTTGTTAACTCTATTAGCTAATCATAAGCTGCTCCCTTACCCCTTGTAACTATCCCCAATAAAATTTAAAATTGATTAATTTTAGTTGTGTGTGTGTCTGCAGTTTGCCTCGTGACCCATACTCTCCTTGCATCTCTTACCTATATAGTCTATTGCCACGTGCAGCCTGGTAAATAACAGGCCTGCATTTTCTTTCGCCCCTGCGAATACGTGGCAATCTACATTCGGAACGGAGCCAAGGAAAGGCTGTTTCATGCAATGTCCGATTAGCCGGTGGAACTCCCCATCACAGGAGTCCCTGAGGCTAAGAATTTAGCAAGATTCCAGGAGCGACTGGACATTCCTACGGATGGTGAGAACAGCCAGAGGGATCATAGTTAATGGGCACAAACATTTGGGAAGAGAGAGAAAACCTCCTGCTGTGGGGCTTCAGCCCAGCTGAGTATTGGAGACCAGGAAGTGAGGGCAGATTATCCCCCGGCTGCCACTGCAGGGCTCTTCCACCGTCCTCTGCAGCATCTGGCTCTGGCCCGTTGGAGCCAGGATACCAGGCTAGATGGGCCTTAGCTCTGATCCCGTCTGTACTGTGCAAATGCCATGTTACTTGTGTCTCAGCCTGGCTGGCGCCTGGTTTTGCCTCTTCAGAGGCTGAGCTGCTCCCGGGGCAGACTGAACCTGTCAGAACCTATGGGCTGCATCCTGCCAAGTGCTGCCTCCTCCACCCCTCGACCTTGGGACACTCGCGGGTTCTCCTGACAGCACCAAGGCGGCTCTGTGTTTCCAGAACCTGCTTTATTCCGGAAATGACGTACAATCGGGTTCCGCCCCCGAAGGCTTCCCAGAGTCCATGCGCAATGGGAGCTTCCAGTGTCCTTATCCATCCCGTCCTGGTTCCATTGGGATGTTTATAGTGGGTAGCGCCGCAGCCAGGGCCCTTGGTGCCAGGCGCTGTACACACATCCAGCCACAGCACAGCTGCTGCTCCAAAGTGCTTCCCCCAGCTCCGACGCTCTGTCTGCTGGAGAAGGGGCGCCATGCTCTGGGTTCTCGGTGGTGCGGCCAGAGCTCTCCCCTCCCTCAGGCACACGGGTGTCCCGCGGCTTCCAAACTCGCTCCGAGCTGCAGGTGTCTCTAGGGGCGTATAGGGGGCAGAGCGCACTGTGCTGTACATGGACCATATACGAGGCCCCTTCCCAGGCTCAGGGGACACAAGCAGCCTGGATTCTGTGTGCTGGGGGCAGCAAGGGCCCCACCCATCTCCCCGGAGCCTCCATGCAAACCTAGGGGTTTATTGCCAATCCAAACACCGAGGCAGGGGAGAGCCTGGCTCCCACACGCTGGGGCAGCAGTTGACGGTCACAGCTGATCACAGCCCCAGTGAGTGGATCAAGTGCCTTTGCTGAAGCTGGCAGCAGCCTCTGGCGCAGCACCAGGCCTGGCATGAACTCAGGGGTGTGTTTATGGGGGGGGGAGACGGAGACTGGAGGACTGAGCAGGGTGCATTGGAGGCAGGGGAGAGCTCACCCTGGCAGCTGTTCTCACTCGCGTTCTTGAAGTTGGCTTTCCCAGAGCTGGGCCTGTAGCCATCGATGCAGGTGCAGTAGTAACTCCCAGGTGCGTTGCTGCAGTTTGCGTGGGGTCCGCAGTCTAGCAGGCGCGGCCCCAGACACTCGTTAATATCTGTAATGCAAGAGGGGACGCTCTGTACGGTTCTAGCAGGGAGACGTTCCTGGTATCACCTCCCAGCCCCCCGCACTGAGCTGGGTGATGGGACCCAGGTGACCGGGCCCCTGAGCGGTTAGTGATTAAAGGCCTGATTCTCAGTTACCCATTTCTGCTGCTTGAATGTCAGAAACAGCCCCCTCCTCACCCTCCCCCCCCCAAGCCTCCTGTCCCAAGTACGGAGGGTTCGGCCCCACAAACACACAGATCCCCCATGTGAGTGGAGAGTGGGGAGACTCCTCCTGGGGGTCCAGGATTCCTCTGTGTTGGTGAGGGGTTGGAACCTGCCTCTCCTCTGCCCTCTCCCTCCTTGGATCCTTGCGTGGCGCGGGGGGAGGAATAGCCAGGGCTGCCTCATTCTGCTGCCGTGGGGCCCCTCTATCCCTGCACACCCAGGGGCTGATTGAGGCCCAGGCTGGGATTCAGACTGATCAGTGTGATGGGCCCCCCGACCCTGTGCCCAATTCACAGAGCCCAACACTCCTGGCTCCTACTGCAGCGGCTCCTTGCTGCTTACTCTGGAGGCCCCCGGTTTGATCCCCAGGAGGGCGGCTGTTATATCCTTGGGGGCAGCAACTTTGGAAGAAATCACTGGAGACACAGAGCTGTAAACCTTAGAGCAGCCATTTATTGCTACCACAAAACTAACCAACAGCCAGCCAGACAGGCTGGGCTATCCCCTAATAATCTGACTCAGTTGCCATAGCAACACAAGATTCTATTACCAGGACAACCAAATACACAACAGCCGCCCTCACCTGTGCTGCTGCCCCCCTCATTCCCCAGCCAGGCTGAGCACCCCCAACAGGCCCTGGAGTCAGGGGAGTTGGCTGCTCCGGCCCTTAATGCCCTGCTCTGTCCCAGCCCCCGCAGGACAACGTTGGAGCCCCGTTACCGTAACAGGTCTCCGTTGAGTCGGTGAAGAAGCGATTCCCATGTGACTGGTATCCATGCAGGCAGGTGCAGTAGGTGTTGTTCACACACTTGGCGTTTGCTGGGCACAGCAGATGGCTGTTGCAGACCTCAGTGGTACCTGCAGGGGCAGGAACAGCCGGGCAGGGTCAGTCAGTGCAGAGTAGCTCCCCTTCCTTTCTCCCCACCCCCCGCCCACAGTGATATCGACTCCTTTCACACGCCCCATTCACTGATTTTTGTCACAGACAGGCAGAGCCTCTGGAGCCGGGTGGCGGTTCAAGTAAAACGTTTTTGATCTCACCCATTTTTTTTCCTTTTTGTTGTTCTCGTCGTTACTCTCGTTGGCATCAATTTCAAACTTAAACCTCGCTTCAAACTGGAAAACTGGATTTTTTTGTTTTGAAAGTTATTCCACTCCCCCTCCACTCCCTGCCCACACAATTTTTTCCTGAGTAAAACCAAACATTCCTCTGAACTGAATTGGCATTTTCTGGCAAAAAATGGTTCCTTGGGAAATTCCTGCCCAGCTCTGCTCTGGATTGACTGAGAGCGGAATCGGGCATGAGGCTTGTTTCGATCCTGAGCTGCCTCCCATGACCCAGATGGTGACCTGCCCATAGGGGCTCCTGGAACCTTTAGCTGCCTGGTGTTTGGGGCTCTGCTGGGATCCATCCCTCTGACCAGCGTGAGGGGAAGGATCCAACTGCAGCTTAGCCCGCTGCAGGGCTTGGGATGGGAGCAGACGGAGCAGGGGGGTGCAGCACTGGGGGACCCCAGTGGGTCAATGGGAATTTGCCCGAATCCCATCTCGGGATTCATGGCAGAGCTGGAGTCCTGATCCGAAACACCCCCTCAGCTGGGCACGTGGGTCCCAGGGTTCCGGCCAGCCCAATTTTGGGAGTGGGGGGCACCTCTAAATGCCACTTCTAACATCTGCACCATCAGGGGTTTGATTTGGGCTGGTCAGTAACATGGCCCTTGGCTACAAAGGGGATCTGCCCCTCACTCCAGCCCCCAGTGTAGAGCCCTGGGCCCCAGGGTCTATTCTCTGCTGGCCACAGGGCTGGGAAGGGAAGGGGAGGGCTACACAGGGGCCTTCTCCTCTCCCCTGCACACACCCACCATGCTCTATAAACCCACCCCAAGACGCCCACGCCAAGGGGCTGCTCCTGGCTCGCCCGATCCCTGACTCTGCTCTCCTCCCACAAGGGAAAGGGGCTAGAGGGGGTGGAGGCCAGAGACCCTGGGCAGCCGGGAGCACTGGGGAAGGTTAGCCAGGAAGAGTTGGCCTTACCTTGTGTGCTGTTATTCTGGGCCACGGTGCCCCACAGGCACAGGGCGATGCAGAGCCCTGGAAGGCAGAGACAGGGTGAGGCACCATGGGCAGATGGTAACCGCCACTCAGCAGCACACATCCCCAGCCGCCCCAGTCCTGCCAATCCTGGGCCAATGGGCAGTCAGGGCCCTGCCGATGGTGGAATTAAAAATGGAGAAACCTGCTGCGCTAGGAAATCAGCCCCATGTGGGATCCCTGGTCATATTTTTAACTGGTTCCAGTTGGGAACTGGACTTTTGGGCAGGGAAACTGAGACTTTTATTGTGTGTATGAGCAACAAAGACCAGGAGCTCCCATTGTCAGGGCAGGATTTATACTTATGGCGCCCCCAGGCACAGGGGCTCAGTGGTCGTCCCCTCTGGCTTGGAGCTCCGGGGGCCCTGCCGCCTGGAAGTAGCCGGGAGCTGAAGGGTTCCCCTGCTGCCCATAAGCTCTTAACCACCACAGGCGGTGGTAGAACCCCGCCACTTTTTACTTTTAGGTGCCTTGCTGCCCAGCGCCCCTCCGCCCAGTGCCCCCCACCCCCTCTGCCCAGAGCTGCCCCATGAACCCCCTGAGACCCACTCTCCCAAGACCTGCCCCCCAGCCTGCACTCACTGGCCCCCGGGAGGTGACGCTGTCTGCCAGGCAGAGGGAGGAGCGCTCCAGCAGCAGGGGTGTGTGGGGCTACCTCCTGCTGGGACCCGGGAGCAGCAAAATTTGAATTTTTAGGTGCCCCACAGAATGCGGCATCCCTCAGCACGTGCCTCCTGTGCCTAATTGGAAATCTGGCCCTGCCCATTGCGCTGGGATGTGCCCAGAGCCCACAAGTTCTTCCTCAAAGGGAGGTGAAAGGGCTGGAGGGTACCCCACAGGGAGGAATTCCCAAGTTCTCCTTCCTGAGTTCAAAGGGGGTTTTTTGCATTTGGGCAGTGGCAGCGTTTACCAAGCCAAGGTCAGAGAAAAACCTGTAACCTTGAGGGTGTAATATAAGCCTGGAGCGGCCAGTATTAATTTTTAAAATCCTTGCGAGCCCCACTCCTGCACTCGAGGTGCCAGAGTGGGGACTCAGCCTGACACCATCTTTGACCTCTCCACGCTCTGGTCTCGTAGTGAGCCCATCTCAGATGAGCCCATCTCAGCCAGCCCCAGGAAACTGGCCCAGTAAATCTAAGGGTGTTTCAGTGAGTCTGAATGGAATCTCAGTTGGTGCAACGTGAGCATTGGAGGGAGCAGAGGAAATTGCACATTACACCAATGTAGCGTATGCCTAGGGGTAAATTCTAGCTCGAGGAGATATACCTGGGCACGCTTTGACCCAGCTGGCATGACAAAAATTGACGTGTGGCCACGATTGAGAAAGTAACGAGAAGCTACTTGCCCTGACTATGATCCCGTCCAGGACCGCAGGTACGCACTCAGGGTGGCCAGTTCCTCCTGCCTCCACGGTGACACTTCTATTTCTAGCTAGATGAAAGCTAGTGCGACTATGTCTTCTTGAGCTGGAACATTCACCTTCCAGCCCCAGTGCAGACACACCTGTGGGCCCCCCAGACTCTCCTAGCTCCACCCATGTTCAGCCCATGGACTTTGTTCCACTTACCCAATGGATACCTGTCATCTCGGGTTCCCATGGTGGCTCAGACACTGTCAGGGCAGGTTGAGATCTGAGGATTTTGAACTTTGCAGCCTCCTTATCTTGGAGAAATTAGACAGGAAGCCACATCGACTCATGTCCTGTTGCATTATATTGTATCAACCCACAGCACTGCACTGTGCACACAGGAAAGCACTGTCTTCTCAGCACACCCTGCTCTCCTTCCTTCTGTCCTACCACTTCTCCCAGACCCATAAGCATATACTCTCCTGAGTACCTATGGGGAAAACTGACCACAGTGCAGAGGGCCTAGCACCACTTCACAGAATCACAGAAATGGGGAGTTGAAGGGACCTCAGGAGGTCAAACAATCACCCCCATGTGCTAAGGCAGGACCAAGTGCACCTAGACCATCCCTGGCAGGTGTTTGTCCAGCCTGTTCTTAAAACCCCAATAACAGGGGTTCCACAGCCTCCCTAGATCACTTGTTTCTGTGCTGAACCATCCTTAGACTTGGAAAGTTTTTCCTAATATCTAACCTAAATCTCCCTTGCTGCTAACTAAGCCAATTCCCTCTTGTCCCACTCTTGGTGGACAAGGGCACCAATTGATCATAGTCCTCTTCAGGACTGGCGCCAGTGTTTTTGGCGCCCTAGGCGCACGGCCATTTTGCCACCCCACAAGCCGGTCCCGCGGCTCCGGTGGACCTGCCGCAGACGTTCCTGCAGAGGGTCCGCTGGTCCCACGGCTCCAGTTGCCGCAGGCATGTCTGCAGGAGGTCCACCGGAGCCACGGGACCACCCGACCGTCCGCAGGAACGTCTGCGGCAGGTCCACCAGAGCCGCCTGCCGCCCCCCTGCCAAAATGCTGCCTCCCAATAATCCTAGAAGTGCTGGCCCTGGTCCTCTTTATAACAATATTTTGCATATTTGCAGATTGTTATCATGTCCCCCTCAGCCTCTCATCTCTGGGCAAAACATGCCCAGTTCTTTCAACCTTTCCTCACAAGTCATGTTTTCTAAGCCTCTGATCATTTCTGTTGCTCTTCTCTGGACTCTGTACAATTTGTCCTCATCTTTCTTGAATTGCAGAACCCAAACCTGGACATGGTTCTCCCGCACCGAACAGAGGAGAACAGTCACCTGACATTTGCCTTTTTTCAATAGCATCACACTGCAGACTCACATTCCATTTGTGGTCCACCAGAAAACTTATACCCTTTTCTGCAGTGTTGCTGCTGAGCCAGTGAGTCCCCATCCCTCCTCTGCAAGTAAATGACTTCCAATTAGCTTTGCACCCTCCTTGTGGTAGTTTCATCTAGTTCATATTTCCTTAGTTTGAGTAGGAAAATGTCATGTGGGACTGTGTTGAAAGACTTATTAAATTCAAGATACATCATCTCAACCTCTTCCCCCACAATCCACTAGACATGGTACCCAATCAAAGAAGGATATTGTGTTTGTTTGTCAGGACTTGTTCTCAGGGCTGGTTCTAGGTTTTTTGCTGCCCCAAGCAAAAAAATTTTGGGGTGCCTCCTGTCCCAGCCCTGGGCTCCCCCCACACTCCCCTGCTGCCCCAGTCCTGGGCTCTCCCCGCCCCCTGCCACCCCAGCACTGGGCTTCCCCCTTCCCCCCCACCAGTGCCCTCCTCCCACCCCACTGCCGCCACAGTCCTGGGCTTTCCCCTTCCCCCCCACCATTGCCCGCCACACACACCTCCTGCCACCCCACCCCTGGGTTCTCCCCCGCCCCCTACCTGCACCCTCCTTCCGCCGCAGCCCTGGGTCACTGGTAACACTCTCAGGTGGGTCATTCAGCAGGAATTTTGGATGTGCACAGAACACAAACAGGATTGGGTCCCATATGGTTACAGAACTGCAGTAAAGTGGAACAATTTTCAGCTTGTGTGACTGGAGGATATCTGGATGCATATTATAAGACTGTCTTACATAAATGAGGAAAAGTTGAGGTGCCTTTATTATTTTTTTGTTCCATTCTTTGTTTCTATGGGGAATTTGCCAGTGCAATATCACTGTCTTCCTTTTCAACAAAGGAACGAACAAAAGGCAATGGCTGTTGTAAGTAGCAATTCCAGTCCTAATAACCACTGGGAAGCATTTCTTGCTCAAATTTATCCTAGTTTTTCTACAGCAAGTTACAGTGGATCAGTATATCTGATTTGGGAGAAATGAAGTAACAGCTGCCCAAACTGAGCTTGAGCACTCCTGAATTTTGAGGTGTTCAAATCTGGAAGGGAGGTGCTCGGGTGGGGGTGGAGGGGGGGGCTGTGGGCTCCGCGGGGGAGCACGGCAGCATATATGCAGCAGTGTCTCTGGCATGGCGCTGAGCCAGACAAGCTGGTCTGAGTGGCACGGCAAGGGGGCTGGGGGGTTGGAGAAGGGGTAGGGGGTTCCGGGGGGGGCAGTCAAAGGACAGGGAGCAGGGGGGGTTGGATGGGGTGGAGGTTCGGTGGGGCAGTCAGGGGCAGCGAGAAGGGGGGCTTAGATGGGTCAGGGGTTTGGGGGGCAGTCAGGGGACAGGCAGCGGTTGGATAGGCATGGGAGTCCCAGGGGCTTGTCAGGGGACAGGTAGGGGGTGGAGTCCTAGGGGGGAAGTTGGGGAGGGGTCTCAGGAGGGGGCAGCTGGGGACAAGGAGAAGGGAAGTTTAGGTAGGGGCGGGGGTCCCAAGGGGCAGTTAGAGGCAGGGGTCCCTGGAGGGGGAACTCAGGCGACAAGGACCAGCCGCGCTTAGATAGGGGGTGGGGTCCTGGGGGGAAGTTAGAGGCAGGGGTCCCAGGAGGTGGCAATCAGGGGACAGGGAGTGGGCACAGTTGGATGGGTTGGGGTTTCTGGGGGGGGCAGTCGGAGGGAGTGGATGGTGGCAGGGTGGGGCTTCCCTCCCCCTGGAGTGTCCTGTTTTTTGAATGTTAAAGTATGGTCTCCCCATCATTCACAGCACTCATAGCTCTGCTGCCACATGACCCCCCCTCCTTCCTTTCCAGTTAGTAGTGGCCAAGGGAATGCTGGGAAATGTACTTCTTTCCCTGCTCCAGGGCTGGCTCCATAAAGAGGGAGCTAACCAAGGAACTACAGCTCCCAGAGCCCCCTGTTGGTTCTCAGCTTCCCTGCCGCCCCTTGAAATGGGCTGCTGAAGCAGGTGCTTGCTTTGCTTGTGCCTAGAGCCGCCCCTGCTTGTTCTTGACAAATCCCTGATGGTGCTTATTTAGCACCCATTATCCTCTAGCTTTTAATAAATTGGTAGATTAATCATTTTTTCCAGTATCTTTCTGGGTATTGAAGTTAGCCTGTTTGGTCTTTACTTTCCTGAGAACCTTTTTTTTGAAGTTTGCCCTTGTTATGAACCTCACCCATCCTCCATGAGTTCTGGAGGATTATCGCTAATGGTTCAGAGATTGCTTCAGCTAGTTTCTTAAGTACTCTGGGGTGAATTTCATCCGACCCTGCAGAGTTGCATAGATCTAACTTAGTAAATATTCTTTATCTATTATTTCCCTATTCTGGTCAGTGTTCCTTCCCTCTCATTAAAATTAACCAGTGTGAAGTATCTGTTCATAACTAACCTTTTAAATCCTGCATTCAGTAAAACTGAAGAGGTGCCCATACTGAGTGGTTGGTTGCTAACATAATGGTCAAAGATGTCCGTGTCCTGGGGTTGTTAATGAGTCTTGCTGTAAGCAGTCATCTAAGGTGGTGCAGCTGTAATGCCAAAGTCACATTCTGAGCAGTAGCTCTTCTTAACAGAAACAAACAGAAGAACAGATCTTTATCCAGATCACAGTGTGGCTTCCTATACATGAGATGGTACTATGCAAGTCTCAGCTGTGATTGTAGCTCTTGGCTGCAGCTGTCATCTTGGAGACGTAGACAGAACATCAGTCCCGTTCCAGGTGGTGCCTTAGTAACAGGATTAACACAGGAAGAAGATGGAAGAGGTGGCTAATTACTATCTGTGTTTGATGGTGTCAGATAGTGGGATGTGGGTGGTCAGGTCTAGTGGTCAGAGCAGGACCTGTAGCCAAGAACCAGAGCTGCGGGTCAGAGCCAGGGGCCAAATGCCAGCGCCAAGGGTCAGAACCCAGGGTCAGAAAGGGGGTCAGAGCCAAAGCTGGAAATGAGGAATCGGAGCTGAGGGTCAAAATCAGGTTACCTGGAGAGAGACAAGGCAGGAGCAGGGCTGGACCAAAGCCAGAGCTATCACAGCTGTGGGCTAAAGCTTTGAGCAGCTACTGAACTGCCACTGCTGGGCTTAAGAGCCTCTCTGCTGACCCTTCCCACCAATCAGCTTGGTACAGGCTACCTCAGCTCGTTAGGTTGCCTAGAGACTGGCTCTGCTGCAGGCCCTGATTCCCTACAGATGGTCCTTGTTGATGGTCCCATATGGCAAGTTCTTCAAGGGAGTGACTCCTCAGGACTTGGGGCTTTCCAGTCTTCCCATCCTGGTGTCCATAAGCTCAAGGTGAAGAGAGGCAAAGAAATACATGCAAGCTCCTTCTCCTACGATCACTTTCATGCATCTTACCAGGTCCCCTTTTCTTGTGGCCCCTCCTAGAGGAACAGCTCTGGTCCAATCAGTGCCACACACATGCTTCTTCCAAATAGATCAACCTTCCACGGAGGAAAAACACTGCACACAGAAGTGGGTTTTGCCCATATAAAGTCAATTTCTACTCAGTGACTTCCCCTTTCTCAGGTGTTTCATCGTTGTTACCCCTGTCCTGTCTGGATTGTGGTGAGCAGTGTGGTGTGGTTCACCTGCCTTATTTCCTCCTCTGTCTGCTTTAGAACAACACATTCCCTGTGGCTAAAGAATTTTTTTCCTCTCCTGTTTGCCATTGCCCAGTGGAATCTATCATAGAATCATAGAATCCCACTGGGTAACAAGATAGGAAAGGATGGGAGAGAGATCCTGGAGGCCAAATTTAGGCTCCATGGTAACATTTTTTGAAAAAGCAGCAAAGAATCCTGTGGCATCTTATAGATTAACAGATGTCTTGGAGCATGAGCTTTCGTGGGTGAATACCCACTTCATCTGATGCATGTAGTGGAAATTTCCAGGGGCAGGTATATATATACAAGCAAGCTAGAGATAACGAGGTTAGTTCAATCAGGGAGGATGAGGCCCTGTTCTAGCAGTTGAGGTGTGAAAACTAAAGAAGGAGAAACTGGTTTTGTAGTTGGCAAGCCATTCACAGTCTTTGTTTAATCCTGAGCTGATGGTGTCAAATTTGCAGATGAACTGAAGGTCAGCAGTTTCTCTTTGAAGTCTGGTCTTGAAGTTTTTTTGCTGCAGGATGGCCACCTTAAGGTCTGCTATAGTGTGGCCAGGGAGGTTGAAGTGCTCTCCTACAGGTTTTTGTATATTGCCTTTCCTAATATCTGATTTGTGTCCATTTATCCTTTTCCGTAGAGACTGTCCAGTTTGGCTGATATACATAGCAGAGAGCTGGCATATGATGGCGTATATTACATTGGTGGATGTGCAGGTGAATGAACCGGTAATGGGTTGGCTGATCTGGTTAGGTCCTGTGATGGTGTCGCTGATGTAGATATGTGGAGTGAAGTTCTGGAACAGCCTTCCAAGGGGAGTAGTGGGGGCAAAAGACATATCTGGCTTTAAGACGAAGCTTGATAAGTTTATGAAAGGGATGGTATGATGGGATAGCCTAATTTTGGCAACTGATCTTTGATTATCAGCAGGGTAAGTATGCCCAGTGGTCTGTGATGGGATGTTATATGGGATGGGATCTGAGTTACTGCAGAGAATTCTTTCCTGGGTGCTGGCCGATGAGTCTTGCCCACATGCTCAGGGTTTAGCTGATCGCCATATTTGGGGTCGGGAAGGAATTTTCCTCCGGGGCAGATTGGCAGAGGCCCTGGAGGTTTTTCGCCTTCCTCTGCAGCGTGGGGCACGGGTCACTTGCTGGAGGATTCTCTGCAGCTTGAGGTCTTCAAACCACAATTTGAGGACTTCAGTACCTCAGACATAGGTTAGAGGTTTGTTACAGGAGTGGGTGGGTGAGATTCTGTGGCCTGCGTTGTGCAGGAGGTCAGACTAGATGATCATAATGGTCCCTTCTGACCTTAAAGTCTATGAGTCCAGGAGTCTATAAATTTAACATCCCCAGGTGAGGGGAACGCCACAGCAGCCCACCACAGGAGCATTTAATTTCAGAAAGGGGAAATATACAAAAATGAGGAAGTTAGTTAAAGAGAAATTAAAAGGTACAGTGCTGAAACTGGAATTTCTACAAGCTGCATGGAAACTTTTTAAAGACACTTTAATATAGGCTCAATTTAAATGCACACCTCAAATTAAAAAATATACTAAGAGAACCAAAAAAGTAGCACCATGGCTAACAACAAAGTAAATGAAGCAGTGAGAGGCAAAAAGGGCTCCCTTAAAAGGTGGAAGTTTTGGCGAGTGGGTGCAGGGGAGGGAAAGGGCAAAGGTAAGTTAAAGGAGCATTTGTTGGACTTTCACACCGCAAGGGGAGAAACTGAGGCAAAGGACACTGTCCAATATATTCCTGGGGCTGGCTGAGATGGGCTAACTTTGAGACCAGAGCGTGGAGGGGTCCCAAATGGCTTTTCACCCCTTTCACAGCTACTGAATCCTAGGGAATAACTATGGATCAGTCTGGTTAAAATCTATTTCTGAATTGTTCACCCATATATGCTGGGCTAATGTATTACATGATCAATACTTATGATTCAAATTACATATATTAATATGGATAGTATGTGCTTAACACATGTTAGGATACAGATATTCAAGCCTGTCTGCAAAGGCCTATACTTTAAGAATTTAGGTGTGTTCTTATCCCTTAGCTACTTACAGAGGTATAAAAGAAAGAATCAAAATCATTGTCTATCTGTGTAAGGACCTTCTCTCACTGGGACTGTCTGAGTCCCTGTTTAGTCATATGGAAATAAGGCAATCAGAAGCTGTTAGGAAGGTGATCCGATCTATCACCTCCAGAGAAAGGGAAGAGCCTGGAAGAGATGAAAGGAAATTTAGTTTGATAGTTTTCCGTCTGGTAAGAACTTACTTATTAATAGACACAGCTGAGAAACCCTTATGTCTTGTGATACAGCATGGCCAGAGGGCAGCATAAGAGTGTTAGCAGGGGGCCTTATTCCCTGCCAAGGGAGGAAGGTTTGCTTTAGATTAACTAGAACAGCTGTGGCCAATTAGAGCACCTGACTCCAGTTAGAGCACCTGACTCCAGTCATGTGATAAAAAACCCCTGCTTCAGTCAGGCAGGGTGTGGTAGTTGAAGGAGAAAGGTTGGATTGGAACAGAGTGCAGGTTGCAGAAGAGAAGAGTTTGACCAGAGAGAAATAGAAGGTTTGGAGGAGTGCTGCGGTGGATTGTGAAGCCCAAAAGAAACCCTAGGTAAGGGGCAACAGGCTTGTGTAGAAGAGAGGCAAGAAGCCCTTCACAAACTGAAGGGTATGAGAGGGAAGTAACCCAGGGGAAGGAACCGCTAAGTCAAGTAGTTCACCACAACCCCCAGGGCCCCTGGGTTGGGACCTGGAGTAGAGGGCGGGCCCAGGTCCCTCCCTCTCCACTCCCCTCCTCCAAGGACACTAGTGGAGTGATTAAGAACTGGTTCAGAGGCAAGCAATAGCGCCCTGAACCTACCCCAGAGAAGAGAAAGCGCGAGACCCAGCAGAACAGTACCGGCTGTTTGCCACACGTGGTGTCAGGAGTGGGATCTGCGCCCTGGGGACGTAGTCCAGGGGGAGACATAACCCTCCCACCCTTAAGATGGACGACGTGGTCAAGGCCCTTATACATGCCACCGCAGCCCAGCAGGAGGCTACCAGGGTCCAAGCAACCGCCCAACAAGAGGCGACTGGTCTCTTGCTGCAATCTAATCAGCTGTTGCTGAGTCAGGCTGCTCAGGACCGAGCCCTGCTGAGAGACCTGGTGAGCCAGATGAAGACCCTTATGGAACAGAATCACCACTGGGAAGGGACCCGGACCATACGGGCTAGCCATTGCTTACAGAAAATGACCTGGGAGGATGATGTGGAAGCATACCTCCTGGCTTTTGAGAGAGCAGCCCTGCGGGAGGCCTGGCCCCGAGAACAATGGTCTGGTATCCTTGCCCCATTCCTATGTGGGGAAGCCCAGAAGGTCTATTACGATATGTCTGCAGAAGCTGCAGCAAACTATTCCCAGCTAAAGGCAGAGATCCTGGCCAGGTTCGGAGTAACAACGGCACTGCGAGCCCAGAGGTTCCATGAATGGCGATATACGGAGGACAAGACACCCCGATCACAATTGTTTGACTTGATCCACCTGACTCGGAAATGGCTGCGCCCTGAGGCCCATAGCTCTGAGGAGATGATGGAGGTACTAATATTGGACTGGTATATGCGGGGGCTACCACCAGGTCTCAGGACTTGGGTTGGTCAGAATGACCCCTCTACCTATGATGAGTTGGTCTCCCTCGTGGAAAGACAACTGGCAGCCCGCGAACTGTTCCAGACCCCAAGCGGGGAGACACGGCAACCCAGGAAGACAACTCCAAACCCAAGGCCCCGGACTGTCGAGAACTCTAGGAAAACTATAACCGGGAGGAACGACAGCGAGGAATGGCTCGAGGCCAGAAAGGGACCTGGGGGTTTGGGAAGAGTGGGGGGGGGGGGGGGCCGGCCAACTAGCCCCAGGCAGAGGGTGATAACCGGAATGAGGGGACGGTGTTATGAATGTGGGGAATTGGGGCATATAGCAGCCCAATGTCCCAACAAGGAGGTGCCTATGCAGTGTAATCTGGGGAATTATGGGGAACAATGTGGCCTGATCAACCTGGTAGGGGTTACATTGACCTCACATGGATTTACCAGACCTGTAAAAATGAATGGTATAAAAACCATAGCATTAATAGATTCTGGGAGTGCTGTCACGTTGGTCTCGGGAAAGTTGGTGGGAACAGACCAACTAACTCGGGCCAAAAGCACAGGGGTAACATGCGTACATGGCACCGTGAATTTTTACCCTACAATTCCAGTACGGATTGAAATCCAGGGGAATACCACCAGAGTTTCTGCAGGAGTAGTCCCCAAACTCCCTTATCCTGTTTTGATTGGGAGAGACTTCCCTGGGTTTGAGAACTTACTGACCCCGATAGAGGCAGGAGAGGGTAGCAACCCCCAGGTTGAGACAGAGGCAACTAAAGATAGCCTCGACCCAATGTTTGCTGAATTTGCTCCAGAATTATTCTCATCCCCTGGAAAACCCCGCAGGGCTAGGCGAGAACGAAGGGCGGCTAAAAAGTTAGGGACCAGGATTCTGGCAGCTAATCAAAAGACTTCCCTTGTGGGTAGACGAACCCGCCCAGGAGACCAGGAGATGGTTCGGGCCACGAAGGACTCAGAGGAGGTTCCTGGCCCAAGTGGGAGCACCCCAGGGGGAAGAGTTGAAATAGGCCCCCTGGAATTAGGTCAGTTCAGTACTGCACGTGAGACCTTTGGGCAGGACCAGGCCGAAGATCCATTATATGCGAACGTGAGGGAGGAGGTAGTGGAAGTAAATGGAGTGCCTGTAGAAGGAAAAGTCAAAGGCCCAAGGCCATATTACGTGCTCAGATGTGATCTGTTGTACAGAATAGAGCAAATACGAGGGGAAGAAGTAGAGCAACTCCTAGTCCCACGGAAACACATAAGGGCCGTACTAGAGCTAGCTCACAGTCATTTATTTGGGGGACATCTAGGGGTAGACAAGACGCTGGATAGAATCCTAAGAAGGTTTTATTGGCCAGGGATAAGAGCAGAAGTCCAGCGTTATTGTGCCTCCTGCCCTGAATGCCAGTTGCATAGCCCCCGACCTCACTTGCGGGCCCCACTAGTACCTTTACCTATTATTGATGTCCCTTTCGAGAGGATAGCTATGGACATAGTGGGCCCACTAGAAAAGTCGGCACGGGGCCACCGAAACGTACTAGTCATCCTTGACTATGCCACGCGATATCCAGAGGCCATCCCTTTAAGAAACCCCACGTCTAAGGCAATAGCTAAAGAACTACTACAGGTTTTCGCCAGAGTGGGCATCCCTAAGGAGATCCTGACAGACCAGGGAACCCCGTTTACGTCAAAACTAATGAAAGACTTATGTGCCCTGCTCCGTATACAAGCCATTCGGACCTCAGTCTACCATCCACAAACAGACGGACTAGTCGAAAGATTTAATCGAACCCTTAAAAGTATGATCCGGAAGGTGGTAGCACAGGATGGAAAAGACTGGGACACTCTTTTACCGTATCTAATGTTCGCTATACGGGAAGTTCCCCAGGCGTCCACGGGTTTTTCTCCCTTTGAACTCTTATATGGACGCCACCCACGCGGGATTTTAGATATCGCCAAGGAGGATTGGGAGGAACAACCCAACCCAGGAAAGAATATTATTGAGCATGTGACACAGATGAGAGAGCGGATAACTCGAGTAACCCCGATAGTACGTGAACATTTGGAAAAAGCACAAGAGGCACAGCGGACATACTACAACCGTTGGGCGAAAGTACGAAGATTTCAGCCGGGGGAACGGGTGATGGTGTTAGTGCCGACCACAGAAAGCAAACTCCTAGCCAGCTGGCACGGACCATATGAGATAGTGGAAGCCATTGGGGAAGTGAATTATAAGGTTAGACAACCAGACCGCCGGAAGCCAGAGCAAATCTACCACATCAACTTACTGAAGCCCTGGCATGACAGAGAGACGTGTCTGGTCACTTGAGGAGCTCTACCTCAGGCAGATGGCCCACAGGAGCAGGTAAAGATATCTCCTGACTTAACCCCAGAACAACGGACGGAAGTCATTGAAATGATCCACCGGAACCAGGACGTATTTTGTACCCAACCAGGTAGAACGACACTAGTCCAACATCATATTGTCACCAGGCCCGGAGTAAGGGTAACGATAAGACCCTATCGAATACCGGAAGCTAAAAGGGAAGAAATTAGGATGGAAGTGCGGAAGATGCTGGAACTCGGGGTCATAGAAGAATCCCACAGCCAGTGGTCCAGTCCGATCGTACTAGTTCCCAAGCCTGATGGCACCCTGAGGTTTTGTAACGACTTCCGGAAATTGAATGAAGTATCCCACTTCGACGCCTACCCGATACCATGCATTGACGAGCTGGTTGATCAGTTAGGCAAGGCTAAATACCTAACCACCCTAGATCTGACCAAAGGATATTGGCAAGTACCCCTGGCCAAGGATGCCAGGGAAAAGACTGCCTTCTCTACGCCCAATGGCCTGTTCCAATACACTGTCCTCCCTTTCGGACTCCATGGGGCCCCTGCCACATTCCAGAGACTGATGGATAAGTTATTACGACCTCATGCCAACTATGCCGCCGCCTATCTACGACATAGTTATACATAGCCCTGATTGGGAGACACACCTAGACAAAGTGGAAGCAGTGCTGGACGCTTTGCGAAAGGCTGGTCTCACCGCTAATCCTCTGAAATGCGTGATAGGACTAGCTGAGGCCAAATACCTCAGGCATGTCGTAGGGAGAGGTGTGGTGAAGCCCCAGTGGAACAAGGTGGAGGCAATACAAGGTTGGCCCCGACCAATCCGAAAAAAGCAGGTCAGAGCATTTTTGGGAATAGTTGGATACTATCGGAGATTCATCCCTCATTTTGCCACAAGAGCGGGGCCATTGACGGATCTGATAAAAGCTCGGGGCCCTGAGATAGTGAAGTGGACGGATGCGGCGGAAGCAGCATTTGCAGATTTACGGACAGCCCTATGCTGCCATCCAGTACTCATGGCTCCAGACTTCGAGAAGGAATTCATCCTGCAGACGGACGCCTCGGAGGTGGGACTCGGTGCCGTCCTTTCCCAGATGGTAGGGGAGGAGGAGCACCCCATCTTGTACCTCAGCCGGAAGCTCCTCCCCAGGGAACAAAAGTACGCTGTTGTTGAAAAGGAATGTCTGGCGATAAAATGGGCTATGGAGACTCTCCGCTACTATCTCCTGGGGTGGCGGTTTACCCTTGTGACTGATCACGCCCCGCTCCAGTGGATGCATAGGAACAAGGAAAGGAACGCCAGAGTGACGAGGTGGTTCCTCTCTTTGCAGCCTTTCCATTTTCGGGTCCAGCATAGGGCTGGAAGCCAACACGGCAACGCTGATGGCCTCTCACGCCGACACTGCCTCTCGTCCCGAGTAGCCCAACCCCTTGGTGTTGAGCAGGGGGGGGGGATATGTGATACAGCATGGCCAGAGGGCAGCATAAGAGTGTTAGCAGGGGGCCTTATTCCCTGCCAAGGGAGGAAGGTTTGCTTTAGATTAACTAGAACAGCTGTGGCCAGTTAGAGCACCTGACTTCAGTTAGAGCACCTGACTCCAGTCATGTGATAAAAACCCCTGCTTCAGTCAGACAGGGTGTGGTAGTTGAAGGAGAAAGGTTGGATTGGAGCAGAGTGCAGGTTGCAGAAGAGAAGAGTTTGACCAGAGAGAAATAGAAGGTTTGGAGGAGTGCTGCGGTGGATTGTGAAGCCCAAAAGAAACCCTAGGTAAGGGGCAACAGGCTTGTGTAGAAGAGAGGCAAGAAGCCCTTCACAAACTGAAGGGTATGAGAGGGAAGTAACCCAGGGGAAGGAACCGCTAAGTCAAGTAGTTCACCACAACCCCCAGGGCCCCTGGGTTGGGACCTGGAGTAGAGGGCGGGCCCAGGTCCCTCCCTCTCCACTCCCCTCCTCCAAGGACACTAGTGGAGTGATTAAGAACTGGTTCAGAGGCAAGCAATAGCGCCCTGAACCTACCCCAGAGAAGAGAAAGCGCGAGACCCAGCAGAACAGTACCGGCAGTTTGCCACAGTCTGTAGAAATGTAGTTGTGAAATCCTCACTTCTGTATTGTTTTGTATGTTTATTCGCATGGTCTCTGTCTGGTTCTGTGATTGTTTCTGTCTGCTGTATAATTAATTTTGCTGGGTGTAAACTAATTAAGGTGGTGGGATATAATTGGTTAGCTAATCATGTTACAATTTGTTAGGATTGGTTAGGTAAATTGTAGTAGAATGATTGGTTAAGGTATAGCTGTGAATATTACTATATAAATTAGGGGCAAATAGGAAGTAAGTTGGGATTTGAAAATAAGGAAAAACGAACTTGAATTTAAGCTTGCTGGAAGTTCACCCCGATAAACATTGAATTGTTTGCACCTTCGGACTTCAGGTATTGTTGCTCTCTGGTCACGCGAGAAGGACCATGGAAGGGTGAGAGTGAAAGAATAAACCGTCTAACAACACATATAACATCCCTTTGTATATACACCTCTAGCAGTTACATGGCCTGGAATAGTGGCCTGTATCTTCCTATAATCTTATTCATCTATTCTAAGTACCCCATAACACCTTGCATTAGCCAGGAAATCTGTCAGGATCAGCACATATGGGTGTTCTACTGTAGTAACAGGCTGGGAGTCACTCTCATTGGAATGTCCCAAAGATAAGGACAATATATACAGGACAAGCCTAGGAGCTGCATCACACTCTTGGTGCCTGGAATTCCTGAGTCCAGAACAAAGAGCTAAGGGGTACCGTGTGGTACCAGGAAAAACAAGATAGAAAGGTTATTGGGTAAGGATAGCCTCACAGAGTGCATACAGTACCTCTTTCCTTGTAAACAGGTTGGATATAAAAAGGACAGCTTTAGGGGTGTGACTCTGGACACAAGCCTTCTTTGTAAGGTGAATTCAGCACTGCTGCAGGAGACGAGTTCCTGAAAATTGGAGTTGTATTGAACCTTTGTTCCTGTAATATGCTGTTACTGACTTTTAGCAATAAACCGGACCGATATTGGTTATTTGGTCTCTTGGGCATATTGCATAACGAACCAAGGTGTGGTCAAGCAATTGACCATAGGGTTTACAAACAGAAAGGAAACCCAGAATCTTCAGAACTGGAAAGGTTTCAGAGTGGTAGCTGTGTTAGTCTGTATCAGCCAAAAATAACGAGGAGTTCCTGTGGCAGCTTAGAGACTAACAAATTGATTTGGGCATAGATTCATAGATTCATAGACTCTAGGACTGGAATGGACCTCGAGAGGTCATTGAGTCCAGTCCCCTGCCCTCATGGCGGACCAAATACTGTCTAGACCATCCCTGATAGACATTTATCTAACCTACTCTTAAATATCTCCAGAGATGGAGATTCCACAACCTCCCTAGGCAATTTATTCCAGTGTTTAACTACCTTGACAGTTAGGAACTTTTTCCTATTGTCCAACCTAAATCTCCCTTGCTGCAGTTTAAGCCCATTGCTTCTTGTTCTATCATTAGAGGCTAAGGTGGACAAGTTTTCTCCCTCCTCCTGATGACACCCTTTTAGATTACCTGAAAACTGCTATCATGTCCCCTCTCATTCTTCTCTTTTCCAAACTAAATAAACCCAATTCTTTCAGCCTTCCTTCATAGGTCATGTTCTCAAGACCTTTAATCATTCTTGTTGCTCTTCTCTGGATCCTCTCCAATTTCTCCACATCTTTCTTGAAAAGCATAAGCTTTTGTAGGCTAGAACCCACTTCATCAGATGCATGGAGTGGAAAACACAGTAGCAGGTATAAATACACAACATATGAAAAGATGGGAGTTGCCTTACCAAGTGGGAGGTCAGTCAATTCAATTAACAATAGGATACCAGGGGAGGAAAAATGACTTTTGTAGTGGTAATGAGAGTGGCCATTTCAAACAGTTGACAAGAAGGTGTGAGTAACAGTAGGGTCAAATTAGTATGGGGGAAATTAGGTTTTGTAATGACCCAACCACTCCCAGTCATTAGTCAGGCCTAATTTGATGGTGTCCAGTTTGCAAATTAATTCTAGTTTTGCAGTTTCACGTTGGAGTCTGTTTTTGAAGATTTTTTGTTGAAGAACTGCCACTTTTAGGACTGTTATTGAGTGACCAGGGAGATTGAAGTGTTCTCTTATTGGTTTTTGAATATTATAATTCCTGATGTCAGATTTGTGTCCATCTAGTCTTTTGCGTAGAGACTGTCCGGTTTGACCAATGTACATGGCCTCAATAAAGACTGGGAAGCAGATATTAACGAGTGTCTGGGGCTCAGTGGAGTAAACTGCGGACCCAACACCAACTGCACCAATGTGACTGGGAATTACTCCTGCAGCTGCAAAGATGAATACGAGTCCAGGTCTGGGAAAGCCAAGTTCCTGCATGCGAGTGAGAACAGCTGCCAGGGTGAGCTCTCCCCTTGCTGCCACTACATCCTCCTCAGTCCCCCACACCCCTGGGCTCATTCCAGGCCTGGTGCTGCAGCAGAGGCTGCTGCCATCTGTGGCAAAGGCACCCGATCCACTCACTGGGGCTGTGATCAGCCGTGACCCTCAACTGCTGCCCCAGCACATGGGGGCCAGGATCTCCCCTGGCTCGGTGTTTGGATTGGGACTAAACCCCTAGGTTTGCAGAAAAGCACCAGGGAGATGGGTGGGAAGCCTCGCTGCTCGGGCCCCCCTGAGCCTGGGAAGGAGCCTCATATATGGTCCATAGCCATAGCACAGTGCACTCTGCCCCCTATGGGCTCTGGGGAGCAGAGAATAGGCACAGCACAGTGTGCCCCAGCCATGCCCCCAATCCTCCGCCATAGGTCCTGGGGAGCAGAGAATAGTCCCAGTGTCTGATGCTCTAGCCTGGCCCCCAATCTGCCCTGATTGGCCCCAGGGTGCTGAGAAGAGCCACAGCGCAGGGTACTACGGCCATGCCCCGAACCACCCCCTTCAACAGGCGGCCGGCATGGTGGGTGCAGGGCCCTTACACCAGCTCCAGGCTGGCTGGGGAGGCCCCTGCACAGGATGGGGGGATTGTCAGAGGCCATTACGCTGCCACAGTGGCCCAGCAGGGCCTCAGTGTAGCTGTGAATCTGGCCTTTAAGTATTTAATACTCAGGACACTGGTCACCTGGGTCCTGGGACTCCCGTTGCCCAGGTCAGTACAGATGGGTGCACTGGCCACATATCGGGGGTCTGAGGGCTTCTGCCATAGACCCCCGAGTGCCATCAGAGAGCAAACAAACTAATTTAAAGGGACACCATCCAATTCCCCTGCACTCCCCTGAGCGCAGCCCACCCACCCTTCTCCTAGTGCTCCATGGGAGAGGCGGGGCTGGGTGTATCCCAAATGGGGAGGGGATCCATTGGGCTGGGGTCTTTAACGCTGAGTGTGGCTTCCCTTCTTGTGACTAGCTCCAGTTCAGCACCCCCTTTCTTCTCTCCACCATTGCAGCTCCCAGATTCGCGGCTGCCCCGTGTCTCAACCGTCCGGCCAGGTCACGCTGTGATCCCCATTCTAGGGGAGCCTTTCAAAGTCAGACCCCTCTCTCCTATGCCTGCTAGTGAAACCCTTCCTCCGGGGCTCCTAGCCCCCCTTGCCTCAGGCCCCTACTATCGGGCCCAGCCCTTGGGCTGTAGAGAAGCTCCACCTGTCCCCTCCCAGGCGAGCTTCCTTCTAGCTAGCGCCCTGCACGCAGCCCAAGTCACTTCCCCTTTGCAGCTTAACTGGCTGCTTGGGCCCCCCCTTAACCCCATTCTGTCAGGGCTGATGCAGGGAGGGGATCGCAGGGTCCTGGTCTGGATAAGATTTGGTCCCCAGTCTGGGATGGGGTGGGAGAGGTTGTGCTGCAGGGATTGGGGCCCTAGAATGAGGGGGAGGGTAGATGGAGCAGACAGACTGACTGACAGACCACGCCCCCTGCAATGGGTGGGGGGTGTCTCCATGGACATTCGCCCCCAGTGCGCCCCCTGCCCTGCTATGTGTGACCCCCTCCCACCCTGCTGCCCCTTCTCAGACATTGACAAGTGCCGCAAGACCCCAGATATCTGCAGTCCCAAGGTTATGTTTATCAACACCAATGGGAGCTACTGGTGTAAGTGCCGGGCCGGCTACGTCCCCTCCAACAGGAACACGACCCTGTGCCAAGGTGGGTCCTGCCACGGGGGGCATGGAGGGAGATCTCAGGGGGCTGAGCAGAGTCTGAGGCTACATAGGCAGAGGTCTTGCCTGAGGGGGCAGGGAGCTGAGAACAGGTCTGGGATGTTGCACCAGGCCCCCTGCTCCCCATAGACGAGGTCCCTCTGAGTCTCAACCCTAGCTGGGGAGGGCTCATCCTCAAGGCCCTCACCTCCCTCCAGCCCAGCCTGTCCATCCACTGGGGTGTTGCCGGTTGTCTCAGAGCCACAGCCACCAGCGTGCCCATGTCTGGCTTGGGGAGCGGAGGGATTCTCCCCTCCCTCCATACAGGAAGGCGACTCTGGAAGCAGAATGACTGTACCCAATTGGGCAAGGAATGTGGGTGAATCCAAGCAGCACCAATTAAGATGCCTGTACACCAAGGCAAGGAGGCTGGGTAACAAAATGGAGGAACTAGAGCTACTGCTGCAGGAAGTGAAACCAGACACTGTAGGGATAAAAGAAATCTGATGGAATAGACATGGCTGGAGTCCAGGGATTGAAGGGTATGTGCTGTTCAGGAAAGACAGGAACAAAGGCTAAGAAGAAAACCCTTGAGTCATCAGTTTACCCATAAACAAAGCTCGTGTTCTCCCTTGAACCATTGTATTTTCTCTACAAACCCCCCTACCTATGCCCAAGAAAGGGTTCTGATGTATAGCCCCAAAGTCTGCATCAGTTCCACTGGGATTCCATCTCCTGACTGATCATGCTGGGGGCTCTGCCTGTCTCCAGCACTCAGGACCCTGAGCTACCACCGTCACCTGGGAACTCCGACCAGCTCAAGCCTCATGGAGTGGGTGAGATCCATCCTTCTCTCTCTGTTTTCTTTTCTACCTCAGATATTCACCTTTAAAATGTAACTGTTATGTTTGTTTAGCCCTCCTGGTGTAGTTATCACTATGATTCAATAAATAACATTTATGGTTCAGCTGGTTGCTTCTCTCTCTCTCTGAATTTTAATCTTTTGTGTTTTAGCTTCCCCCATTTACTCTGCAGCGATGCTTCTTGTACCTAAGCTAAAGATCCCGGTAGTGCCCCCAAAATACTGTGGGGTTTGCTCATCAAGTGGGTTACTATCAGTACAATTGTAATGTGAAAATGGGATAGAGATGTGTTAAACTTGGGGAACATGGGTGTGGGGGGAGGGAGCTGAAAGTGCTGCTCAACCCAGCTGATTGAGTAGAGGAAGGCATGAAGGGATCAGCTGGAGAGTGCTGATTGACCTGGTCCTCTCAGACTTGCTCTGCTAGTGTGTGTGTGCACATGTTCATCTAGTTCTAGGGCTGGAGGAACCCAGCCCTGGGGAACCTACGTCCTGCAGGATAGCTCCATTGGGAGGGGACTTGCAGAAGGAAGGAGTAGAGCTCCATATGAACACACAAGCGACTTTCACAGCACGTTAATAGCATTACAGAACCCTTCCCCCAGAAGAGTAACCCTGATAAATGAGCCTACCCCCAAAGTGATGGGCACATCTGGGAACAGCATACAAAAAGCCCTTTTCCTTCCTCAGGAAAGCTGGATCCCAGGCATGTTGGTTAATGCTGCTGGGAGATTGCTTCAGATGAAAAACTGCTGTAATAATTGATTTTAGACTCTAAGAAGCATGTTATGATGTTCATTTTATACGTAACCAGTTCTGTTTCCATGATCTTGACTCAGTACCTCTTAAATCTTAATCTTTGATAATAAATTTAGGATTATTCCACTATACTTATGTCTCAGTGCTGTGAACTTACAAAGATCTGATCCTGAGCTGTACCAATGAAGCTGTTTAAATTCTGTTCCCCAGTAATTTCTGTGAGTGTCCTGTGACAGTAACCTGATGCTACTGGGGGACACTTTCAGAGAGGCTTGGGGGCTGCGGTGCAACTAGTGTTACTGTGCAAGGCAGAGCAAGGGCTGGCAGAGGCCTATGGAGACTGGTAGGCTGGCTAACAGACCGGTGGTGTTATGCTTGACTAGATATCAGCTCCATGAGAAAATTTTCCTCCTGATCAACTGTTTTCCATGTGCACTGGACGCAGGAGAAGTAGGAATCAGCTAAATCTGCAGCAAGGGAGATTTAGGTTAGATATTAGGAAAAACTTCCTAACTATAAAGGTAGTTAAGTTCTGGAATAGGCTTCAAAGGGAGGTTGTGGAATCCCCGTCATTGGAGGTTTTAAAGAACCTATTGGACAAAGAGCTGTCAGGGACGGTCTAAGTATAGTGCTGGATGGAATGATATTTCTAGGACCCTCTCAGCCCTACATTTCTAGGATTCTCTGAACTGTGGAGTTTAACTGATGAGCCTCACAGTGAACTACCCCAACAGCCTTCACCCAGCTCTAGTCCAATGTGAATTATTAACAAAATGAGCTGCTCCCTGATACAGAGAAGTCATAAGACCAGTGAGCACAGCAGGACATTCCCTATCAGAGATACCCAATGACAGTCGTTCCTTTGTAGTGCAGTGGGGGAAGCCAGGGAATCCAATGGTTCCTCTCAGATAAAGTCTTGCAGTACACAAACAGGGACTTGGCTTAGAAAAGCAGAGATGCCTTCCCTCACACACTATTACAGGCACCTATCCTAAGTCTGTAAGTAAAACAGACGCAGTTCACAGACAGCCTTCTGACCCAGAAATAGGCTAGACAGGAGGGAGGATAACTCACCAGAACACAGTCCATTCCACTTACAACCCAGAATTCATCAGCAACACTGAATTCCCAGAAAAACAAAGAAGAGGATATGATTAAGAACCAAACCCCCGATCACTAACTACAGGGATTAGATCTAACTTTGTGGGGATCCCGCAAGTGTGATTAGAGTCCCTAGAGAGGAGTTGAGCTGAAGTCTTCCAGCTCCATGGAGAAAGGGCAAGGGAGGAAGCCCCCACATCATGGTTACAGTGGACATTGAAGAAGCCCCAATTTCTCTGAAAAACGAAATCAGGCTTCTGAGCAATTGAAACAGATACTTCCAACAGTTTAACAGGAAATGTGTGCACGGTACATACAAAATCTGGAGCTGGGTTATTGACATATGACCGTGTTTGTGTGATACACAGCCAGCACCTGGAAAAAAACATGTGAGGAGTCATCAAGATTTGTCCAGTGCCCCTTAATACACATAAACAGAGTGGAGAATACTAGGGAATAACAACATGAGAACATGGACTGGGGATAAGCTCTGGATACGGTAGAGAAAACAATCACCAAAACAAGAAACACTACAAGATTAGGGGAACCCATATTACTTAATAGAGTCACTTTTGAATTAGTGCAATATGTCAATTCAACAGGGGTCTCTATTGATTTCCTTCCAACAGTCAACTGTCACATGAATGTTGTCTCCCTATTGAGAACTATAAGCAACAACATCCCAGACTCCCTCTGAGTTTCACCCTCCTCTGCTAACTGCTGCGTGGTGAATCCTCACAGGCCCTGAACCAGGGGGACAGTAAAGTGGAGAATGAGGTGGTGATGGAGGCTAGAAACCTGACCATTCAGTGACTTTTTGCTATGAGGTGGAGGATCACAGTAGCTAACTTTGGAGGATGAGTTATATTTGCTGAGCACCTTCTCTGAAGGGCAGAGGATCCTTATCTCCCAATAACATCAGTGGGAGTTTGAGAACACTCAACAACTCATAGGTTGGGAAAGAGAAATACAAAGGCCTTGGGCGGCTAGAGTTAAGCACTGAAATCTGCAGGTAGAAGCCTAAATACCCATTATAGCCACCTGCAGAGTTTAAGGGCTTGGGGGGATATTTTGGGGGAAGAGGAACTCCAGGTGGTCCTTTCCCTGTTTCTTGTTAAATCACTTGGTGATGGCAGCGTACCAGGTTTTAACCTAAGCTGGTAGAAATAAGCTTAAGGGGCTTTTATGCGGTTCTCCACATCTGTACCCTAGAGTTCAGCGTGGGGAAAGAACTCAGACAGTTCTCTTAAAACTAGTTCCTGAAATAGTTAGAAGAAAAGAAAGGGAAACTCATTTGTCCAGCTATCTGGCAGGAAAGGGGTGTTGTCCCTTTAAGGCTGTCTTCAAGAGTGGGGTGAAGGGAGAAAAGGATGGACAGAAAGGACAGGAAGACTTTGGAAGCAAGTTTTTTGTACTATAGTCGTTAAAATTAAAATGTGTATTTTAGAAAAGAGTGGTCCTTTGAAGGATTTATTTGAAAAAAAAACAACCATGTCTGAAGATCCAAGCGTTTAAGGCTATAGATGAATACTCAGATTGTGCATCTAAAAATCTATGCAAGGATTTTTTAGAGATGTGATTTTATCATCTTCAGCAAGACACTAATGAAATATTTTTAAAACAAATTTTAAATGAAGACCCTGTAGACTAACACGTTCTGAGTAAATATTACAGTGATGTACAACTGTTTTTGTTAGTAAATTCAGAAACTGACAGTATATAGCTGGGGCTTGGCAAATGCCTGTTAAATGGCTTCATTACCCCTTGAATGGCTCTTTAACAGTTTCAGTGTCGCGCTAATAGGTCTGGCAGACTGGATGGTTATTCACTTTTAAGTTACTAGACCCCTTCCAGAGGAAGACTCATCAGGCTGTGGTGGGAGCCTGCAGGAAGGCTCAGAACAGGGATAAGAAAAACTGGGAGGATGGACACTAAGACCCAAGGGTGCCCCAAATTTTCAGGTGCCCTACGCAGAAGAACAGCTCTCTGCTCTTACGTGCTGTGCTCCCCTTGGTTGTGGGGCCAGGGTCTCCTGGCTTGGTGGGAGAAGGGGTGGCCTGTGAGTCTCAGAGCCATCGATAGGATGCATGTCCCCTCTATGCACATTGTGTCGGTGGAGCGCATCCTCACTAGCAGGGCTTGCATCGACCCACGGAGTGATGCACTGTGGGTAGCTATCCCACAGTGCATGGAGCTGATTGGAAAGTTGGGTTGGGCTTGCAGTGCCTCATGGGATGAAAACATTTGTGCAGGTGGTTATGGGAACATGGCATCAGCCTCCCATGATGTACTTACCTCCCTCCCTCCCTGAAATCAATGGCAAACAAACCAAGCCTTTTTCATGCCCTTTTTCCTAAGCCAGGGTTACCCATGCAGATGCAATAGCATGGCAAGCATGGACCCCACACAGCCGCACACTGTTGTTGTGAGCATTGAAAACACCTCACACCTTAACCTGCAGTATTTGCAGAGCCAAAGCAGGAGCTGCCGTGTGGAACAATGTAACACGCATCACCTTGACACTATGGAGCACCGCTTCTGGGCCCAGGAAACAAGCACAGAGTGGTGGAACCACATCGTTATGCAGCTATGGGATGACAAACAGGGATGACATTTTCAAATGTGTAAGGCCACTTTCATGGAACTGTGCGAAGAGCCTTCCCCAGCCCTGAAGCGCAGCAATACCAAAATGAGACCTGCTCTGACAGTTGAGAGGTGAGTGGCGATAGCTCTGCTGAAGCTTGCAATGCAAGGCTGCTATTGGTCAGTGGGGAATCAATTTGGAGTGGGTAAATCTACTGTGGGGTCTGCCGTGATCCAAGTTGCCAGGGCAATCAATAGACTTCTGCTAAGAAGGGTAGCGACTCTGGGAAACGTGCAGGATATAGTGAATGGTTTTGCCGCGATGAGGTTCTCTAACTGCGGTGGGGTGATAGACGGAATGCATATCCCTATCTTGGCATCAGACCACTTTGCCAAAGAGAACATAAACCAAAAGGGATACTTCTCAAAGGTGTTGCAAGTGCTGGTGGATCACAAGGGCTGTTTCACCGACATCAATGTGGAATGGCTGGGAAAGGTACATGACACCCACATCTTCAGAAAGCTGCAAGCAGGAACTTTCTTCCCAGAGTGCAAAATAACCGTTGTTGATGTTGAAATGCCAATTGTTGTCCTTGGAGACTCAACCTACCTCTTGCTCCCGTGGCTCATGAAGCTGTACACAGGCAGCCTGGACAGCAGTAAGAAGCAGTTCAACCACAGGCTGAGCAAGTGCAGAATGGTGGTGGAATGTGCCTTTGAACGTTGAAAAGCCTGCTGACGTAGTTTGCTTACTAGGTTAGACCTCAGTGAAAGCAATATTCCCATTGTTGTTGCTGCTTGTGGTATGCTCCATAATATCTGTGAAACAAAGAGAGAAAAGTTTCCATCGGCTTTGGGGATGGAGGCATGTTGCCTGGCAGCCAGTTTTGAGCAGCCAGATACCAGGGCAATAAGAAGAGCAAATCGAGATGCACTGTGTCTACGTGAAGCTTTAAAAACTACTTTCATCCATGACCCACAGGGATGTGAACCTTATGATGCATCTGAAGAAGTGAGGTTTTCTACCCACAAAAGCTTCTGCCCAAATAAATCTGTTAGTCTTTAAGTTGCCACCGGACTCCTTGTTGGTTTTATGTGTGTTGTTCCTTACCAAGCTGCCCCCTTCATTGCATGTCCCCGCCTGTAAACTATACCCCCGCTAACCAGAGTGTGCTGAGTGAATAAAGAGCCTTTTCTCCTCAATGCATTAATTTTTATTATGCTCACAAGCACTGATGAGAGACAGCAAAGAAAAGTAAAGATAAACTGGGGATCATAACACTATGAGTGGGGGGAGAAACAAGGACAGGTTGCTTACAATTTGTATTGCAATAACAATCAAAGCTGTGGGAATGGGGGCCTTCTGTTTCTTGTACCCTCCCCTGGAATTGAGTACAAGGGATACTGGAGCTTCCCCTCTCACCTTCCCCCTCCCCTGCATCCTAGGATGTCTGGGGAAGGAGGCTGTGGAACTTGGCAACTGGGGCAGCAGTTCAGCATAGGGTGCAGTGGGACTCTAGCGTCCAGCTGCCTTTCTTGAACCTCAACCAGATGCCTCAATATGTCTGTTTGCTCTCTCATAATTTGCACCATCTCGTCCTACATATCACGCTTGTGTTTCCTGCATGCTCTCCTGTCCTCGCAGCCATTGTGCATGTTCTCCAACAGTGCAATCCTCCTTGCACTGAGCTTGGTCTTGTCACCCTCGGAGGCACGCATTAACTCATTGAACATGTCCTCCCGGGTCTTCTAGTCTGGGAAAGTCACTGTCCTGGTGTGGAGGATGCGCCCACGGACAAGGTTTCAGCTGCAAAGAATGCAAAGCACAAGGGTAGCATTGACAGTGCAGACATTGTTTGAGGTGCAGGGTTAAATCTTTTAATAAAAGAAACGGCTCTCAATGCACTTCCCCGCAAGCCACAACGTAAGCAGAAGCGCTGGCTACTGCATGAGTCGTATGCAGCTGCTAATAGAAGCAACTTGTCTGTGGCTGAGAACCAGAGCAATTGTTCACCTCCCTTGTCTTCTGGTACTGCTCAGTGTAACTAAAATAAGTGCTCAAGAGAGTCTGCTGGGAACTCGCTGCTTCACTTAACTGCATCCTCACAGAATGAGTGTGTGCATAGCACCCACTGGAAGCCCCATGGATCAGCACCTCCCCCTGTCTCCCAGTGCCTCCCGCTCACTGCCATCAGCTGTTCAGCGGCATGCAGGAGGCGGTGGGGAAAGGGCAGAGAGGGGTGCGAAGGGGCAGAGAGGGAGCGGGAAGAGGTGCAGTAAGTGTTTGGGGGAAGAGGTGGAATGGGGGTGGGTCCTGGGGCAAAGCCGGGGCGGGAAGAGATGGGGGTAGGGGTGGGTGTTTGGGGGAAGGGGAAGAGTGGAGGTTGAGCACCCTCCCAAGAACTGAGGAAGTTGGCTCCTATGTGTATGTGAGTGTGCGTGACTTCCCACGGGGGGGGGGTAGTATTGCAGGAGGAAGGGAACCCCACTGACTAAAACAGAAAGTAAGTGGCACAGGATAGCACAGGCTGAGCTAGCAATTCAAGGCAGAGTGGGGAAAGATTCCATCCCATAATATTCTGGAAAACTCTGTGGAAACTCTAAAGACCACTTTACTACACCCCCTTCCTCCTGCCCCAGAGAGATGGGGCAGAGTCGTGGGCCTCCCTTTCCCACCCCCAGGAGGAGCAGCAGCAGCAGCAGCAGCAGCAGTGTCCCTTTTCTCCCACAGAGCTGGCAGTGGGGCCTTCCCCGTATTTACCTCGGCAGCCTGGGTGTCTCTGGGGAGGGGAGGGGCAGACATGCTGAGTTCTTACCCTCCTGCCCCCACCCTACAATGCCTCTGCCAGGGGCGGGGGCTGTGGCTGGCAGAGCCCCCTCTTCAAGGCTCAGAGTTAATGCCCCAGTGGGAGGCACAGTGCAGCGCCCCCTTCTCTGAGCGGCTGCCTCACAGCCTGAACGAAGGGTGGCTGCCACATGCACTGATGGCAATAACGTCTGGCGCAGGCCAGAGCACCCTCATTCCTGGGCAGGGCCCACCATGATCCCCCCACCCCGATCCTTTACTCCCCAGGCAGGGCCCACCATGACACTCTCCCTCCCCTATCCTCTCCTCTCCGGGCAGGGCCCACCATGAGACCAAGCACCTCCCCCTCCCTCCCTGGGCCCACCACAACGCCTTTCCCTTCCCTTCCCTTCCCTTCCTCTGGACAGGGCGGCCAAGCCCAAGGATGCCAACTTGAGCCCTTCTCTGCACCCTCAGCAAGTTTGCAGATGACACTAAGCTGAGGGGAGAGGTAGATATGCTGGCGGGTAGGGATATGGTCCAGAGTGACCTAGACAAATTGGAGGATTGGGCCAAAAGATATCTGATGAGGTTCAACAAGTACAAGGGCAGAATCCTGCACTTAGAACAGAAGAATCCCATGCACTGCTACAGGCTGGGGACCATCATAGAAGGCAATTAGGTAAGACAGGCATGACTTGCCCTTGGTGAATCCATGCTGACTGTTCCTGATCACTTTCCTCTCCTCTAAGTGCTTCAGAATTGATTCCTTGAGGACCTGCTCCATGATTTTTCCAGTGACTGAGGAAAGGCTGACTGGCCTGTAGTTCCCTGGATCCTCCGACTTCCTTTTTTTAAAGATGGCACTACAGTAGCCTTTTTCCAGTCATCCAGGACCTCCTAGATTGCCATGAGTTTTCAGAGATAGCGGCCAACGGCTCTGCGATCACATCCAACAACTCCTTCAGCACCCTTGGATGATGCGCATCCGGCCCCATGGACTTGTGCTTGTCCAGCTCTTCTAAATAGTCCTGAACCACTTCTTTCTCCACAGAGGGCTGGTCACCTCCTCCCCATACTGTGTTGCTGGAACCAGAGTATGTAACTCATTTGCTGCCTGCTTTAACTCTCTTATTTCATTTGCCTAGTTAATAAACCTTTAGTTAGTTTATTACAGGATTGGCTATGAGCGTTGTCTTTGGTGTGTGATCTAAGGTCCAGCTGGCCTGGCAAGATAGACTGGAATGCCCCCAGGGACTATGACTGTGTGGTATAACTGTTATAGCGCTTGAGGAGTTCACTCTTCTTACGGGGTTAGTGAAAGCTAATCATAAAATATACCACCAGTTTGCAGTCTCTGCCCTAAGATTGGCACTCAGGGTTGTGGGCGGCTCCAGATAGCTTGCCAGTGACCATTTGTCTCCAATATTCTCACTCTCGATTATGGGAATCTCTGTTTGATGATAAACTTATTCTTGTTTCCACAACAGTAGAACCTCAGAGCGGTTAACCACACACCTCATTTGGAACCAGAAGTGCGGAATCCAGCAGCAACAGAGACCATTCCTTTGCTAATGGTTGTGAGATTGCTTCAGCAGCTAGTTCCTTAGGTAGGATGAATTGCATTGAGTCCTGCCATCTTGGATACATCTAACTCATGTTCAGGTCTGGAGAAGGTAAACACTGGAGCAGCTCTAGTTATTTTGCCACCCCAAACACGGCAGGCAGGCTATCTTTGGCGGCTTGCCTGCTGGAGGTCCCTGGTCCTGCAGATTCGGTGTCCTGCCTGCGGGAGGTCCTTTGAAGCCGCTGGACCAGCAGACCCTCCACAGGCATGCTGCCAAAGGCAACCTGCCTGCTGCCCTTGCAGCGACTGGCAGAGCGCCCCCCGTGGCTTGCCCCCCATGGCTTGCCGCCCCAGGCACGCGCTTGGTATGCTGGGGCCTGGAGCCGCCCCTGGGTAAACAGAGTGTCCAAGAGTTCAGTCTGATCACCATCCAGTCTGGCTGTCTGGCTGCAGGTGTTGGCTGGGGTGGGCACAGCTACAGGTGTTGGGGGGAGCTGTTTTTCAGGGTCCTCCTCCTCCTCTCTCAGCCTGATTTGATGTCTGTTATAACAGAAGTTAAAAGTCTTTTTTACATGGTGCTTAATGCCTATTTTGCTTCAGTCTTCAGGTTAATGGTTAACAGAGACCAGGTACTCAGCACAATTAATATTAACAAGCGGGGGAAGGAACACAAGCCAAACTAGGGAATGATCAGGTTAAGGAATAGTTCTGTTATTACAGAAGTTAAAGTCTTTTTTGACATGGTTTAAGCAAGATTTGTTTTATATATACGTATAAAAAGCTGTTATTTTTTTGTTTGTATTTTTATTAGCATGGGGCGATCTGTGTCTCTTGTGGGATTTGCGGGATCTAAGGTTTTTATGGGTGGAAGCTGGATAAAAACACAAGAAGCAATGCGGGAGTGGGTGGGCCTGTGTATTGTAGGGCAGGACTAGAGCGGGATTAAAAAAATAGTCCCATGCAGGGTTCCCATACACATCCCAGGTCGTGCCATCAGCAGCCTTGTCCCCAGTGCCTTTCCTAGGCCCAGATGTACATGTCCTGCCCTCTGCATTTCAGCTCCAGAGTCCTGCTGACCAGGCAGCACGACCCTGGGTTGTGCAATAGGAAGGTGTCACGTGCTCCCCGGGAGGAAACGATTCTTCATTCACAGCGGATTTTTGGTTCTTTTCTTTCTCTTTTTGATTTTCATTCCTGGGAAGTGAGGGCGGGGGGTGATGTGTGGGATAGGGCTACTGTGGGGGTTGGGGACACAGTTGCTTCCTTCCCCTCCCCAGCCCCTGCTGACAGGAGCACAATGGGGTGGCTGGGGTGCACAGGGCACTGTGCAGGGTACAACCTACAGAGAGGTGTGGCAATTGGCTGTTGAGGGCCAGAGCAGCAGAGAGTGTGAGGTGCCTCCATACCTCCCCCTCTTCCACCCGGGTTGGAAAGTGAACTCTGCAGATGAACTTCTGAACCTTGGGGCTTCACTGACCAAGGACAGCAACTGTGAGTTGGGTGACTCTTGAGTTGCTGGACTTAAGACCCTGCGGGGAAAAGGACACTGCCCAACTTACCTGGGGTGGATCTTTTGCTCAAAGTTTGTGTTATGAATCCTGTTTGTGGTGTTTCCCCACATAATGCTGCATTGTTATTCTCCTTTATTGCAAGGCTTTTCCTACACACAGACTCTGTGCTAGTGAGAGGGGAAGTATTGCCTCTTAGAGGAGCCCAGGGGGTTGGTATGTAATTGTCCCAGGTCACTGAGTGGTAGAAGGGTTACATAAATAAAAAACAAACAGAGTGATATTCCTCAGGGGCTGCTTAAATGAAACCTACTGCCTCTTCAGGAGTTTGTTGCACTCACAGGAAGCAGGAGGTAAAATTTCAGAACATCTGCAAGAGCTTTGAACAGAGCAAGCACAGACAGCACAGCCAAGCGTTACCGTAGAACATTTCAAGTGTCATCACAAAATGCGGAGCAAGGTGAAACCCTAGCTGTGTATGTGGAAGAGCTAAAAATATTAGCTGACTAGTGATTGGTTGGAAATGTCCTATGTGCTGCAGGGGAGATTAGTGATACCACAAACCAATGAGGGAATTCAAAGATGATTGCTGGCAGAAGGGGACATAACTTGGCCCAAAGCAACAGACTGAGCAACAGCAATGGGAGCAGCAGTGAAAAAACGTACAAGCTTTGCACTTAAAATGCAGGGACAATCAAAGTGACTCAGGCTCCTGAGAGGTGTTTCCGCCTCAGTTTGTAACTTTAAAATGGCAGATCTCAAGCCCCGGAGGGCAGAGCTGGATGTACACCTCGTGTGCTCCTAGGCACTGCATCTTCAGCGTCCCCACTGCCTATAGCTGACCTTCATGTTGCACACAATTTTAGAGAGGTAAGACGCCCCTAGAAAGCCTGGCACCCCTAGACATGTGCCTACTATGCCTATTTGGAAATCCAGCCCCGCCCGAGGGTAGACCTCAATGGTATGTCTACACAGCACACTAAGTCAGGGTTCTAACTCAGGTTTAAGACCAAGCCCCACTTCTGTCCACACAGAACTTAGTTTGACTCAGGCTTTCAGTGTCTGTGGGGTCAGAGCTGAAATCCCACCGTGATGCAAGTCAGAGCCCAAACGTTTTGTAGTGTGGATGCAGCTCAGCTCCATGTCACCAGACTCGGGTGTGGAGAGTCTGCCAACACTATCTAACATTCCCCAGGGACTGCGCTTCCTGGCCCTTCCATTCCAAAACTTGCCACTTGCTTCCCAGGAACTTTATATAACATGGGGATCCTGATAATGGTCTCCTTTGTAAACGACATTGAGACCTTCTGAGGAAATGAGAAGAGGTAGGTAGTCTTAAGCTGCAGGTCCAACACAGGCTGGTCCGTCCCCTCTCCTCAACAAGGGGTCGGTTGCTGCTTTGGAGATGAAAGGCTCTTGGTATCCACTCAACCATAAGGTCTTGTAATATCCTAGGGACGATTCCCCTCTGGGTTCCTGACTGGGACGTTGGTTATTCCTTCCCCTGAGGATCCATCCTTAAGATTGGAGACTGGCCACTTCCAGGGGCTTTGGGAGACGAGTCAGAGCTGTGGGACACCAGTGTGGTGCTGAGGTGGGCCAGCTACTGCTCTTATTTACCCGGGTGCAGGGCAGGAGTAACTCTACTGAATTCAATGGGATTTCTCCTGATTTTTCTGTGGAATATTCCAGCTGCAGGGGGTGGTTCCAACAGGGTTCCCACGCCCAGGAAAAACAGAGCCTGCTCCCTTCCACCACCTCAAGGAGCAGCAATCAGCTGTTTGTAACGAACCAGAAGCTTCCTCTCCCATGGGAAGGCTGCAGTGTCTGGAGCTGGGCGGGAGCAGGGAGGTGTTTCAGACACACAAGGCTCTGCTTTCCCTCCACGTTCTTCATTGCCGTGTAGGTGGGGTCGGACTGAGTTCACCTCTGATGTGGAGTGATGAGCTGGGGGAACAGACTCCGGGAGCAGATGGTGTTTGCCTAAGCACCCTGCTGTGCCTAGGAACTCAGCACAGGGAGCTGCTTTGCCAAAGTGACCCCTTTTGGCAGGTGTTGGGTTACAAATCACTTTAGTAGGAAGTGCAGGGGAAGGGCGTGTTGTCACCCTGACTGTGTGAGGAAAGGGCAGCAGAACTGTTCTTAACCTGCCCTGATTAACCCTCACTCACTAAACAGGGGGGTAGGGGTGCCAAATCCCTGTGAGAGTGAGCGAGAAAGAGGGTGGGGACAGGTGTCTGTATCTGGGGGTGTGGGTTCTGCCTAAAGAGTCCTAGATGCCATTTGACCATGTCCCTCCCCACTGTGTAAAAGCAGAGCTGATCAGACACACTGAAGAGTCTTTCTTTTGTTAACAGGTTTCAGAGCGGTAGCCATATTAGTCTGTATCACCAAAGAGAACGAGGAGCACTTGTGGCACCTTAGAGATTAACACGTTTATTTGGGCATAAGCTTTTGTGGACTAAAACCCACTTCATCGGATGGATGTGGTGGAAAATACAGTAGGAAGATATATATACACAGAGAACATGAAAAAATTGGTTTTGCCATACCAACTGTAACCAGAGTAATTAATTAAGGTGAGCTATTAGGTGAGCTGTTAGCAGGAGAAAAAAACCCTTTTGTAATGATAATCAGGAGGGCCCATTTCCAACAGTTGACAAGAAGGTGTGAGTAACAGTAGGGGAAAAATGAGCCTGGGGAAACAGTTTTTGCTTTGTATAATGACCCATCCACTCCCAGTCCTTATTCAAGCCTAATTTAATGGTGTCTAGTTTGCAAATTAATTCCAATTCTGCAGTTTCTCTGAAGGTTTTTTCGTTGGAGTATTGCGACTTTGAGATCTGTAATTGAGTGACCAGGGAGGTCAGGGCCGTCCTTAGGATTTATGGGGCCCTACGCAGTATTATTAAACTGGTGCCCCTATGCCGGATGGCAGCCCAAGCTGAGCCTGGTGGGGGAGGGGGAGGAAGGATGAGACAGCAAAGGATAATGAGATGCCCGGCCTGCCTCACGGTGGCAGAGAGTCACAGTTCCCCACAGAGACCCCCATATCCCCTCCCTCATGCAGAATGGACATGAAGAAAGTACCTAATTAAAAGCACTAAAATTTGGGAATAAAAAATGTCAGTCACAGGTTTTTTGATATGCCCTGAAGTTTGTCAGAGATTTATTTGCAAAAACTTCGTAGTAAGGGGGAGTCAGCTGTCCTGCTGAATACAACATTACATATAATGGAAGACATGATGCAGCTCTTCTCTGTTTTACAATTTCTTAATCAGTATTTCTAAGCTGAATTTATATTTTAAATGTACTCAAACCTTAAACCAGCATTCCAGATTACTACATATTTAACGCTCTGAAACAAAGACATTATTTTAAATTAATCAGAGAGGTTTAGTGTGTTCATAACAATGTTCATTGCTTTTAGAAAAAGGGAACAGTAATTTACTTTGTGTGATCTCCATAACAATAGACATGTTTACGAAATTTCATCAATTTTAAAAAAATATGTTTCCAAAGATTTTAGGTATAACAAGGATTTTATGTCTTACTAAACTACTGATTTTGCTGGAGGGTTCTCTTAAAACTAGTTCATTGGATAGTCAAAATTAAAGAAAGGGAACCTCTTTGTCCAGCTATTCGGAAGGGAAGGACTGTTGTCCCTTTAAGGGCTCTCTTCAGTGGGGAGCGGGGGGAGAGGTGGTGAAGGGATGGACAGAAAGGACAGGAAGACTTGGAAGCACTTTTTTCTTTTTAACTATAGTAATTAAAATGTGTATTTGAGATAAGGGAGGTCTTCTGAAGGATTTATTTTAAAAACTGTATGTCTGAAGATCCACGCATTTAAGCCCAAAGATGATTGTGCATCTAAAACTCTATGCAAGCATTTTTTAGAAATGTGATTTTATCATCTTCACCAGCTCACTAATGAAATATTTTTAAAGCAAATTTTAAACTAAGGTCTTGTAGACTGACATGTTCTGTGTAAATATGACATTAATGCACAACTGTTTTTGTCAGTCAAGTCAGAAACTGACAGTATAAAAACTTATTTGGGCATAAGTTTTCGTGGGCATCTGATGAAGTAAGACATAAAAGCCTTGTTATACCTAAAATCTTTGGAAACATATTTTTTTAAAATTAGTGAAATTTCATAAACATGTCTATTGTTATGGAGATCACACAAAAGCTTATCCCCAAATAATTTGTTAGTCTCTAAGGTGCCACAAGGACTCGTCCTTGTTTTTGCTGATACAGACTAATAGGACTAACAGTTTCAATGTTGTGCTAATAGATCTGGCAGGCTGGAGGCTTTTTCACTTTTAACTACTAGATTCCCTCCCGAGGAAGCCTCATCAGGCTGCAGCAGCCATCTGTGGGAGCCTGCAGGAAGGGTAGGAACAGGCATAGGAAAACAAGGGGGTGGACACTAAGACCCAGTGGTGCCCCAAATTTTCAGGTGCCCTACGCAGCTGCCTATGTTGGCTATGCCTAAGGACGGCCCTGAGGGAGGCTGACGTGTTCTCCGACTGGTTTATAAATGTTATAATTCTTGACGTCTGATTGGTGTCCATTTATTCTTTTGCGCAGAGACTGTCCGGTTTGGCCAATGTACATGGCAGAGGGGCATTGCTGGCACATGGTGCCATATATCAACTTTTTTTCTCCTGCTGATAATAGTTCACCCCTCCTTCTAAATGGAAAAGTACCAGGTTTAAGATGGATTTCATTATCAGGTGACATGGTCACATGTCACTGTAAGAGCCCTAGTCTCATACCCCATGGGCTGGCCCAGACATACACAGGAAGGCTTTGAAGTAGCGAAGGCCATTTACAGCTGATTGTTTCTAGAGCACCCTTAATGGCCTCCACTTAATATGTTTTTCATCAGTGATACAAGTTTATATGTTATTCTCCTAACTCCAGATAGAGAAATAACACATGCAAACAAACGGGATGTAAACACTTAGTAGATTACAAGCTTTCTAAAGACACCATACAAGGGATATTTAGCATAAAGCACATTCCAGTTATATCATATTCATAAGAATATTTCCATAAAGCATATGGAGCGCAACGTCACAGGGGCTCCAGCTGGTTCGGTTTTGTATTGGAACCCCCTACGTATTGACCCCGGCCCTGGTTGCTGCCGACTCCGCCTGGCAGAAGGGTTAGTCCTGGTAAGAAAAGCAGAAAAATGACAATAGGTTCCAAGGTCACAGAGTGTAATGTGCGAACTGGCGGGTTGTCTCTGGGAGGCGACACACGAAGCCCCTGGATCCTGACCCATAGGGATAATGGAGCCAAGGGAAATTCTTCATGGTGCTCACTGCTCATTGGGGATGATCCGTCTGCAATGACAAGGTTTCAATTACAGGGGACAATCTGATATATTCAGATCATTACACTGAAGAGCCAATGCCTGCCTAGTTCACAGTGAGTGACCCCTGGAGCTCCCAGGAGAGCCAAGGGAAGGGAACGCAGAGGTGCCAGGACAGGACATTCTGGTCTGGTGCCTAAGGCATCTAGGATATCCCTCGATAGTGACCGACTCTCACTAACACTTGCAGTGATGTTCCCAGCTGGCTCATAACCAATCCTGAGTCATTTGGGGGGCAAAGCATCTTTACAGCAGTGATGAGACCCAGCTAGAGAAGACTGTGTCACAGGCTGGTATTGGAACAGAGCAGAGGACCTCTTACCGTCTTGGTGCTGGTGGTGGGGACAGCAGACATGGACAGATCAGACGTCTGAGATTTTGTGCTGAACATTCGGAATCCCTTGATCCATCTCCTGTACTCCTCTCTCACCTGGAGAGTGAGGGACATGGTCACTGCACTATGTAACTAACGCTGAGAAGATCAGACATGGCCACCATGAGGCCAGTGAAGGTGCTGGGGGGTTGATGACAGGCACAGGCATTACCTGGCGATTGAGGAGACAGTGCACCAGGAAGATGTAGGCTCCCTGCAGGCTGTTGACAATGGTGAATAAATACGCCATGACCGTGGCTGCTGGGCCGACTTGGAGGAGACCAAGGCTCCATGTGCAGCCCAGAATGAAGAGTTGGGTGATGGATTTAAAGGTCAGTAACCTGGATGAAGGCAGATGGAGAGATCCCATTACAATAACCCTATGGAGAGCAATTGGGTCAGGAGGATCCGAGCAGGGTGGGGTGGAGCTACCATCCCCGGCTTTCCTATGTGAGACAGGGTTACTGTCAATGCAAACACACTGGGAATTCATTCCTATGGATCCTAGATATGCTGTTCCACTCCTGCAATCCCTCACACCCTCTGGTGCCAAGGACCTTCCAATCCAAGGCATTTGACCCTCCAGGATTGTTTTATTGCCCTCTCACCTGTGGTCTCTGACAGTGGACACATCTGCATTGAGGGAGGAGAGTCTGTTTCTCAGGATCCACAGGGTCAGGGCAAAGAACATTATATTTATCTGTGGAAACAGTGGGAAATATTTCCTATAAAACATCCCATCCGGGGCCGGTGACTTCAGCTGAGGCAAAGAATGATCCCAAGGGACCGAGCCAAACACTGCAGAACCAGGGACTGCTCATTTGCGGTGGGAATTATCCCCTCTCCTGTAATATTCCCTGGCAGATCTTGGTCCCTCCCCATGCATGGAGCTGACAGCACAGCCAGGGCTGAGATGGATCAATGGGATCACAGAGGCCAGATGCTGCTCAGAGTTCAACATGGAGCCTCTCCAGTGGAGTCAGGAGTTATTTTGGGTTTACACTGGTGTAACTGATAGCAGGATCCGGCTCAGAGATTCCAGATCCTGCCTGTAGAATACTTCCTGCCACTTCCAGGCTGTAACAAATCCCCCCTGCCCCCCGGCCCCCAACTTCCCCAGGGGTAGGGAGGAATATGTAGAGACACTTGTTTCCTCCCCTACAAAAACCACTGCAGAGTGGAGCCCTCTCCCTTCCTCGTTCCTTGGGTCATTAACTCCACTAGACCAAACTCTTCTGTCTTCACTTGGCAAAACTCCTGCTGACGTCCCTGGGAGCTGGGCCCGAGTAACGGCTGTAGGCCTGGGGATACTGCACAGGGACTCATCCCAGGACTGACCACAGCAGATGAGCCAGGTGGGACCTAACTGGGTCTTTCCTTGTGTTTTATGGGCCACGTTCCCCTCCCTGCTTCACTGAAATCAATGGGGTTGCAGAGCTGAGAGGAGAATGGGGCCCTGTGGTTCTGTGCGGTACCCACCTTGATTATGGCACAGACTGGACCCAGGAAGCTCCAATGAAAGCCTCTCTCCAGGCTGAGCCAGCAGCTACAGGCAGGGAGGAAGAAGAAGGTGACTTTAATGAGATTACTGCCCTTTTTCAGCCCTGGGGGGCAGAGATGGGGTGTCACAGGGCAGCTGGATCACAAAAGCGAGATGGATCTCAGCCTGCCTGTGACATGGCCGACTCTCTTCCAGGTAGCAGGCAAACAGCCCTCCCCATCTACCTCAGCATCTCCTGCTTTCAACCATCACTTCCTCTTCCACCTCCTCACATGACCTTTTCTGGCGGATGGGCGCAGTACTGACGGAGGGCCAGACATGCAGCGGAGGGACATTGGCCTAGCTGCACAGAAGGAAGTGGAGCTGCCCTGATTTACACCAGCTGAGGATCTCACCTGGGGTGTCTAGAACAGACCACACCCTGTTTTAGTGGAGTCACTCACTTTAGAGAGGGGATGCTCAGTGGTTTGCACACAGGAAGAAGGTGCATTTGTTTCCTACCCACCAGCCGCACAAACCCAGCCTGGGAGCTGAGAGTCAAGCTGGGATCTTTCTGGCTTGTTCTTCCTCATCATCAGTGGGGTGAGGATGTAGATGTCTGACAGGGGGCAACTCAACTGCAGCACTTGGGGCAGCTTAGTGTCCCTGGGGATGGGAAGGGTCCCAGGGGGACATTCAGCTCCCAGGCAGGGCGAGCAGGGAAATCTAGGTTCAAGTCAGACCTGGGATGAGCCGGACAAGCACATGGAAGCCCCATCCCAGCTCCCCTTCAGATGGGCGCTGCACGTACTGTGTGGAAGTTCCGTAGCCACCAGGATTCACTGCTGCAGGAATAGCCACCACCAGGGCTGGGAATCCATAGCCGAACGGGTACATGAATCTCTTCTTGAACCAGCTGGCGCTGGTGTAATTCACGACCGTCAGGTTCCAGGCGGTGAGGAAGAGGTGCAGCCCCTCCAGGAACATCCAGCTGAAGCAGGCCAGGAGGAGGTAGTGTAGGAGGCCAGCAATGACAGCACACGCCACCTGGGGGAGAGAGTGAACCCCGGAACACTGCAGTGGGGAAGGGAAATGCTGAGTATGGGGGAGACCAGCCGCGGGGTCACCCCGGGATTCTTGTTAGCACAGCTCTCCAGTTACAGTGCTCCGCGTCCCAGAGACGGCAGGTTCCTCGGGCTATGGAGGGTCCTGCAGGTGCACATTGCTGATGCAGGAAGGGAGCAAAGATTAGTGGTTAGAGCAGGGCTCAGGGGATCCAGGTTCTGTTCCCAGCCCTGCCACAGAGTCCCTGGGTGACCATGGGCAAGTCACATAGGAGAGGAATTGAGGCACAGGGAGACTGTGCCAGAGGGATAGAACTGGCTGAACTCCAGGAGTTGGGGACACTCAGACCAGTGTGAAGGGGCCTAATGGGGTGGAAACATCCCCCCAGGAACACTCCCTGTGTCCTGCACAGCCCAGAATCTAGGGAGAACAAAGGGGTTCAAAGCCACACACACCAGCCCTGCTGCGAGTGGAGGAACAAAGCAGGAGAGAATCAGGCTGTACCTGACTGCGGATGTGGGTCACCTGGGTGAGGAAGAGCAGGTTGGACAGGAAAAGGCAGATGCAGAGCTGCAGGTGGAGGGAGGTGCTGACGTTGCGGATGGAGCGGCAGAGGAGGAAGGTGAGGATGGCGAGGAAGAGGCACAGCAGGGAGAGCGTCAGTCCTATGTAGGTGATGATGGTCAGTGGGGAACTCTCCTGTAACACAGCAAAGGGAGAATCACCAGTGACCCCAGCCTAGCCCCCTTGGCTCCAACTCAGCCTTTTCCCCAGCAAAGCCTCCAGTCGCTCCAGGGAGATCTCTGTCCATGGCTGAGTGAGGAGCTCAGGGTCCTGCCCTGTGACCCGAGTCTCACGGTGAGATACCGTCACTGCGATGGGAGCCATTAGGACGGCGAAGCTGGAGAGATGGTCACAGCTGCAGGTGGTGTGAGTGCTGTTCGTGTGCACAGCGGTGCAGTTGTCCGGAGACCAGCTGCCGCTCTCGGCCACTACTTTCCAGTAGACGCAGAGAGCCTCTTCCTCCTCTTTTTTGGCCTGGAAACAGAACAGAATCATCCTCATCCTCACGGGGACCACAGAACGTCGGCTCTGTTATCACACGTCTATAGCAAACCCAAGGCCACTGACAGCTCCACAGCTCTCCCCACGCAGCCCCCACTGCCCACTGGGGCCATCCCGGTGACAGCGGAGAGAGAACACAGATCCTGCTGCTCCAAAAGCCCAGGCCCTGCTATTGGAGCGAAAGGGAAATAAATCCTTCCTAGCCGTTAGCACAATAAGGAACGTGGCATGTGCTGAGCAGTTCCGACAGCATCCAGCAGAGGGCAGTGCTGTGTGCACACATACATATAAGCACCCCAACACTTCATTACCATATCAAAGTGTTATATGATGATTTCCTGAACCACAGTCTCTATAGAAAGCAGCTTTCCAGTTATTCTGATTCAGCGATGAGCTAGGCAGAGTTGTTACCCTAGAGCAGAGGTAGGAAAACTTTTTGGCCTGAGGGCCACATCATGGAATAGAAAAATTGTATAACAGGCCATGAATGCTCACAAAATTGGGGTTAGAGTGTGGGAGTGGGTGAGGGCTTTGTTTGGGGGTGCAGGCTCTGGGGTGGGGCTGGGTATGAGAGGTTTGGGGTGCAGGAGAGTGCTCTGGACTGGAATCAAGGGGTTTGGAGAGCAGAAAGGGGATCAGGGCTGGGGCAGAGGGTTGGGGTGTGTGGAGAGCCTGGGGGGTTCAGGGGCCAAGCAGCACTTAACTCAAGTTGCTTCCAGATGCAGTGGCATGCCCCTTCTCCGGCTCCTACATGGAGGCGTGGCCAGGCGACTCTCCACACTGCCCCATCCGTGGGCACCACCCCTGCAGCTCCCATTGGAGCACCAGAGGGGGCCATTGGAGCATGTAGGAGCCAGAGCAGGGCCATGCAGTTGCTCTGGGAGTTGTGTGGTGAAGCCCATGACCCAGTTGCCAGGCCAGAGTGGGGTCTAGCCACATGGTCAGTCCCCCGAACCAGTGCTCTGTCTGGAATGGGGCCGAGCTGCGTGGTGCGGCCCCCAACTCTAGTGGAAGCTTGTGTGCTGTCTTAAAATGGCTTCCCGTCCAGATGGCGCCTGCAGGCTGTACTTTGCCCACCCCTGCTCTAGAGCACTTTGCACAACCATGTGTCATGGTGTGACCCCCGGTAACCTCTTCCAGTAAAACAGCCCCAACGCATCAGGAATAAGGAGATCTCCTCTTCTCAGGACCATCGGGAGCCAGAAAGGCAGCACGGTCCAAATGCCCGGGAGGAGATGGTAACTTCTATATGCCCCTCTGGAGCCCCAGATACAGAGCAAAGCGAGGGATCTCCCTCCACACACCTGTCTGTGGCGCAGGGTGAAGTTTACGGGTCTGAAGAGGGGAATGGGTCTCCCATCTCCAACGGCCCCACTCACCACCCTGGAGTTGAGGTGACTCTTCTCCAGCTTCCCACCAACCGGCAGATTTCCCTCGCTCAGACATCTCGCACTGATGATGCAGTCCAGGGTGGAGTAGGAAATAAAAGCAGCAGCCCCCAAACCTGCTGGGAGAGGAGAAGATCCCTTGTTGGGGAGATGGGGATGCTATGGCAAAGAACGAGCCAGCCAGGTGCCCAGAGGTCACAGTGAATCTGTGGCAGATCTGGGAATGGAACCCAGGATCCTGGCCACAACTCTAAGATTTAGCCACTGGACCATGATACCTCCTCCCTCGGAGCCCCCAGGAACACATCTGGCTGGAAACGTCCAGCTGCAGGATGCAGAGATGAAGATTCAGTTTTTCTCAGTGGGACCAGGAGAAGGGCTGGCCAGGGATGAGCTTCCCCTGGTACTGGAGGATTTGGGGCCCTGAATATGGCAGCTGAGGGTACACGATACCCTGGTCCCCCACATCTCCATTTGGGGGTCTATCTAGACTAGGGCATCCCTGCCCTTTCCATTCTCTGGTCCCACTTCATACCAGAGAGCCTCTCATGAGCCGCCTCCCCTCTGTGCCCCCAACTCCTCACGGCTCAAGCTGTGGGACAGGCAGGAACGAAGGTGTCAGCTCCATGGCCCAAGGCCTGAGAACCACTGGCTCAGCCAGCAAGGAGCACTCCAGGGCTAGAGACAGAGGCCAGGGCCCGGCCTGGGGATCCATGGGGAGGGAGGGAGGAACGGGGGAACCCAGACTGGAGTTCAGTGCCCGGGAACCGCTCTGTGCCGTGGTTTGGGCCCTGGGTGTTGCCATCCCCAGGATGGTACCTTGTGTGGCTGCCCCGGTGACTGTATCACAGTGCACGTCCATCACCTCCTCGTGAGCTCTCAGGGTGAAGACCTCGCTGTGCTGGCTGCAGTTCCCTGTGACGAGCCGCGTCTGGATAGCTGCGGGGGGTGCGGGTGAGGAATGACAGAGCCCCTTGCTGTGAAACCACTTCCCTGGGAATCTGTCCATTCTGGGCTAGATCCACCCCCCTCCCACTCCGCTTGGAGCCAGGGCGCTTCAGGGCTCTTTCGCACTATGGGAGGTGGAAGTTTGGTGCCCCCCCGCTGAGTTCCACTGATCACCCCCCATCTCTCCTCCCCCCATTCTGGCTGCGTCTCCCTGGGGATGCTGAGTCCCTAGAAGGGGGAGTAGTGGGGGTGGAGGGTGGCGCCTGGCTCAGCGTGGGAGGTCCTAGTGGCGGAATGTCAAATTTTACATTTAAACTCTTCTCAGGCATTGCTGTTGCTCCTGGGGGCACTGGCGGGGCTGTGCTGTTCTGTGTCTGTACTGAACACAGGCTCACATCACAATGGTATATAGGCTCTAACTTCCAGTGGATTTGGGGCACAGTGTGTAACCCCATATCTCACAGCAGCCACCAGGTGGCGCTGAAAGCCACACATCCCCCCTCACCCAGAGACTCTGTCGTCACGTTCTGTGTCGTCCTCTCCAGAGACCGGAGCGCAGTGGCCAGTGCGGCCAGTTGCACGCTCTGCAGCAGGACCGTCACGGCCGACCCCACCTCCCACTTGTCTCTGCCGTCCCAGAGGGAGGTGCTGTTCAGGAGGGCATTGAAACGGAGAGTCACGTTCTGGGGACAGGAAAGAAAAAGCTCTGGGAGTGAGGAGTCCGGGGGTTCAGGTGCCACATCTCGTGTGTTTCCAGGGGGTGTTGGGCATCACAGCCAATGCCAGTTCAGGGGGCAGCAATGCTGTCAGAGGGGGAGCCCTATACAAGGGAGGTCCACTGACGCTGACTCAGGGCCCCACTGGAACCTGAAGCTAACTGGGGCTAGAACCCTTTGTCCTTCCTTCTTCGCTCCTGCTCCCCCATCTCCCATCCCTCCATTACAGATGTCAGGGAACAACATTGTCACAAGCCCACGGTTTCCTAGGCTGTCTCTATGCTGCATCAGGCAGCTGCTCAGAAATGTCTGGCAGGGCAGGAATAGGGCACAGATTCTGCTGCCTGAAACACTCAGGTCACTGACACATGAGGTGAAGGAGAATCCCCATTAACTGTTAGTAGTGTAGCACCTCTGATGAACCACAACAGTTCTGAACACTAGAGGGCGCATGTGGGTGTACAACACAAATGTGCACTCACACAAACACCACTAGTGGGTGCACCCCCTTCCCCACAGCAGTGGAGGGCACAGATCTTGTCTGAGGAGTATCTACATGTCTCCCTCCCCTCCAGTGACACTCCTAACCTGGCACAGCAGCACGCAGGGCTCTGGGGCACACACAGGGGCACTAGTCTGCAGGGCACATTTAAGGAGAGGAACCTCTCACCTCCAGTGATACCGCCGCACTCCCGTCTCCGCACGTAGACATCAAAATGTGTAACGTTGAATTAAAGAAAGAGCAAAAACTGCTGCTCCTGCTGCTCTGCTTTCCCTGCAGAGAGACCCAGGGCAGAGGGTGAGTTCTGCAGGCGCTAAAGGGCGATCAACACTGGTGTTTGCCTTTTGCAGGGGCCTGATTCTGACATCCCTCACTGAGTGAATAAAGCTTTTATACCAGACAGGTCCAGGACATGTACGATGGTGCTGTTCCCACAGCGAGGTAGGTTCATGCGGAGAAAGGAAACAGTTTCTAGTAACAGCTGGGATACATCAAGCCTTGGGACTAAGCCCCTTTTTGTTCACGATGGTGCTGGACGCATTGACAGAAAGCAGCCAGAGAGGAGTCCCCTGGCACCTGCCTTTTACAGATGATATAGTGCTTGTGGGGGAGAGGAAAGAGGAAGTGAAAGAAGATGCAGAGAAACATGCAGGTGCATATTGGAAATAAACAGCATGAAAATCAGCAGAAGAAATCAGAGTACATGGTCTGTAGATTCAGTGCTTTCCTGCAGGAAGATAATGGGTGTGTAAGTCTGGGGACCAGCCACTAGCAAAACTACAGAAGTTTTAGAAGGTTCAATATCAGTTTGCAGACACCTAGAAGATAATAAGGTGATAAGTAACAGTCAGCATGGATTTGCCAAGAATAAATCCTGTGAAATCAACCTGACAGCTTCCTTTGGCAGGGTAACAAGCCTTGTGGATGGGGGGAAGCGGTAGACGTGGTATATCTTGATGTTAGTGAGGTTTTTGACACTGTCTCATGTTACATAAACAAACTAGAGAAATACAATCTATATGCAGCCACTCTAAGATAGGTGCATAACTAGTTGGAAAACCGTTCTCAGCGAGCAGTTATCAGTGGTGCACAGTCAAGCTGGAAGGGCAGAACAAATGGGGTCCCGCAGGGTTCAGTGCTGGTTCTGGTTCTGTTGAATATTTTCATCAGTGATTTAGATCATGGCACACAGAGAACACTTATAAAGTTTGCAGATGATCCCAAGCTGGGAGGGGTTGTAATTGCTGTGGAGGATCAGACTAAAATTCAAAATGATCTGGACAAACTGGAGAAATGGTCTGAAGTAAATAGGATGAAGTTCAAGAAGGACAAATGCAAAGTTGTCCATTTAGGAAAGAACAATCAGTTGCCCACATACCAAATGAGAAATGATTGCCTAGGAAGGAGCCCTGCGGAAAGGGCTCTGGGGGTCATAGTGGATCACAAGCTAAATAAGGTCTGGTCTACACTAAGAGTTTATTTCGAATTTAGCAGCATTAAACCGAATTAACGCTGCACCCGTCCACACAACGAAGCTCTTTATTTCGATATAAAGGGCTCTTAATATCGATATCTGTACTCCTCCCCAAGAAGGGGAGTAGTGCTGAAATCGGTATGGCCATTTCGGATTAGGGTTAGTGTGGCTGCAATTCGATGATATTGGCCTCAGGGAGCTATCCCACAGTGCACCATTGTGACCACTCTGGACAGCAATCTGAACTTGGATGCACTGGCCAGGTAGACAGGAAAAACCCCATGAACTTTTGAATTTCATTTCCTGTGTGCCCAGCGTGGAGAGCTGATCTGCACAGGTGACCATGCAGAGCTCATCAGCACAGGTAACCATGCAGTCTGAGAATCAAAAAAGAGCTCCAGCATGGACGGCACGGGAGATACTGGATCTGATCGCTGTCCGGGGAGAGGATTCCGTGCTAGCAGAACTACAGTCCAAAAGACGAAATGCCAAAACATTTGAAAAAAATCTCAAAGGGCATGATGGAGAGAGGCCATAACAGGGACTCACTACAGTGCCGCAGGAAAATTAAGGAGCTCAGACAAGCCTACCAGAAAACCAAAGAAGCAAATGGAAGGTCCAGGGCAGAGCCGCAGACATGCCACTTCTACGCTGAGCTGCATGAAATTCTAGGGGGGGGCTGCCGCCACTACCCCACCCCTGACTGTGGATTCCGAGGTAGGGGTAATCTCAGCCATGCCTGAGGATTCTGCGGACGGGGAAGATGAGGAGGAGGAGGATGAGCCTGCGGAGAGCACACAGCTCTCCTTTCTCCCCAACAGCCAGGATCTTTTCCTCAGCCTGACTGAAGCACCCTCCCAACCCTCCCAATGCGGTATCCCAGACCATGAAGCCATGGATCACAAGCTAAATAAGAGTCAGTGTAATGCTGTTGCAAAAAAACCAAACCTCATTCTGGGATGTATTTGCACAGTAGTTCTCAAACTTTTCTACTGGTGACCCCTTTCACATAGGAAGCCTCTGAGTGCGACCCCCTTTATAAATTAAAAACACTTTCTTTTACATTTAACACCATTATAAATGTTGGAGGCAAAGCAGGGTTTGGGGTGGAGATTGACAGTTTGCAGCCTCCCATGTAATACCCTCATGACCTCCTGAAAGGTAGCAACCCCCAGTTTCAGAACCCCTGTACCAGCAGGAGCGTTGTAAGCAAGACACAAGAAGTAATTCTTCCGCTCTGCTAGAGGGATGAGGAGGATCGAGTCCCAGGAATGAAAGAAACAAACACAGAATTGCCCTGATCTTGGATTGGGGTTTGTTTACAGGGGTCACCGTAATACCAACAGCAAAGGTTTTTGTCTGGGAATTTCTGTATTGGTGGTAAAATACACAGGGCAAAATCCCCAACAAATGAATGATGGGGTCAAACGTACCTGCAGAGAGAAATTCTTGCACGTCTTTTTGATTCTCTCGAACTCAGCGCTGGAGTTAATGCTGGAGACTTGGAGCGATGGGAAGAGAGAAGCAGACGTTAGAGCTTTCATATCAGATTTTCATCTCAACTCACTCCTGTGTACGGGAAAATCCCCTTCTCTTCCCAGCCCCGATGGCTGCTCTCTGTGCACATGCTAGTCCTGCCCTGACAATAGTTTAACATGCGGCTGCTCCAAAACTCCCTCTCTTCCTCCTCATCTCACTCTGTCTCTCTCTCCCTTCCCAGAGCCTGCATCCCACTCCCCCTCCCGCACCCAAACGCCCTGCCTGAACTCTGAGCCCCATCCCAGAACCTGCACCCCGCCGCCCCCTCCCCCTCCCCCCCCGCACTCCAACCCCAGCGAACGGGAGCAAGTGGCTATTGTCTGGAATGAGCCGCTCCAGCTGGGAAGGGAAAAGCAGCCCTGCCAGGACACGCGCCTGCTGCTTGCTAAAGCCACCAAGCAGATCTGGCGATGCCCAGTGCCGCAATATCAGTGAAGACGGCAATGCCTGAATGAGCCGTCCGCTCCTGGAGGGGACAAATGGGGAGCTGCTTTGGAGGAAGGGGATAGAGACTAACATGAGGGCTGGTCTAATGCCTGGATATCAGTCAATGGGGTGACCTCCTCTGCAACCCACAAGCTGCCCCGGGCACCCCCTTGCACACAGGACAGTGCAGAACCAGAGGTGTTCAGAGACAGGCAATGAGAATGATCAGGGGCCTGGAAAATCCCTCTGCAGAGAGAGATTGAAAAGACTGGGACTGTCACCTTAGAGTGAACCTAAGAGGGACGTGTTAAGCGTCTATAAATGACTGATGGGGATAGAGAAGGGACATGGGGAGCTTCTGTTCTCCCCACCTCAGAACACGAGAGCCAGGGCCAGTCAGGGAAGTGAGAAGAGGGGGAATTCGGTGTTAAGAGTTCCTGTCTGCATCCTGTAGAACTTGCCATACCGGTATTGCCCTGGCCTCTTCTTTTGTCATTCAGTGTTGAACGCAGTCTACAACAATATGCATTACCTCACCTTTTGGGGGCGAAGCCAGACCTTTTGGCACCTGCTCCCCTATTTGGTGTAAACATTGCTTGTGCCAATCAGAAACGAACATACACAGGTTTTGGGCCCTGTCCCCTATGACACTTCTGTGATGTCATAGTAGGTACTTTAGGTTGCCCTGCCATGTGCAGGCAGAGAGAGGAGAAAGAAAAACGAATCCCGTGTATCCCGTGTACCCCCGTAACCGAGCCTGATCACCTCGAAGCCTCTCTCTCAGCTCACGTGTTTCAAATAGAGCTTCTACGTTTGCCGGTCGTGATGCGTTGGTTTGTATTTGTAAGTATCAGTTATTACTAAATGCTGCATTTTTTTTATAAATATTGTTAGTAGATATTTTAGTCATTGTGTGTTTTAGGTTTTGTTAACTCTATTAGCTAATCATAAGCTGCTCCCTTACCCCTTGTAACTATCCCCAATAAAATTTAAAATTGATTAATTTTAGTTGTGTGTGTGTCTGCAGTTTGCCTCGTGACCCATACTCTCCTTGCATCTCTTACCTATATAGTCTATTGCCACGTGCAGCCTGGTAAATAACAGGCCTGCATTTTCTTTCGCCCCTGCGAATACGTGGCAATCTACATTCGGAACGGAGCCAAGGAAAGGCTGTTTCATGCAATGTCCGATTAGCCGGTGGAACTCCCCATCACAGGAGTCCCTGAGGCCAAGAATTTAGCAAGATTCCAGGAGCGACTGGACATTCCTACGGATGGTGAGAACAGCCAGAGGGATCATAGTTAATGGGCACAAACATTTGGGAAGAGAGAGAAAACCTCCTGCTGTGGGGCTTCAGCCCAGCTGAGTATTGGAGACCAGGAAGTGAGGGCAGATTATCCCCCGGCTGCCACTGCAGGGCTCTTCCACCGTCCTCTGCAGCATCTGGCTCTGGCCCGTTGGAGCCAGGATACCAGGCTAGATGGGCCTTAGCTCTGATCCCGTCTGTACCGTGCAAATGCCATCTTACTTGTGTCTCAGCCTGGCTGGCGCCTGGTTTTGCCTCTTCAGAGGCTGAGCTGCTCCCGGGGCAGACTGAACCTGTCAGAACCTACGGGCTGCATCCTGCCAAGTGCTGCCTCCTCCACCCCTCGACCTTGCGACACTCGCGGGTTCTCCTGACAGCACCAAGGCGGCTCTGTGTTTCCAGAACCTGCTTTATTCCGGAAATGACGTACAATCGGGTTCCGCCCCCGAAGGCTTCCCAGAGTCCATGCGCAATGGGAGCTTCCAGTGTCCTTATCCATCCCGTCCTGGTTCCATTGGGATGTTTATAGTGGGTAGCGCTGCAGCCAGGGCCCTTGGTGCCAGGCGCTGTACACACATCCAGCCACAGCACAGCTGCTGCTCCAAAGTGCTTCCCCCAGCCCCGACACTCTGTCTGCTGGAGAAGGGGCGCCATGCTCTGGGTTCTCGGTGGTGCGGCCAGAGCTCTCCCCTCCCTCAGGCACACGAGTGTCCCGCGGCTTCCAAACTCGCTCCAAGCTGCAGGTGTCTTTAGGGGCGTATATACATTGGCATATATACATTGACGGTAACAGCTGCTGTGGAATCGCTCCCCGTCCGGACACTCTGGTCTGGACTAATCAGTGTGCTTCCAAAGAGAACAGCGATCGCGATCAGTCCCCCCGGGGGCAAGCTCTAGGGATTCTCTACACGGCTCCCGATACCAGCTATCCCTGCACAATCCCCGGGACGCTGGCTGAGATACCTGTGGTTCTGATTTCTTCTTGTGCCTAGATCTGGCCCAGGACACTGGCTGGGGTTATCCCACGCGGCCTGGGGCTGGCCCAGGAACGGCTGGGCGAGGTCTCCGCTGGAGGAGGCGTTTGAACCAATGGGCTCCTGAGTTCTCCCAGTGCTACGGGCCTGGTGCTCTGCCCCCCCAAATGAGGGTGTAAAGGGCGGTTTCCATGGGAACGGCCGGCTGGGACTTGATACAAGCTCTAACTACCGGGTGAACGTCGAAAACAAGGCCCTGGAACGTCCCGGCCCCTTCTCCGGTCAGGCCGCCCTGGCTGCCTAAGGGGCCATAATGGCCCCCTTGGGAAACACCCTCCCATCCAGGGGGCTCCCTGTCAGTGTGGGGCTGGAAAAAGCTCTGCTCCCAGCCCTGAGGGAGGGGGCAGGGGTGCCCTGCGCTGGAGCTATTCCCTGCTCCCCAGGCCCATAGGGGGCAGAGCGCACTGTGCTGTACGTGGACCATACACGAGGCCCCTTCCCAGGCTCAGGGGGCACAAGCAGCCTGGATTCTGTGTGCTGGGGGCAGCAAGGGCCCCACCCATCTCCCCGGAGCCTCCATGCAAACCTAGGGGTTTATTGCCAATCCAAACACCGAGGCAGGGGAGAGCCTGGCCCCCACGCGCTGGGGCAGCAGTTGACGGTCACAGCTGATCACAGCCCCAGTGAGTGGATCAAGTGCCTTTGCTGAAGCTGGCAGCAGCCTCTGGTGCAGCACCAGGCCTGGCATGAGCTCAGGGGTGTGTCTATGGGGGGGGAGACGGAGACTGGAGGACTGAGCAGGGTGCGTTGGAGGGAGGGGAGAGCTCACCCTGGCAGCTGTTCTCACTCGCGTTCTTGAAGTTGGCTTTCCCAGAGCTGGGCCTGTAGCCATCGATGCAGGTGCAGTAGTAACTCCCAGCCACGTTGTTGCAGTTTGCGTGGGGTCCGCAGTCTGCCGGGCTCGGGCCCTGACACTCGTCAATATCTGCAACACAAGAGGGGACGCTCTGTACAGTCCTGGCAGGAAGACATTTCCCGTATCACCCCCCAGCCCCCTGCACTGAGCTGGGTGACGGGACCCAGGTGACCGGGCCCCTGGGAGCTTAGCAATCACAGGCCTGATTCTCTGCTGCACTCAGGTGGCACTAGGCTGCTCTGGCAGCGGAACAGCCACTGGAGAAGGGGCCACCCTGCAAAAGGGGTCACTCCAGCTGGTGTGGAGCTGCTGTAGGTGTCCTGCCCCCACCCTGCTCCTAGCCCCTGATGTAGAGGCTGAGGCCAGGGCCCAGCACTGCAGCTATTCCCTGCCCCCCAGGACTCAAATGGGGAAAATCGGGGGCATGGTTGGGGCACACTGTGCTGTGGCTATTCTCTCCTCACCAGGACCCATAGGGGGCAGAGCGCACTGTGCTGTACATGGACCATACACGAGGCCCCTTCCCAGGCTCAGGGGGCACAAGCAGCCTGGATTCTGTGTGCTGGGGGCAGCAAGGGCCCCACCCATCTCCCCGGAGCCTCCATGCAAACCTAGGGGTTTATTGCCAATCCAAACACCGAGGCAGGGGAGAGCCTGGCCCCCACGCGCTGGGGCAGCAGTTGACGGTCACAGCTGATCACAGCCCCAGTGAGTGGATCAAGTGCCTTTGCTGAAGCTGGCAGCAGCCTCTGGTGCAGCACCAGGCCTGGCATGAACTCAGGGGTGTGTTTATGGGGCGGGGAGACGGAGACTGGAGGACAGAGCAGGGTGCGTTGGGGGCAGGGGAGAGCTCACCCTGGCAGCTGTTCTCACTCGCGTTCTTGAAGTTGGCTTTCCCAGAGCTGGGCCTGTAGCCATCGATGCAGGTGCAGTAGTAACTCCCAGGTGCGTTGCTGCAGTTTGCGTGGGGTCCGCAGTCTGGCAGGCGCGGCCCCAGACACTCGTTAATATCTGTAATGCAAGAGGGGACGCTCTGTACGGTTCTAGCAGGGAGACGTTCCCGGTATCACCTCCCAGCCCCCCGCACTGAGCTGGGTGATGGGACCCAGGTGACCGGGGCCCTGAGCGGTTAGTGATTAAAGGCCTGATTCTCAGTTACCCATTTCTGCTGCTTGAATGTCAGAAACAGCCCCCTCTTCACCCCCCCCCCCGAGCCTCCTGTCCCAAGTATGGAGGGTTCGGCCCCACAAACACACAGATCCCCCATGTGAGTGGAGAGTGGGGAGACTCCTCCTGGGGGTCCAGGATTCCTCTGTGTTGGTGAGGGGTTGGAACCTGCCTCTCCTCTGCCCTCTCCCTCCTTGGATCCTTGCGTGGCGCGGGGGGAGGAATAGCCAGGGCTGCCTCATTCTGCTGCCGTGGGGCCCCTCTATCCCTGCACACCCAGGGGCTGATTAAGGCCCAGGCTGGGATTCAGACTGATCAGTGTGATGGGCCCCCCGACCCTGTGCCCAATTCACAGAGCCCAACACTCCTGGCTCCTACTGCAGCGGCTCCTTGCTGCTTACTCTGGAGGCCCCCGGTTTGATCCCCAGGAGGGCGGCTGTTATATCCTTGGGGGCAGCAACTTTGGAAGAAATCGCTGGAGACACAGAGCTGTAAACCTTAGAGCAGCCATTTATTGCTACCACAAAACTAACCAACAGCCAGCCAGACAGGCTGGGCTATCCCCTAATAATCTGACTCAGTTGCCATAGCAACACAAGATTCTATTACCAGGACAACCAAATACACAACAGCCGCCCTCACCTGTGCTGCTGCCCCCCTCATTCCCCAGCCAGGCTGAGCACCCCCAACAGGCCCTGGAGTCAGGGGAGTTGGCTGCTCCGGCCCTTAATGCCCTGCTCTGTCCCAGCCCCCGCAGGACAACGTTGGAGCCCCGTTACCGTTACAGGTCTCCGTTGAGTCGGTGAAGAAGCGATTCCCATGTGGCTGGTATCCATCCAGGCAGGTGCAGTAGGTGTTGTTCACACACTTGGCGTTTGCTGGGCACAGCAGATGGCTGTTGCAGACCTCAGTGGTACCTGCAGGGGCAGGAACAGCCGGGCAGGGTCAGTCAGTGCAGAGTAGCTCCCCTTCCTTTCTCCCCACCCCCCGCCCACAGTGATATCGACTCCTTTCACACGCCCCATTCACTGATTTTTGTCACAGACAGGCAGAGCCTCTGGAGCCGGGTGGCGGTTCAAGTAAAACGTTTTTGATCTCACCCATTTTTTTTCCTTTTTGTTGTTCTCGTCGTTACTCTCGTTGGCATCAATTTCAAACTTAAACCTCGCTTCAAACTGGAAAACTGGATTTTTTTGTTTTGAAAGTTATTCCACTCCCCCTCCACTCCCTGCCCACACAATTTTTTCCTGAGTAAAACCAAACTTTCCTCTGAACTGAATTGGCATTTTCTGGCAAAAAATGGTTCCTTGGGAAATTCCTGCCCAGCTCTGCTCTGGATTGACTGAGAGCAGAATCGGGCATGAGGCTTGTTTGGATCCTGAGCTGCCTCCCATGACCCAGATGGTGACCTGCCCATAGGGGCTCCTGGAACCTTTAGCTGCCTGGTGTTTGGGGCTCTGCTGGGATCCATCCCTCTGACCAGCGTGAGGGGAAGGATCCAACTGCAGCTTAGCCCACTGCAGGGCTTGGGATGGGAGCAGACGGAGCAGGGGGGTGCAGCACTGGGGGACCCCAGTGGGTCAATGAGAATTTGCCCGAATCCCATCTCGGGATTCATGGCAGAGCTGGAGTCCTGATCCGAAACACCCCCTCAGCTGGGCACGTGGGTCCCAGGGTTCCGGCCAGCCCAATTTTGGGAGGGGGGGGCACCTATAAATGCCACTTCTAACATCTGCGCCATCAGGGGTTTGATTTGGGCTGGTCAGTAACATGGCCCTTGGCTACAAAGGGGATCTGCCCCTCACTCCAGCCCCCAGTGTAGAGCCCTGGGCCCCAGGGTCTATTCTCTGCTGGCCACAGGGCTGGGAAGGGAAGGGGAGGGCTACACAGGGGCCTTCTCCTCTCCCCTGCACACACCCACCATGCTCTATAAACCCACCCCAAGACGCCCACGCCAAGGGGCTGCTCCTGGCTCGCCCGATCCCTGACTCTGCTCTCCTCCCACAAGGGAAAGGGGCTAGAGGGGGTGGAGGCCAGAGACCCTGGGCAGCCGGGAGCACTGGGGAAGGTTAGCCAGGAAGAGTTGGCCTTACCTTGTGTGCTGTTATTCTGGGCCACGGTGCCCCACAGGCACAGGGCGATGCAGAGCCCTGGAAGGCAGAGACAGGGTGAGGCACCATGGGCAGATGGTAACCGCCACTCAGCAGCACACATCCCCAGCCGCCCCAGTCCTGCCAATCCTGGGCCAATGGGCAGTCAGGGCCCTGCCGATGGTGGAATTAAAAATGGAGAAACCTGCTGCGCTAGGAAATCAGCCCCATGTGGGATCCCTGGTCATATTTTTAACTGGTTCCAGTTGGGAACTGGACTTTTGGGCAGGGAAACTGAGACTTTTATTGTGTGTATGAGCAACAAAGACCAGGAGCTCCCATTGTCAGGGCAGGATTTATACTTATGGCGCCCCCAGGCACAGGGGCTCAGTGGTCGTCCCCTCTGGCTTGGAGCTCCGGGGGCCCTGCCGCCTGGAAGTAGCCGGGAGCTGAAGGGTTCCCCTGCTGCCCATAAGCTCTTAACCACCACAGGCGGTGGTAGAACCCCGCCACTTTTTACTTTTAGGTGCCTTGCTGCCCAGCGCCCCTCCGCCCAGTGCCCCCCACCCCCTCTGCCCAGAGCTGCCCCATGAACCCCCTGAGACCCACTCTCCCAAGACCTGCCCCCCAGCCTGCACTCACTGGCCCCCGGGAGGTGACGCTGTCTGCCAGGCAGAGGGAGGAGCGCTCCAGCAGCAGGGGTGTGTGGGGCTATCTCCCCCTCAGCCAGCCCCACCTCCTGCTGGGACCCGGGAGCAGCAAAATTTGAATTTTTAGGTGCCCCACAGAATGCGGCATCCCTCGGCACGTGCCTCCTGTGCCTAATTGGAAATCTGGCCCTGCCCATTGCGCTGGGATGTGCCCAGAGCCCACAAGTTCTTCCTCAAAGGGAGGTGAAAGGGCTGGAGGGTACCCCACAGGGAGGAATTCCCAAGTTCTCCTTCCTGAGTTCAAAGGGGTTTTTTTGCATTTGGGCAGTGGCAGCGTTTACCAAGCCAAGGTCAGAGAAAAACCTGTAACCTTGAGGGTGTAATATAAGCCTGGAGCGGCCAGTATTAATTTTTAAAATCCTTGCGAGCCCCACTCCTGCACTCGAGGTGCCAGAGTGGGGATTCAGCCTGACACCATCTTTGACCTCTCCACGCTCTGGTCTCGTAGTGAGCCCATCTCAGATGAGCCCATCTCAGCCAGCCCCAGGAAACTGGCCCAGTAAATCTAAGGGTGTTTCAGTGAGTCTGAATGGAATCTCAGTTGGTGCAACGTGAGCATTGGAGGGAGCAGAGGAAATTGCACATTACACCAATGTAGCGTATGCCTAGGGGTAAATTCTAGCTCGAGGAGATATACCTGGGCACGCTTTGACCCAGCTGGCATGACAAAAATTGACGTGTGGCCACGATTGAGAAAGTAACGAGAAGCTACTTGCCCTGACTATGATCCCGTCCAGGACCGCAGGTACGCAATCAGGGTGGCCAGTTCCTCCTGCCTCCACGGTGACACTTCTATTTCTAGCTAGATGAGAGCTAGTGCGACTATGTCTTCTTGAGCTGGAACATTCACCTTCCAGACCCAGTGCAGACACACCTGTGGGCCCCCCAGACTCTCCTAGCTCCACCCATGTTCAGCCCATGGACTTTGTTCCACTTACCCAGTGGATACCTGTCATCTCGGGTTCCCATGGTGGCTCAGACACTGTCAGGGCAGGTTGAGATCTGAGGATTTTGAACTTTACAGCCTCCTTATCTTGGAGAAATTAGACAGGAAGCCACATCGACTCATGTCCTGTTGCATTATATTGTATCAACCCACAGCACTGCACTGTGCACACAGGAAAGCACTGTCTTCTCAGCACACCCTGCTCTCCTTCCTTCTGTCCTACCACTTCTCCCAGACCCATAAGCATATACTCTCCTGAGTACCTATGGGAAAAACTGACCACAGTGCAGAGGGCCTAGCACCACTTCACAGAATCACAGAAATGGGGAGTTGAAGGGACCTCAGGAGGTCAAACAATCACCCCCATGTGCTAAGGCAGGACCAAGTGCACCTAGACCATCCCTGGCAGGTGTTTGTCCAGCCTGTTCTTAAAACCCCAATAACAGGGGTTCCACAGCCTCCCTAGATCACTTGTTTCTGTGCTGAACCATCCTTAGACTTGGAAAGTTTTTCCTAATATCTAACCTAAATCTCCCTTGCTGCTAACTAAGCCAATTCCCTCTTGTCCTACTCTTGGTGGACAAGGGCACCAATTGATCATAGTCCTGTTCAGGACTGGCGCCAGTGTTTTTGGCGCCCTAGGCGCACGGCCATTTTGCCACCCCACAAGCCGGTCTCGCGGCTCCGGTGAACCTGCCGCAGACGTTCCTGCAGAGGGTCCGCTGGTCCCGCGGCTCCAGTTGCCGCAGGCATGTCTGCGGGAGGTCCACCGGAGCCGCGGGACCAGCCGACCGTCCGCAGGAACGTCTGCGGCAGGTCCACCAGAGCCGCCTGCCGCCCCCCTGGCAAAATGCTGCCTCCCAATAATCCTAGAAGTGCTGGCCCTGGTCCTCTTTATAACAATATTTTGCATATTTGCAGATTGTTATCATGTCCCCCCTCAGCCTCTCATCTCTGGGCAAAACATGCCCAGTTCTTTCAACCTTTCCTCACAAGTCATGTTTTCTAAACCTCTGATCATTTCTGTTGCTCTCCTCTGGACTCTGTACAATTTGTCCTCATCTTTCTTGAATTGCAGAACCCAAACCTGGACATGGTTCTCCCGCGCCGAACAGAGGAGAACAGTCACCTGACATCTGCCTTTTTTCAATAGCATCACACTGCAGACTCACATTCCATTTGTGGTCCACCAGAAAACTTATACCCTTTTCTGCAGTGTTGCTGCTGAGCCAGTGAGTCCCCATCCCTCCTCTGCAAGTAAATGACTTCCAATTAGCTTTGCACCCTCCTTGTGGTAGTTTCATCTAGTTCATATTTCCTTAGTTTGAGTAGGAAAATGTCATGTGGGACTGTGTTGAAAGACTTATTAAATTCAAGATACATCATGTCAACCTCTTCCCCCACAATCCACTAGACATGGTACCCAATCAAAGAAGGATATTGTGTTTGTTTGTCAGGACTTGTTCTCAGGGCTGGTTCTAGGTTTTTTGCTGCCCCAAGCAAAAAAATTTTGGGGTGCCTCCTGTCCCAGCCCTGGGCTCCCCTCACACTCCCCTGCTGCCCCAGTCCTGGGCTCTCCCCGCCCCCTGCCACCCCAGCACTGGGCTTCCCCCTTCCCCCCCACCAGTGCCCTCCCCCCACCCCACTGCCGCCACAGCCCTGGGCTTTCCCCTTCCCCCCCACCATTGCCCGCCACACACACCTCCTGCCACCCCACCCCTGGGCTCTCCCCCGCCCCCTACCTGCACCCTCCTTCCGCCGCAGCCCTGGGTCACTGGTAACACTCTCAGGTGGGTCATTCAGCAGGAATTTTGGATGTGCACAGAACACAAACAGGACTGGGTCCCATATGGTTACAGAACTGCAGTAAAGTGGAACAATTTTCAGCTTGTGTGACTGGAGGATATCTGGATGCATATTATAAGACTGTCCTACATAAATGAGGAAAAGTTGAGGTGCCTTTATTATTTTTTTGTTCCACTCTTTGTTTCTATGGGGAATTTGCCAGTGCAATATCACTGTCTTCCTTTTCAACAAAGGAACGAACAAAAGGCAATGGCTGTTGTAAGTAGCAATTCCAGTCCTGATAACCACTGGGAAGCATTTCTTGCTCAATTTTATCCTAGTTTTTCTACAGCAAGTTACAGTGGATCAGTATATCTGATTTGGGAGAAATGAAGTAACAGCTGCCCAAACTGAGCTTGAGCACTCCTGAATTTTGAGGTGTTCAAATCTGGAAGGGAGGTGCTCGGGTGGGGGTGGAGGGGGGGGCTGTGGGCTCCGCGGGGGAGCACGGCAGCATATATGCAGCAGTGTCTCTGGCATGGCGCTGAGGCAGACAAGCTGGTCTAAGTGGCACGGTAAGGGGGCTGGGGGGTTGGAGAAGGGGTAGGGGGTTCCGGGGGGGGGCAGTCAAAGGACAGGGAGCAGGGGGGGTTGGATGGGGTGGAGGTTCGGTGGGGCAGTCAGGGGCAGCGAGAAGGGGGGCTTAGATGGGTCAGGGGTTTGGGGGACAGTCAGGGGACAGGCAGCGGTTGGATAGACATGGGAGTCCCAGGGGCTTGTCAGGGGACAGGTAGGGGGTGGAGTCCTAGGGGGGAAGTTGGGGAGGGGTCTCAGGAGGGGGCAGTTGGGAACAAGGAGAAGGGAGGTTTAGGTAGGGCCGGGGGTCCCAAGGGGCAGTTAGAGGCAGGGGTCCCTGGAGGGGGAAATCAGGCGACAAGGACCAGCCGCGCTTAGATAGGGGGTGGGGTCCGGGGGAAGTTAGAGGCAGGGGTCCCAGGAGGTGGCAATCAGGGGACAGGGAGTGGGCACAGTTGGATGGGTTGGGGTTTCTGGGGGGGGCAGTCAGAGGGCGTGGATGGTGGCAGGGTGGGGCTTCCCTCCCCCTGGAGTGTCCTGTTTTTTGAATGTTAAAGTATGGTCTCCCCACCATTCACAGCACTCATAGCTCTGCTGCCACATGACCCCCCCTCCTTCCTTTCCAGTTAGTAGTGGCCAAGGGAATGCTGGGAAATGTAGTTCTTTCCCTGCTCCAGGGCTGGCTCTATAGAGAGGGAGCTAACCAAGGAACTACAGCTCCCAGAGCCCCCTGTTGGGTCTCAGCTTCCCTGCCGCCCCTTGAAATGGGCTGCTCGAAGCACGTGCTTGCTTTGCGTGTGCCTAGAGCTGGCCCTGCTTGTTCTTGACAAATCCCTGATGGTGCTTACTTAGCACCCATTATCCTCTAGCTTTTAATAAATTGGTAGATTAATCATTTTTTCCAGTATTTTTCTGGGTATTGAAGTTAGCCTGTCCAGTCTTTACTTCCCTGAGAACCTTCTTTTTGAAGTTTGCCCTTGTTATGAACCTCACCCATCCTCCATGAGTTCTGGAGGATTATCGCTAATGGTTCAGAGATTGCTTCAGCTAGTTTCTTAAGTACTCTGGGGTGAATTTCATCCGACCCTGCAGAGTTGCATAGATCTAACTTAGTAAATATTCTTTATCTATTATTTCCCTATTCTGGTCAGTGTTCCTTCCCTCTCATTAAAATTAACCAGTGTGAAGTATCTGTTCACAACTAACCTTTTAAATTCTGCATTCAGTAAAACTGAAGAGGTGCCCATACTGAGTGGTTGGTTGCTAACATAATGGTCAAAGATGTCAGTGTCCTGGGGTTGTTAATGAGTCTTGCTGTAAGCAGTCATCTAAGGTGGTGCAGCTGTAATGCCGAAGTCACATTCTGAGCAGTAGCTCTTCTTAACAGAAACAGACAGAAGAACAGATCTTTATCCAGATCACAGTGTGGCTTCCTATACATGAGATGGTACTATGCAAGTCTCAGCTGTGATTGTAGCTCTTGGCTGCAGCTGTCATCTTGGAGACGTAGACAGAACATCAGTCCCATTCCAGGTGGTGCCTTAGTAACAGGGTTAACACAGGAAGAAGATGGAAGAGGCGGCTAATGACTATCTGTGCTTGATGGTGTCAGATAGCGGGATGTGGGTGGTCAGGTCTAGTGGTTAGAGCAGGACCTGCAGCCAAGAACCAGAGCTGCGGTCAGAGCCAGGGGCCAAATGCCAGCGCCAAGGGTCAGAGCCAGGGGCAGGAACCAGGAGTCGGAACCCAGGGTCAGAATCGGGGTCAGAGCCGAAGCTGGAAATGAGGAATCAGAGCTGAGGGTCAAAATCAGGTTACCTGGAGAGAGACAAGGCAGGAGCAGGGCTGGACCAAAGCCAGAGCTATCACAGCTGTGGGCTAAAGCTTTGAGCAGCTACTGAACTGCCACTGCTGGGCTTAAGAGCCTCTCTGCTGACCCTTCCCACCAATCAGCTTGGTACAGGCTACCTCAGCTCGTTAGGTTGCCTGGAGACTGGCTCTGCTGCAGGCCCTGATTCCCTACAGATAGTCCTTGTTGATGGTCCCATATGGCAAGTTCTTCAAGGGAGTGACTCCTCAGGACTTGGGGCTTTCCAGTCTTCCCATCCTGGTGTCCATAAGCTCAAGGTGAAGAGAGGCAAAGAAATACATGCAAGCTCCTTCTCCTATGATCACTTTCATGCATCTTACCAGGTCCCCTTTTCTTGTGGCCCCTCCTAGAGGAACAGCTCTGGTCCAATCAGTGCCACACACATGTTTCTTCCAAATAGATCAACCTTCCAGTGAGGAAAAACACTGCACACAGAAGTGGGTTTTGCCCATATAAAGTCAATTTCTACTCAGTGACTTCCCCTTTCTCAGGTGTTTCATCGTTGTTACCCCTGTCCTGTCTGGAATGTGGTGAGCAGTGTGATGTGGTTCACCTGCCTTATTTCCTCCTCTGTCTGCTTTAGAACAACACATTCCCTGTGGCTAAAGAATTTTTTTCCTCTCCTGTTTGCCATTGCCCAGTGGAATCTATCATAGAATCATAGAATCCCACTGGGTAACAAGATAGGAAAGGATGGGAGAGAGATCCTGGAGGCCAAATTTAGGCTCCATGGTAACATTTTTTGAAAAAGCAGCAAAGAGTCCTGTGGCATCTTAATGACTAACAGATGTCTTGGAGCATGAGCTTTCGTGGGTGAATACCCACTTCATCAGATGCATGTAGTGGAAATTTCCAGGGACAGGTATATATATACAAGCAAGCTAGAGATAATAAGGTTAGTTCAATCAGGGAGGATGAGGCCCTGTTCTAGCAGTTGAGGTGTGAAAACTAAAGGAGGAGAAACTGGTTTTGTAGTTGGCAAGCCATTCACAGTCTTTGTTTAATCCTGAGCTGATGGTGTCAAATTTGCAGATGAACTGAAGGCCAGCAGTTTCTCTTTGAAGTCTGGTCTTGAGGTTTTTTTGCTGCAGGATGGCCACCTTAAGGTCTGCTATAGTGTGGCCAGGGAGGTTGAAGTGCTCTCCTACAGGTTTTTGTATATTGCCTTTCCTAATATCTGATTTGTGTCCATTTATCCTTTTCTGTAGACACTGTCCAGTTTGGCTGATGTACATAGCAGAGGGCTGGCATATGATGGCGTATATTACATTGGTGGACGTGCAGGTGAATGAACGGGTGATGGTGTGGCTGATCTGGTTAGGTCCTGTGATGGTGTCGCTGGTGTAGATATGTGGAGTGAAGTTCTGGAACAGCCTTCCAAGGGGAGTAGTGGGGGCAAAAGACATATCTGGCTTTAAGACGAAGCTTGATAAGTTTATGGAAGGGGTGGTATGATGGGATAGCCTAATTTTGGCAATTGATCTTTGATTATCAGCAGGGTAAGTATGCCCAGTGGTCTGCGATGGGATGTTATATGGGATGGGATCTGAGTTACTGCAGAGAATTCTTTCCTGGGTGCTGGCCGGTGAGTCTTGCCCACATGCTCAGGGTTTAGCTGATCGCCATATTTGGGGTCGGGAAGGAATTTTCCTCCGGGGCAGATTGGCAGAGGCCCTGGAGGTTTTTCGCCTTCCTCTGCAGCGTGGGGCACGGGTCACTTGCTGGAGGATTCTCTGCAGCTTGAGGTCTTCAAACCACAATTTGAGGACTTCAGTACCTCAGACATAGGTTAGAGGTTTGTTACAGGAGTGGGTGGGTGAGATTCTGTGGCCTGCGTTGTGCAGGAGGTCAGACTAGATGATCATAATGGTCCCTTCTGACCTTAAAGTCTATGAGTCTAGGAGTCTATAAATTTAACATCCCCAGGTGAGGGGAACGCCACAGCAGCCCACCACAGGAGCATTTAATTTCAGAAAGGGGAAATATACAAAAATGAGGAAGTTAGTTAAAGAGAAATTAAAAGGTACAGTGCTGAAACTGGAATTTCTACAAGCTGCATGGAAACTTTTTAAAGACACTTTAATATAGGCTCAATTTAAACGCATACCCCAAATTAAAAAATATACTAAGAGAACCAAAAAAGTAGCACCATGGCTAACAACAAAGTAAATGAAGCAGTGAGAGGCAAAAAGGGCTCCCTTAAAAGGTGGAAGTTTTGGTGAGTGGGTGCAGGGGAGGGAAAGGGCAAAGGCAAGTTAAAGGAGCATTTGTTGGACTTTCACACTGCAAGGGGAGAAACTGAGGCAAAGGACACTGTCCAATATATTCTGGGGTAGGAGTTTTCTCATGGTTAAGGCTACAATTATGTCATGGAGGTCACGGACAGGAGGCCTTTCCCCTCCAATTAACTCTGTCCCCCAATAATCCCTACCCCAGAACTGACCAGGGAGCAGGGAGCTCCCTAGCCTGATGGGGGAGGAAGGCCATGGAGCGCCTGCCCCCCCCAACATGTGCACTGGGCCCTACCTGGAGAGGCTTTGATGCCCAGGCCCGCGGGGCTTGGTTACGATGCTGATCTTCTTGATGCCATGGAAGGGGGCAGCATGGGGCACAGTGGTGTGGACGGGGAAGGCCGTCTCCACCACCATGCATCTCTGGCTTCCCCAGCTTCAGGGCCCAGAGGCTGGCATAGGACTCCTTCATCTCCAGGCTCTATGCTGCTAGCGACGGTGGGCCACATTCATGGCTGTGCTGGCAGCAATCTCCGGCTCCTGCTGCACCTGGATCACCATGACCAGGAGTGGGGTGGGTCAGAGATGGGAGGTGAGTGTTCCACTCTACTCAGCACAGGAGAACTGTGTCCAGGTTTAGGTGCTGTGCTTCAAGAAGGATGAGGATAAATTGTACAGAGTCCAGAGGAGAGCAACAGAAATGATCAGAGGTTTAGAAAACATGACCTGTGAGGAAAGGTTGAAAGAATTAGGCGTGTTTTGTTCAGAGAAGAGACAGCTGAGTGGGGACATGATAACAATCTGCAAATATGCAAAAGGTTGTTATAAAGAGGACTGTGATCAACTGGTGCCCTTATCCACCAAGGGTAGGACAAGAAGGAATTGGCTTAGTTAGCAGCAGACGAGATTTAGGTTAGATATTAGGAAAAACTTTCTAACTGTAAGGATGGTCCAGTACAGGAACAAGTGGTCTAGGGAGGCTGTGGAATCCCTATTACTGGGGGGTTTTAAGAACAGGCTGGACAAACATCTGCCAGGGATAGTCTAGGTGCACTTGGTCCTGCCTCAGCGTATGGGGGTGATTGTTTGACCTCCTGAGATCCCTTCAACTCCACATTTCTGTGATTCTGTGAAGTGGTGATAGTCCCTCTGCACTGTGGTCATTTTCCCTCTTAAGGTATCAGGTACTCAGCAAGGTAGATGCTTTTGGGGCTGGGAGAAGTGGTAGGGCAGAAGGAAGGAGAGCAGGTCATGCGAGAAAACAGTGCTTTCCTGTGTGCAGTGCTGTTGGTTGATAAGATATAATGTAACAGGACATGAGTCAGCTTGGCTTCCTGTCTAAGTTATCGAAGATTAGGAGGCTGCAATGCTCAAAATCCTCAGAATTTGACCTCCTGCCCTGATAGCATCTGAGCCACCATGGGAACCCGAGGTGACATGTATCCATTGGGTGAGTGGAACAAAGTTCATGGGCTGAACTTGGGTGGGGCTGGGAGAGTGCAGAGGGGCCTACGGGTCTGTCTGCACTGGGGCTGGAAGGTGAGTGTTCCAGCTCGAGAAGACATAGTCACACTAGCACTCATCTAGCTAGAAATAGACGTGTCACCGTGGTGGTGGGAGAGGCTGGCCGCCCTGAGTGTGTACCTGTGGACTTGGACGGGATTGTAGTTGGGGCAGGGAGCCTCTCCTGTTACTTGCTCATGCGCGGCCACGCTTCAATTTTTTGCAGAGCAAGCCTGGGTCTGTCTCCTCGAGCTAGAGTTTACCCCTAGGCATACGCTACATTGGTGTAACGTGCAATTTCCTCTGCTCCCTCCAATGCTCACGTTGCACCGAGACTCAATGCAGATTCTCTGAAACACTCTTAGATTTACTGAGCCAGATTCCTGGGGCTGGCTGAGATGGGCTCACTTTGAGACCAGAGCGTGGAGGGGTCCCAGATGGCTTTTCACCCCTTTCACAGCTACTGAATCCTAGGGAATAACTATGGATCAGTCTGGTTAAATCTATTTCTGAAGTGTTCACCCATATATGCTGGGCTAATATATTACATGATCAACAGGTATGATTCAAATTACATATATTAATATGGATAGTATGTGCTTAACACGTTAGGATATAGATATTCAAGCCTGTCTGCAAAGGCCTATACTTTAAGAATTCAGGTGTATTCTTATCACTTAGCTACTTACAGAGGTATAAAAGAAAGACAACACTGCTCTATAGCCAAAATGCTTCTGAAATAAATGTAGTCAAACTTTTACTAATTCTGGGTCACTGAGAACGAAAATGATCCTTAAAATTGTTGATTGGCTCTAGTCTAGCTGTTGGGCTCCAGACTACAGCAGTGGAATCTCCTTGCAGGTGATGTTAGGGTTTCCATGTTCCGTGACCATCAAAAGGATCTTGTCCCATTCTTCTTCATGGAACGTGATCTTGTAGCCTGCAACAACATCGATGGTGTGATGGCAGCCCTCAACATCGTTCACCATCCAGATGAGTGGAGACTGTTCATTGATTCATCGAAGACGGGTCTTAAAGCTGTTTTGCTGCATAATGGCAGTGTTTTGCCATCAATTCCAGTTGGCCATGCAGTCCATATGAAGGAAACCTATGACAACATGAAACAACTTTTGAGGTGCATAAACTATGACCAACATCAGTGGCAGCTTTGTGGCAATTTGAAGGTTGTTGCTCTCTTGCTTGGTCTGCAGACTGGATACACAAAGTACTGCTGTTTTCTCTGCGAATGGGATAGCCGTGCAAGAGATTCCCACTACATCAAGAAAGATTGGCCACTCCGACAGTCATTGGAGCCTGGGAGGAAAAGTGTTCCGCATTCACCACTTGTTGAATCAAGGAAGATTTTGTTACTACCCTTACACATCAAGCTGGATCTGATGAAGAACTTTGTCAAGGCCATTGACAAAACACAAGCAGCTTTCAAGACCTCCGTGGAAAATTTCCAAGGTTAAGTAAAGCTAAGATAAAGGAAGGTGTCTTTGTTGGTCCTCAGATTCGTGAACTTCTTTGAGATGATGCATTTGACCATGCACTGCGTGGCAAGGAAAAGACGGCATGGAAAGCCTTCCAGTTAGTGGCAATAAATTTTCTCGGAAACAACAAGGCAGACAACTACAGGTTGTTAGTGGAAAACCTCCTCAAGGCATACAAAAGCCTTGGTTGCAACATGTCACTAAAGATACATTTTTTGCACTCTCATCTAGATTTTTTTCCACCGAACTGCAGAGCAGTGAGCGACAAGCACAGCGAGCGATTTCACCAGGATATTGCAACAATGGAGAAACGCTATCAGGGCAAATGGAGCCCATCAATGCTTGCAGACTATTGCTGGACAGTGACAAGAGATGCTCCATTTAATAAATACAAGAGACAAGCCAAGAAGCGTCGAGTAGACACTGAATAGGACTAAACTATGTACATAATAGTTTTTTGCCTTTTGTTTCATAATAAATTTTATTTATATAACCCTTTTGCTGATTTTTAAAGTGTTACATAAACAGAACAGGTGAAATATTATCATGTAAAGCAACCATAAACACATGAAAAGATCTAGGTTTACAATTTATAATTAAAACTCTACTATCTACACAAAATACATAGACATAAAATGTAAAAACTTAAATATCTTAGAAACAGTAGCCAATCAGTTGTTTTAATTGTCATATTTGAATTCAGCACATCAAAATACATAATAAATACCACATTTTATCTCTGAAGCGGACGACTTCTCAAAAATTGTAGACCAGTGCAATGATTTTGATTTTATCTGTGTAAGGGCCTTCTCTCACTGGGACAGTCTGAGGCCCTGTTTAGTCACACTGAAATAAGGCAACCGGGGGCTGTTAGGAAGGTGATCCGATCTATCACCTCCAGAGAAAAGGAAGAGCCTAGAAGATGTGAAAGAAAATTTAGCTTGATAGTTTTCTGCCTGGGAAGACCTTGCTTATTAATAGACACAACTGGGAATCCCTTATGTCTGTATAGATGTAGTTGTGAAATCCTTGCTTCTGTATTGTTTTGTATGTTTATTTGCATGGTCTCTGTCTGGTTCTGTGATTGTTTCTATCTGCTGTATAATTAATTTTGCTGGGTGTAAACTAATTAAGGTGGTGGGATATAATTGGTTAGCTAATCATGTTACAATATGTTAGGATTGGTTAGGTAAATTTTAGTAGAATGATTGGTTAAGGTATAGCTGTGAATATTACTATATAAATTAGGGGCAGACAGGAAGTAAGTTGGGATTCGAAAATAAGGAAAAGGAACTTGAATTTAAGCTTGCTGGAAGCAGGGCCATCCTTAGGCATAGGCAACATAGGCAGCTGCGTAGGGCACCTGAAAATTTGGGGCACCACTGGGTCTTAGTGTCCACCCCCCCTGTTTTCCTGTGCCTGTTCTGACCCTTCCTGCAGGCTCCCACAGATGGCTGCTGCAGCCTGGTGAGTCTTCCTTGGGAGGGAATCTAGTAGTTAAAAGTGAAAAAGCCTCCAGCCTGCCAGATCTATTAGCACAACATTGAAACTGTTAGTCCTGTTAGTCTGTATCAGCAAAAACAAGGACGAATCCTTGTGGCACTTTAGAGATTAACAAATTATTTGGAGATAAGCTTTTGTGTGATCTCCATAACAATAGACATGTTTATGAAATTTCACTAATTTTAAAAAAATATGTTTCCAAAGATTTAAGGTATAACAAGGCTTTTATGTCTTACTTCATCAGATGCCCACGAAAACTTATGCCCAAATAAGTTTTTATACTGTCAGTTTCTGACTTGACTGACAAAAACAGTTGTGCATTCATGTCATATTTACACAGAACATGTCAGTCTACAGGACCTTAGTTTAAAATTTGCTTTAAAAATATTTCATTAGTGAGCTGGTGAAGATGATAAGATCACATTTCTAAAAAATGCTTGCATAGAGTTTTAGATGCACAATCATCTTTGGCCTTAAATGCGTGGATCTTCAGACATACCGTTTTAAAAATAAATCCTTCAGAAGACCTCCCTTATCTCAAATACACATTTTAATTACTATAGTTAAAAAAAAAAAAAAAAAGTGCTTCCAAGTCTTCCTGTCCTTTCTGTCCATCCCTTCACCGCCTCTCCCCCCACTCCCCACTGAAGAGAGCCCTTAAAGGGACAACAGTCCTTCCCTTCCGAATAGCTGGACAAAGAGGTTCCCTTTCTTTAATTTTGACTATCCGATGAACTAGTTTTAAGAGAACCCTCCAGCAAGATCAGTAGCTTAGTAAGACATAAAATCCTTGTTATACCTAAAATCTTTGGAAACATATTTTTTTAAAATTGATGAAATTTCGTAAACATGTCTATTGTTATGGAGATCACACAAAGTAAATTACTGTTCCCTTTTTCTAAAAGCAATGAACATTGTTATGAACACACTAAACCTCTCTGATTAATTTAAAATAATGTCTTTGTTTCAGAGAGTTAAATATGTAGTAATCTGGAATGCTGGTTTAAGGTTTGAGTACATTTAAAATATAAATTCAGCTTAGAAATACTGATTAAGAAATTGTAAAACAGAGAAGAGCTGCATCATGTATTCCATTATATGTAATGTTGTATTCAGCAGGACAGCTGACTCCCCCTTACTACGAAGTTTTTGCAAATAAATCTCTGACAAACTTCAGGGCATATCAAAAAACCTGTGACTGACATTTTTTATTCCCAAATTTTAGTGCTTTTAATTAGATACTTTCTTCATGTCCATTCTGCATGAGGGAGGGGATATGGGGGTCTCTGTGGGGAACTTTGACTCTCTGCTACCGTGAGGCAGGCCGGGCATCTCATTATCTTTTGCTGTCTCATCCTTCCTCCCCCTCCCCCACCAGACTCAGCTTGGGCTGCCATCCGGCATAGGGGCACCAGTTTAATAATACTGCGTAGGGCCTCATAAATCCTAAGGACGACCCTGGCTGGAAGTTCACCCCAATAAACATTGAATTGTTTGCACCTTCAGGCTTTGGGTATTGTTGCTCTCTGGTCATGCGAGAAGGACCAGGGAAGTGGTAGAGTAAAGGAATAAACCCTCTAACACATATAACATTCCATTGTATATACACCTCTAGCAGTTACATGGCCTGGAATGGTGGCCTGTATCTTTCTATAGTCGTATTCACGTATGCTAAGTATCTCATAACACCTTGCATTAGCCAGGGCAATTGTCGGGATCAGCACATGTGAGTGTTCTACTGTAGTAACAGGCAGGGAGTTACTCTCATTGGAATGTCCCAAAGATAAGGACAATATATACGGGACAAGCCTAGGAGGTGCATCACGCTCTTGGTACCTATAATTCCCGAGTCCAGAACAAAGAGCAAAGGGGTACCGTGTGGTACCAGGAAAAACAAGGTAGAAAGATGATTGGGTAAGGATAGCCTCACAGGGTGCATACAGTACCTCTTTCCTTGTAAATAGGTTGGGTATAAAAAGGACAGCTTTAGGGGTGTGACTCTGGACACAAGCCTTCTTTGTAAGGTGAATTCAGCACTGCTGCAGGAGACGGGTTCCTGAAAATTGGAGTTGTGTTGAACCTTTGTTCCTGTAATATGCTGTTACTGACTTTTAGCAATAAACCAGGCCGATATTGGTTATTTGGTTTCTTGGGCATATTGCATAACGAACCAAAGTGTGGTCAAGCAATTGACCATATGGTTTACAAACAGAAAGGAAACCTAGAATCTTCAGAACTGGAAAGGTTTCAGAGTGGTAGCTGTGTTAGTCTGTATCAGCCAAAAATAACGAGGAGTCCTTGTGGTAGCTTAGAGACTAACAAATTGATTTGGGCATAAGCTTTTGTAGGCTAGAACTGACTTCATCAGATGCATGGAGTGGAAAATACCGTAGCAGGTATAAATACACAACCTATGAAAAGATGGGAGTTGCCTTACCAAGTGGGAGGTCACTCAATCCAATTAACAATAGGATACCAAGGGAGGAAAAATCACTTTTGTAGTAGTAATGAGAGTGACCATTTCAAATAGTTGACAAGAAGCTGTGAGTAACAATAGGGTCAAATTAGTATGGGGGAAATTAGGTTTTGTAATGATCCAACCACTCCCAGTCTTTATTCAGGCCTAATTTGATGGTGTCCAGTTTGCAAATTAATTCTAGTTTTGCAGTTTCATGTTGGAGTCTGTTTTTGAAGATTTTTTGTTGAAGAACTGCCACTTTTAGGACTGTTATTGAGTGACCAGGGAGATTGAAGTGTTCTCCTATTGGTTTCTGAATGTTATAATTCCTGATGTCAGATTTGTATCCATTTAGTCTTTTGCGTAGAGACTGTCCGGTTTGACCAATGTACATGGCCTCAATAAAGACTGGGAAGCAGATATTAACGAGCGTCTGGGGCTCAATGGAGTAAACTGCGGACCCAACACCACCTGCACCAATGTGACTGGGAATTACTCCTGCAGCTGCATTGATGGATACTAGTCCAGGTCTGGGAAAGCCAAGTTCCCGCACGCAAGTGCGAACAGCTGCCAGGGTGAGCTCTCCCCTTGCTGCCACTATGCCCTGCTCAGTGCCCCACACCCCTGGGCTCATTCCAGGCCTGGTGCTGCAGCAGAGGCTGCTGCCATCTGCGGCAAAGGCACCTGATCCACTTACCGGGGCTGTGATCAGCCGTGACCCTTAACTGCTGCCCCAGCACATGGGGGCCAGGATCTCCCCTGCTGTGGTGTTTGGATTGGGACTAAACCCCTAGGTTTGCAGCAAAGCACCAGGGAGATGGGTGGGAAGCCTCGCTGCTAGGGCCCCCCTGAGCCTGGGAAGGAGCCTCATATATGGTCCATAGACATAGCACAGTGCACTCTGCCCCGTGGGCTCTGGGGAGTAGAGAATAGGCACAGCACAGTGTGCCCCAGCCATGCCCCCGATCCTCCGCCATGGGTCCTGGGGAGCAGAGAATAGCCCCAGTGCCTGATGCTCCAGCCAGGGCCCCAATCTGCCCTGATTGGCCCCAGGGTGCTGAGAATAGCCACAGCGCAGGATACTACGGCCATGCCCCGAACCACCCCCTTCAACAGGCGGCCGGCATGGTGGGTGCAGGGCCCTTACACCAGCTCCAGGCTGGCTGGGGAGGCCCCTGCACAGGATGGGGGGATTTCAGAGACCGTTACGTTGCCACAGTGGCCCAGCAGGGCCTCGGTGTAGCTGTGAATCTGACCTTTGACTGTTGAATACTCAGGACACCGGTCACCTGGGTCTTGGGACTCCCCTTGCCCAGGTCAGTACAGGTGGGTTCACTGGTCTCATGTCGGGGGTGTCACGGACTCACAGATCGTGCCCACACTTGGCCCTGTGCGGTCCGTGGGGGGTGCCCCTTTCAGTGAGACAGCCCTTCTCAGGGGTCCACTCTCTCTCGGGGTCAGGCCCCTCCACCTCCTGGAGCCGCACCTCTCTGAGCCTTAGCACATCTGTCTCTGCTGTGGGCCCCCTCCGGGAGTCCACGCACTCTGGACCCCCTGGGCCTCTTCACCCCCAAAGGGGCTGATGCAACCCTGTTCTCTAGACCAGAGTGACTCTCAGCCAGCATAAAACAGGAAGGTTTATTGATAGTTGAACACAGCAGAGGAAACTCTCAGGGCCTCAGGCCTGGCCTCTCACAATAACAGCACATCCCAGTCTCCCTGCGTCCAGGTGGGCTCTGCCTGCTTCCCCTCGCCAGCCCGAGCCCCCCTGCTTTCCAGCTGGGTCTCTGATATCCCCCAGCCTCAAGCCCCGCCTCAGTCCATTGTCTTCTCTCCAGGTAAACAGGGTTGTAAACAGGAAGACCTGAGTCCCCTCTCCTCGCAGCTCTCCTCTGGCTGGAACCAGCTGGTCAGGTCACCGGGGTCCTCTCTCTGCAGCCCATTGTCTTCCCACTGGCCAGAACCGGTTGTGTCTCCTGGGCTGGGGTCCCGAGTCCCTCTCCGGTCCTCTGTAACAACAAACTCCCTCTCCCTTCACCTCGTTAAACCAGTAACACCCAGGTACATTGAGTCCCACCCCCTGTGCATGCAAACCCTGGAAAAGACAGAAAAGCCCAAGAAAACCCCCACTTCATCACAGGGGGTCTGAGGGCTTCGGCCATAGACCCCCGAGTGCCATCAGAGAGCAAACTAATTTAAAGGGACACCATCCAATTCCCCTGCACTCCCCTGAGCACAGCCCACCCACCCTTCTCCTAGTGCTCCATGGGAGAGGCGGGGCTGGGTGTATCCCAAATGGGGAGGGGATCCATCGGGCTGGGGTCTTTAACGCTGAGTGTGGCTTCCCTTCTTGTGACTAGCTCCAGTTCAGCACCCCCTTTCTTCTCTCCACCATTGCAGCTCCCGGATTCGCAGCTGCATAGGTCACACTGTGATCCCCATTCTAGGGGAGCCTTTCAAAGTCAGACCCCTCTCTCCTATGCCTGCTAGTGAAACCCTTCCTCCAGGGCTCCTAGCCCCCCTCGCCTCAGGCCCACACAATCGGGCCCAGCCCTTGGGCTGTAGAGAAGCTCCACCTGTCCCCTCCCAGGCGAGCTTCCTTCTAGCTAGCGCCCTGCACGCAGCCCAAGTCACTTCCCCTTTGCAGCTTAACTGGCTGATTGGGCCCCCCCTTAACCCTGCTCTGTCAGGGCTGATGCAGGGAGGGGATCGCAGGGTCCTGGTCTGGATAAGATTTGGTCCCCAGTCTGGGATGGGGTGGGAGAGGTTGTGCTGCAGGGATTGGGGCCCTAGAATGAGGGGGAGGGTAGATGGAGCAGACAGACTGACCGACAGACCACACCCCCTGCAATGGGTGGGGGGTGTCTCCATGGACATTCACCCCCAGTGCGCCCCCTGCGCTGCTATGTGCGACCCCCTCCCACCCCGCTGCCCCTTCTCGGGCATTGACAAGTGCCGCAAGACCCCAGATATCTGCAGTCCCAAGGTTATGTTTATCAACACCAATGGGAGCTACTGGTGTAAGTGCCGGGCCGGCTACGTCCCCTCCAACAGGAAGACGACCCTGTGCCAAGGTGGGTCCTGCCACGGGGGGCATGGAGGGAGATCTCAGGGGGCTGAGCAGAGTCTGAGGCTACATAGGCAGAGGTCTTGCCCGAGGGGGCAGGGAGCTGAGAACAGGTCTGGGATGTTGCACCAGGCCCCCTGCTCCCCATGGACAGGGTCCCTCTGAGTCTCAACCCTAGCTGGGGAGGGCTCATCCTCAAGGCCCTCACCTCCCTCCAGCCCAGCCTGTCCATCCACTGGGGTGTTTCCGGTTGTCTCAGAGCCACAGCCCCCAGCGTGCCCTTGTCTGGCTTGGGGAGCGGAGGGATTCTCCCCTCCCTCCATACAGGAAGGTGATTCTGGAAGCAGAATGACTGTACCCAATTGGGCAAGGAATGTGGGTGAAGCCAATCAGCACCAATTAAGATGCCTGCACATCAAGGCAAGGAGGCTGGGTAACAAAATGGAGGAACTAGAGCTACTGCTGCAGGAAGTGAAACCAGACACTGTAGGGATAACAGAAATCTGATGGAATAGACATGGCTGGAGTCCAGGGATTGAAGGGTATGTGCTGTTCAGGAAAGACAGGAACAAAGGCAAAGAAGAAAACCCTTGAGTCATCAGTTTACCCATAAACAAAGCTCGTGTTCTCCCTTGAACCATTGATTTTCTCTACAAACCCCCTTACCTATGCCCAAGAAAGGGTTCTGATGTATAGATCCAAACTCTGCATCAGTTCCACTGGGATTCCACCTCCTGACTGATCGTGCTGGGGGCTCTGCCTGTCTCCAGCACTCAGGACCCCGAGCTACCACCGTCACCTGGGAAATCCGACCAGTTCAAGCCTCATGGAGTGGGTGAGATCCATCCCTCTCTCTCTGTTTTCTTTTCTACCTCAGATATTAACCTTTAAAATGTAACTGTTATGTTTGTTTAGCCCTCCTGGTGTAGTTATCATTATGATTCAATAAATAACTTTTATGGTTCAGCTGGTTGCTTCTCTCTCTCTCTGAATTTTAATCTTTTGTGTTTTAGCTTCCCCCATTTACTCTTCAGCAACGCTTCTTGTACCTAAGCTAAAGATCCCGGTAGTGCCCCCAAAATACTGTGGGGTTTGCTCATCAATTGGGTTACTACCAGTACAATTGTAATGTGAAAATGGGATAGAGATGTGTTAAACTTGGGGAATATGGGTGTGGGGGGAGGGAGCTGAAAGTGCTGCTCAACCCAGCTGATTGAGTAGAGGAAGGCATGAGGGGATCAGCTGGAGAGTGCTGATTGACCTGGTCCTCTCAGACTTGCTCTGCTAGTGTGCGTGTGCACATGTTCATCTAGTTCTAGGGCTGGAGGAACCCAGCCCTGGGGAACCTACGTCCTGCAGGATAGCTCCATTGAGAGGGGACTTGCAGAAGGAAGGAGTAGAGCTCCATATGAACACACAAACGACTTTCACAGCACGTTAATAGAATTACAGAACCCCTCCCCCAGAAGAGTAACCCTGATAAATAAGCCTACCCCCAAAGTGACCGGCACATCTGGGAACAGCATACAAAAAGCCCTTTTCCTTCCTCAGGAAAGCTGGATCCCAGGCATGTTGGTTAATGCTGCTGGGAGATTGCTTTAGATGAAAAACTGCTGTAATAATTGATTTTAGACTCTAAGAAGCATGTTATGATGTTCATTTTATATGTAACCAGTTCTGTTTGCATGATCTTGACTCAGTACCTCTTAAATCTTAATCTTTGATAATAAATTTAGGATTATTCCACTATACTTATGTCTCAGTGCTGTGAACTTATAAAGATCTGATCCTGAACTGTACCAATCAAGCTGTTTAGATTCTGTTCCCCAGAAATTTCTGTGAGTGTCCTGTGACAGTAACCTGATGCTACTGGGGGACACTTTCAGAGGGGCTTGGGGGCTGAGGTGCAACTAGTGTTACCGTGCAAGGCACAGCAAGGGCTGGCAGAGTCCTATGGAGACTGGTAGGCTGGCTAACAGACCGGTGGTGTTATGCTTGACTAGATATCAGCTCCATGAGAAAATTTTCCTCCTGATCAACTGTTCTCCATGTGCACTGGATGCAGGAGAAGTAGGAATCAGCTAAATCTGCAGCAAGGGAGATTTAGGTTAGATATTAGGAAAAACTTTCTAACTATAAAGGTAGTTAAGTTCTGGAATAGGCTTCAAAGGGAGGTTGTGGAATCCCCATCATTGGAGGTTTTAAAGAACCCATTGGACAAAGAGCTGTCAGGGACGGTCTAAGTATAGTGCTGGATGGGATGATATTTCTAGGACCCTCTCAGCCCTACATTTCTAGGATTCTCTGAACTGTGGAGTTTAACTGGTGAGCCCTGCAGTGAACTGCCCCATCAGCCTTCACCCAGCTCTAGTCCAATGTGAATTATTAACAAAATGAACTGGTCCCTGACATGAAGAAGTCACAAGACCAGTGAGCACAGCAGGACATTCCCTATCAGAGATACCCAATGACAGTCGTTCCCTTGTAGTGCAGTGGGGGAAGCCAGGGAATCCAATGGTTCCTCTCAGATAAAGTCTTGCAGTACACAAACAGGGACTTGGCTTAGAAAAGCAGAGATGCCTTCCCTCACACACTATTACAGGCACCTATCCTAAGTCTGTAAGTAAACAGACGCAGTTCACAGACAGCCTTCTGACCCAGAAATAGGCTAGACAGGAGGGAGGATAACTCACCAGAACACAGTCCATTCCACTTACAACCCAGAATTCATCAGCAACACTGAATTCCCAGAAAAACAAAGAAGAGAATATGACTAAGAACCAAACCCCCGATCACTAACTACAGGGATTAGATCTAACTTTGTGGGGATCCCGGAAGCGTGATTAGAGACCCTAGAGAGGAGTTGAGCTGAAGTCTTCCAGCTCCACAGAGAAAGGGCAAGGGAGGAAGCCCCCACATCATGGTTACAGTGGACATTGAAGAGGCCCCAGTTTCTCTGGAAGAAGAAATCAGGCCTCTGAGCAATTGAAACAGACACTTCCAACAGTTTAACAGGAAATGTCTGCACGGTACATACAAAATCTGGAGCTGGGTTATTGACGTATGATCTTGTTTGTGAGATACACAGCCAGCACCTGAAAAAAAAAATGTGAAGAGTCATCAGGATTTGTCCAGTGCCCCTTAATACACATAAACAGAGTGGAGAATACTAGGGAATAACAACATGAGAACATGGACTGAGGATAAGCTCTGGATACGGTAGAGAAAACAATCACCAAAACAGGAAACACTACAAGATGAGGGGAACCCATATTACTTAATAGAGTCACGTTTGAATTAGCAGAATGTGTCACTTCAACAGGGGTCTCTATTGATTTCCTTCCAACAGTCAACTGTCACATGAACGTTGTCTCCCCATTGAGAACTATAAACAACAACATCCCAGACTCCCTCTGAGTTTCGCCCTTCTCTGCTAACTGCTGCCTGGTGAATCCTCACAGGCCCTGAACCAGGGGAACAGTAAAGTGGAGAATGAGGTGGTGATGGAGACTAGAAACCTGACCATTCAGTGACTTTTTGCTATGAGGTGGAGGATCACAGTAGCTAACTTTGGAGGATGAGTTATATTTGCTGAGCGCCTTCTCTGAAGGGCAGAGCATCCTTATCTCCCAACAACATCAGTGGGAGTTTGAGAACACTCAGCAACTCATAGGTTGGGAAAGAGAAATACAAAGGCCTTGGGCGGCTAGAGTTAAGCACTGAAATCTGCAGGTAGAAGCCTAAATACCCATTATAGCCACCTGCAGAGGTCCTGATTACGGCATCTCTATCACCATTGTGGTATTTCAAATAGATATTTGAAAAACAAGGGCACTGATGTTTAAAGGCATCAGACAACTTGATGCCAGGTGAGTGGGTTTTCCAAACCTGGATACCTAAACTCAGACTCCTAACAACCACAGGTAGGTGCATCAATAGGGGTGGGGTTAGTTGTAAAGTCACCCTTTTGCTGCCCTGTGTTGCAGTGGAGCAGGGCAAAGTAGTCATAAAGCTGTCCTAAGAGGCAGCTAGGAATTCCCCAGCATGTGCAAATCCCTAACACCCAGAAAACCAGCATATGGAGTGTACAGCCAGTGTAGCTGGCTGTATGTCACCAACTCCTAGCTTCCCATCCAAGTATATGGGGTGTGAGCTGGGGACAGAAGATGGCGCACACAGTGTGCATTGTGCTATAGCTATCTCCAGTGCAGCAATGGATGTTACAAGACAGCATAATTTAGAACAACCCCAAATCTAGAGCTCAGGTGTATTTGAGGATCTGGGCTAGTACTTGGCTGTTACTATAGTAGTGACACCTGAGCAAGCAGTATAATGTACGTGCTTATCACCGAGCTTGTCCAGAGGCTGCATGTCCATCAGAATGCCTAGATGTTCTGCTGTGTAATAAAAATGCTTTGAGTAATAAAAATCAACCCAAGCTACTTTGCAGGGCCTGATCCTTCTCTCACTTACAGCATCTGAGCAGTAGGACAACGGTGAATACTGCCCAGTATTATAGTTGCCTCTGTCTTCTTCCAATTTTGGGTAGCGGGAGCGAGGAGTGTAAAGGCCCTACTGTCAATCAAAAGTTAACCCCACCCCTTGACCCAATAAGCCCTGCCCACTGGTCATCGGAAGCCCCACCCCATGGGAGTATTACTTCCGGGGTCAAGGCGGACACATGACTGGAAGCAAGGTGTGTCATGTGACCCCTCTAAGAACTCCTTCCACTATACCAATCAAGATAGGTTTTGCCCCGATAGGAAAGCCCCGAGAGAAGATTTAACCAATCAAGGGGAGTTCTGAGGTTTGTGTGACCCCTCTAAGAACTCTTCCCACTGCCCTCTACCAACCAGGAGGGGCTTCAGCCACTAGAGACCACTCTGAGAGGAGATTAGGCCAATTGGGGGGAATTCTGGGACGGGGTGACCATCCAGAAGTGGTTCGTATGACCCCTCTAAGAACTCCTCCCACCACTCTCTACCAGTCGCGATGGATTTCGGCTGCAGAGGACAGTCCTGAAAGGAGACTTGACCAAAATAGGGCAGGTTCTGGGACGGGGCGACCACCCAGAAGAGGGGCGTGTGACCCCTCTAAGAACTCCTCCCAATGCCCTTTGCCAATCAAAGTGCAGCACCATTACCCCATAAGTCTCAACGCTGGGCAGAGGAGGCCATCTCTTACCAAGAAGATGTGTTTTAGAAATTATGGAAAGGCTGAGAGGAAACGTGGACTCCTTTACCACCCCCCTGAGAACTTCAGACTTTGTTTTAGCCCCACGGACCTTTGGACTTGTGTGGAGAATTGCTACAGCAGCAACAGTTCCGAAGAGGATGAGGGAGCAGCCGAGAGGATTCCTTTGGCCCAGCCATTGATGGATATGCCAGAACCTGAACCTGAAGCCCAACCATTCATGAGACACCCCACTGAGCATGGTGGCCTCTCGTTGTCCACCACCCTGGAGGAGGAAGGCGATCATTGCTTGGGGGAGTTACCGGCGGACAAGCTGAACAGAAAAGATGTCACTCAGGTAAATGAATGATTAAGAAGCAACAGTTGATGATGAGGTGTAATGAGGTTAGGAACCTGGAGTTGTGTAAATCTAAAAAACAAGCAGTGAGAACTTACACTTGTTTCTTGTCTGAGACAGCTCGATGATGCCTTTCTAGAGGACCCGGAGGCCCTGGACAATGTTGCATCAAGTAACAAAGATGAACCGGGCCTGCCTTGTTTTTGCTGAATGCTGCTAAAAATTGTTGAAGAGGACTTTGAGGATGAAGGTTATAAGGAATTTAGGAGAAGGTTTGGCATAGAACTCACTGAGCCAGTGCCACATCATGAACGTAAAAATTTATGTGGACTATTGTATGCGTTGCTGTTTGTGCTGTTCTTAATCACTGTCTTAGGGAAAAGCTTTTTGAAGAGTGTGAGGGCTGTGTCATAGATGCCCCATCCCAACGGCACCATGTCTGTGTGATTTGGACTTCAACTTTATATGTAAATTTGTACATTTAAATATGTAAATTAAAAAGCCATCTATTGAAAGGGGCTTTGTGACTATCTGCATTTTTGTTAGAAGGTCTCTGGCCCTTAAGTGAGCTAAAAGTTTTAATGAAGCCTCTTGGTTTATTTTCAAGGAGCTGTATGTCTTTTAAATTAAAAAAAAATGGTTTGTGAGAATCTAATTTTTGTGTAAAAAAGACATCCATTTACAGCAAAAAGCTGAAATGTATATTGTGGGAGGGGGAAATCCTAAAACTGTGTTTACAGTGTAACCATTCTGCCCATCAGAGTTGGCAACAAGGACTGGGTTCAGTATCTAGGAACTCCATTCCAATAACACAATGCAAAACTGGCTCAAGCCCCGAGCCAGTGGGGCACTGGGACTCCCCTACTACAAGCTAAAATCACCACTTACTGTGTTAAGTTGTAGGGGGACCTCAGTACTTGTTCACCATTAGCCCAAAGTGAATACAGCTCTGCAGTCTGTAACCAAACTCCTCTTGAAATCAAAATTAGCACTAACATTACACAGTAGAGGCAATGGAATTGGGAGATGGGTCAGTCCATCACCAGGTACAAATACCTGTCCCCAGTCTCTCTCAATTTACTGGGTTTTGGAACCCATGTCGCTTGCCTAGCGAGTGCTACTTAGTTGAAGGTCAGTCCCTCTATCACAAAAGGCCAAGTACAGTTCCACTGTCCTTGATTCACATAATCAGAATAACAACACTTTCTCTGTTATTGAGGCAGGAAGAATAAACTGGGGATCCCACAGTAGCAAAGTGAATATTTGGGCTACTGTGGGCTCATGACCAGCCCGACGTTCTTTTCCACAACTCACCACCAGATGTCAGGGTAGATCTCATCCTGACTCTGCTTACAACAGTAAAACAAACAGGGATGGTTCAGAGAGGTGTTTGAGTACAACAGAGTTGACTCATTCTGTTGAACTGAATGGTTTTAACCACACCCCCACTGAATAGCGAAGGTAATTGTGATTACTTACCCTTGTTGCCATAGGGATAAATTTGACTGGTGTGCACCCATAGTAAGAGAGGTGGGTGGGTGGGTTCTGATTAATAGGAAATGAAATAAAACCTCAGGAATTCGCAGTTGCTATTGGACAGTTTAAATATAACCCCTGGAGTTGATCGAGCGCTATTGGACAGTTTAAAGGACCCAGGAGTTGGCAGAACTCTATTGGATAGTTTAAACATGACCTGGGAGTTGTTTGAATGCTATGGGTCACTCTTTCTAGCAACTCAAAGCCATTAAAAGATTAAATTAATATATTTAAAAAAACAAACATGCCCCCGCCCCCCTCCCCAAGGGTCTAAGCCAAAACTGAAATGTCTCAAGGGTTCACAAACCTTCACCATGCTTTAGAACAAGCATTTGCTCTAAAGACAGACAATCAAACATTTAAAAGCTCTGGAGGGCTTATTATGGTTGTGATACAACCATTTTATTTCAATCGCCACCCCAAACTTTATGCATGAAAGAAACATGTTTTAAAACACAAGTACCAAAGAGATGGACTGATATCTCCAAAAGGTCCCCACTTGGGAATGGGGACAGTTACATTAAGGATTGGGGATTTACTGTTTAATACTGTAAGAAGGCCCTACAGAAAAATGTATTTTAACTAAAAGAAAAAAGTGTAGACGAAAGCAGCTCAGTTGTGCAGACAGCTTAATTCCTCCACCCCAGCTCACAAAAGGGAATGTTAGGAAGGGGCCTAAAGTCCTTAAATATCTAGTATTTCAGAGATGTAGCAATCAAATCAACCTGCTAGCTCCTATCTTGAAGTCTGTTTGAAACAAAGGGTTAGGATGATATAAAAACCTCAGGTATTTTGGAGACTATTTATTTTCAACAGAAACTCTCTTGAATGGCTGCTGGACTGCAAGAGGAGGTATGCTCCCTGTTTTAAACTCTGAAAATATATAATATCACTCCTCGGCCGTGCTGTCTTAGTAAATAATGATGCCTGTGTTTATTGCAGTGTGATCTGTTTAGCATGGAACCAGTAACTTTAAATTGCATTTCATCACCAGACCAAGGTAAAAACCATTTTAACTGTAGTTTTGCTTAATAAATTCAGGTTCTACACAGGTTGTATAGGGATTTGGGGCTAATACTAACTAACAGTTTTTGCTGGTTCTTTAATCCAAAAGGCCCAAACACACATGGGGGGAACAGAACAAACTGTGTTTCAAACTCTGTCTCTCTGTACAACATAGGGGGGATTTTTTTTTAAAGTATATGACTGCAAATTGATGGTAATGGTGTGTTTTAAGCTAACAAGGTGGGTTTTCTTGTGTACAAAATGTATTTTAAACTGGATTTTAAAAGTTGATTTTAAAAGCAGTTTGGTTTTTATTTTGCAAAATGAGGTGTGTTTAAAAAACAGTTTGTGGGTTTGTTGTTTTAAAGTGGTAGAAATAAATTCAAAACTCCTGTATGTTGTACAGCCTGAAATGGATTAGTTTGTTTTAAAGCTATGACTTTTTAAATAGAAAAATACCCTAGTGAATGTTTTAAGTTTACAAGACAGTTTCATGTGATTTATAATAGTAATAATAATAATATTCTCTGCTTCACAAACCTAGCTAATACGAGCAGCATGAGAGGCCCTGACGAACTCTTTCAGTACCTGTTTTGCTCCAACTACAAGGTTTCATCCTGCAAGTTTATCGAGGATGAAACAGCATGAGTGTCTTGGAAGGATGCAAAAGACCGGTACTCTGTCTCTGGAAATACCAATGTTTTCATAGCCTGTTTCACCACTGCTTATGCCCACTTAGAACTATACAACCTGCTAGATAGGTTGTAAGAGCGGTGCCCATACCATGACACTGACTTGGTGATATTTGTGAAAAGGGAGGGTGACTGGAATCCCCCTCTGCGGGATTATTTAGGGGACCTCACGAGCAAGATCCCACCAGATCAACACATCACCGAGTTTGTGTCGGCAGGCCCGAAAACATACGGGTATAAGCTGTCGGGAGGAAAGGCCTGTATGAAAGTCAAAGGTATTACCCTGAACGTAGCAAACTGTGAAAAGATCAACTTTCACAGCTTGAAAGATCTAGTCCTGGACTATTGCACAGGCCTGTGAGAAAACACCTCCAAAAAGATAGAGGTGCAGCAGCCCTCTATCATAAGGAACAAAAATCAGTGGCAAATAGAGACAAAAACCCTTAAGAAAACACAGAAAGTCGTTTCCAAGAAGAGGGTCCTAGGAGAAAAGTTTAAAATCCTGTCCTACGGCTTTTAAAATGGATCCGAAGTGGAAACACCCCTTTTCTGCAATTCTTATGGGGCCTAGCAACTGAGGGAAAAGTTACTTTATAAAAAATGCGTTGGATAATGGCAAACAAACGTTGTCTGTTATGCCTGAGAGTATTGGATAACATGGCTATAAAAATCATTGCAAGATACGCATGTCTGGACTTGTTGAAACATGTTTTGAGCAAGGCTAGATATGCCCAAGAATTTAAATACAGTTTTTACAAAATTCATCACCATCCAGTCATTTTGCACGAAGTCGTTAGAATACAATTTTAAAATCCGGTCAAAAGATAAACCCTTGCCACGATGATGTAAGAAAAACATGCAATGATTGCTGCTGGTGACAGGGTGGGGGTCTTGTAATTGTCTATTGTGAAACACATTGTCTGTGGCATTTTTGTTTAAAAATGTCATAATGCTTTTAGGAAACAACACGCTATTTGGGGAGATGCCCGTATGAGTCAAAAAACTCTCCACGGTTACACTTCGCCAGATACAAGGTGAGCCAGTATTAACCAGGTTGGTTACGTGGATGCATGTTGACCACCAAACCTAAGAGTGTCTGAGACAGTTTGCTGCCAGGGAATCAATCATAAGGGGATTCTTTTTTGTGTAAGAGGTCATTCATGAGACACGTGAGAGCTGCATGGTGCTCATGTTCACGTATAGCCAAGCAGAACATTTCTTCTCTGATTTGTCTCTATGACGTTGTCAAAAACCCCATATACGATCATACTGATGGTGATGGCTAAAGCCATCCCAAAACCTATTTCTGCCTTCAGGGAACAGTGATCGGTGCATTCCTGGTCGGGAGACAGGTCAAAGGCAAACAAGGTGTAACTCTGTGCAAACTCCTCACGGTTGATTAACAGAGAATGATCTTTCACGTGTTTACCAGCTGTCTGTACCAGATACATGTATTCTCTCACGCAGCATCCTGCCTCGAAGCCTGGTTGCAGAGGCATAGTTATGGAATATTCCACCCACGCCAGCCCCGTACATCCAGAAAGGGCATATCCCGCCTGGGCTTTGTAACAGTTCCTGCAGATGGTGGGGTTGCTGTAATTTTTTAGGATCGCCTTAATGTGTTACCTTTTAGAAACCTCGCTCTCTCCGGGGACACTGGTGCACCTTGAAGATCACCTTGCCAAAGCGAAATAAGACACGTCTCTTCTGATCTGTCTTTATTTCAATGGTAATGGTATCAATGTGGTGTTTTCTGACAGGAATGTAATGAGGTTTATCGTAGGTGATGGTGACAAACTCCTTATTCCTTCCTTGGACAGGGACACAGCGTAACAGAGGAACAGAAAAGTCCCCCACAAACTGGGGTTCTACAATATCTGTGAACAGACACAAAAAGTTAGAAGCCCTGTGATGTCTGCTGAGAGGGGAATTTTTGGACTCTGTGCTTGGGGCCCAAACCTAGAATGTTAGCTAGCTCCCCGCTGGTAGAAAACATATAAGTAAAATCGGCGGATTAAAGATTGACTTTTCTATGCACAGGGTCGTAGTTCATGACCACCTCAGGTGGTTTGGGATGATGAGTCACAGTACTGTTCATATGATCTAATAATTCAGGTATGGACAAGTAATAACCTCGTCGTAGGATAAAATTCCATGCCATATCTCCAAAGGTGATTTCAAAAGAGGTGTCTTTGTTGATAGTGTTCCGGCTGTGCGGGTATTGTATTTCCACTAACCTCACCTCCCAGGCACTCCGGAGATCCCAGGGCTTAATTAGCTGTATCGTAAAGTTCAAGCTGTGTTTTGAGGAAAAACAGCAGAGCTGGCATTGCTGGGCAAAGTAATGTAGAACCTGCTGTCGCTCATTTTTCTCTCTGTCTTTGCAGGAGGAATCTTTGTTTGTTTGTTTTGTTCATGTCTAAATGTCACAGAGTTGAAAAGCTTCCACCCAGCTGTTAAACTTATCACCCCACAACCATTTCACCAGTAGCTGCTTTTTTCTCCCTTTTCCTTTATCCGCTAGAATTTTTTCGATCCTGTAAATCCTGTCTTGTTTGGGGTTTACTTTTTGGTAATTCTTCAGGGTAAAAAGATCCAGTAACTGTCTCAGCCTCGTAATCTTTTAATCAGTATACAGGTCCCTGGCTCCTGGTTAAGGCTTCATCCACTATAAATATCTCATCAGTAAACGTCTGTTCGTAACCTTTTTCAAAGGCTCCTTTGATTTTAGATAGTCTGACGTGCTCACCTTTTCTAAAAGAAGCAACAACCAGTTTTATTTTTAAACCGTCTCTATAAACCATTTTCCATATCTTCAGAGAATGTGAAGGATTAACATCAGCGGGTCTGGTATGTATAGTTCTGTGAAAGCTCTGGTTGTAACTTTTTCTAAAGTCAGATAACACGTCAATGTAGCGAAAGGTGTTATGGGCTGTAAAATATCTCCACATCCTCCATATCTTTTTAAAGTTCTGTTAAATAATTGCTTTGACTTCATTATTAGTAACAAAATGGTGAACGTCATGCTGTTTTAACAACTTGCTAAAAAGGTTTGTTTAAAAATTCTTTCCACTGATGGGTTTGTAATGTCTGAGGCACGACCTTTGCTAAAAATAGCTTTAAAGGCCTTGGATACCTCACCACTCGTCTTGTCTTTTAGGCCTAAGGACCAGGCATATGTGGATAGGATGTCTATCACCTTTAAGATGTACTTAAAGCCTCTATTGTGTTTGGAGAACCGGCGCACATCTACTAAATCTGCCTGCTATTGTGCGTCCACATCTGAAACAATGGTCTTGTTTCTTTTAAAATGTATTCGAGCTGGTTTGTGTAAAGTGTAAGCCTCCTGGTGTGAAAGCCAAGCTGTTGCCTGTCCTCTATTTAAAGTTTTACTATGCTTTTTGGCCACTCTAAAAAGAGGATTCACCTCGCCAAAGCTCCCAGCTTCCCTGGGGATATAATATATTTTCTTTAACAGAGCCATCTGCGGAGACACGACTGTTCCTGGTACCATGTTTTACTAACACAAGCATGGAGGGGATACAGTCATACAGACACATTTAAATAAGTTTAATTAATTGCCTGGTTTAACATAACCTTTGACAGCCATCTGTAAAAATGGACACCGTGACCCCTACAATGAGGGACTCTGATCTGGTTCATTTTTCTATTTTGTCCTTTTCCAGATTTTCCTCTTGAGATCTGCGTCTCAGACAGGAACAAAAACAGCTGATGAACGACAGGGCTACCGATGTGTAAGTTCTCAAAGGCCTCTTGAAAGGCATCGTCGAGCTGTTGAGAGATTTTCAGACAAAAAACAGTGTTAGCCCCCCACTGCTTGTTCTTAGATTTATGCAATGCCAGGTTGATTCTTAACCCTATTATACCCCCATGATTGATCATCGCTTCTTAATCATTCACTTACCTGAGCGACGTCTTTCCCGTTCACCTTGTCCGCTGGTGACTCCCCCAAGCCATGTCGTCTTCCAACTTTGAGGGGGTGGACAATGAGAGGCCATCACACTCATCAGGGTTCTTCACGAGGCAGGGCCAGCTCTAACATTTTTGCCACCCCAAGTGAAAACAAAGAGCGCCGCCCCCCCCCGAGCGTGGCGTCGCCCAAGACCCTGCCCCCCAAGCGTGGCGTCGCCCAAGACCCCGCCTCCCCCGAACGTCACGTTGCCCAAGTCCCCGCCCCTCCGAGTGTCGCCTCACCCAACTCCCCGCCCCCTCCCAGCATTGCGTCGTGCCGCCCAAGTCCCCCACCCCTCCCGAGTCTCGCACCGCGCAAGTCCCCGCCTCCCCGAGTGCTGTGCCACTGAAGCCCTCCCCAGCCGAGTGCTGCCCCACTCAAGTCCTTGCCCGCTAGCATGGCACCACACCTCCCAAGCCCCTCCTCCCCCCAGGGCCACCTGACTGAACAAAAAAACAAAAACAAAACCAAACCCCGAGTGCCGCCCCATCCCGAGGTGCCACCCCAAGCATGTGCCTGGTGGGCTGGTGTCTGGAGCCAGCCCTGTCATGAGGGTTCGGGGTTGGATTCCAAGGTATCTATCAATGGTCGAGTCAAAGGGCCCTCCTCGGAACTGTCACTGCTATAGCGCTTTATCCATAGAAGCCCAAAGGTCCTCAGAACTAAAACAAAGTCCAAAGTTCTCAGGGGGGTGGTAAAGGAGTCCATGTCTCCTCTCAGCCTTTCCACAATTCGTAAAACACATCTTCTTGGTAAGAGATGGCCTCCTCTGTCCAGCGCTGGGATTTATGGGGTGTTGGTGCTGCACTCTGACTGGCAGAGGACATTGGAAAGAGTTCTTAGAGGGGTCATACGACCCTCTTCTGGGCGGTTCACTCCTTCCGAGAACTTACCCTATTTTGGTCAACTCTCCTCTTGGGGTAGTCCTCTGCAGCTGAAACCCATCGCAATTGGTAAAGGGTGGTGGGAGGAGTTCTTAGAGGGGTCACATGAAGCACTTCCGGACGGGTCACCCCACCCCAGAATTCCCCCCAGTTGGTCAAATCTCCTCTTGGGGTGATCCCCAGTGGCTGAAACCCCTCCAGATCAGTAGACGGCGGTGAGAGGAGTTCTTAGAGGGGTCACACAAATCACTTCTGGACAGGTCACCTGCCGCGGAACTCCCCCTGATTGGTCAAATCTTCTCTTGGGGCATTCCTATTGGGGCGAAACCCATCCTGATTGGTAGAGGACAGTGGGAGGAGTTCTTAGAGGGGTCACATGACACATATTGCTTCTGGTCATGTGTCCGCCTTGGCCCCAGAAGTAATACCCCATGGGGTGGGTCTTCTGATGACCGGTGGGCAGGACTTATTGGGTCAAGAGGTGGGGTTAACATTTGATTAATGGTAGGGCCCTTATACTACTGGAGCGCCTTGTTCTGTTTGTCTCCGTTCCGCTTCATTACTCAAGCACTCCACCAGAACAGATGTTACTTATAATCTCAGTTGCCACCAGCTGGACAGTGGGACTTGGATCTTTCTCTAGGACCTGGAGAGCTGAAATTACAGAGGACAACATGTTAGTGAACAGACTGTCAAATCACAGCTAAGTGTGATCACAGAACCTTGAAGTACGTAAGCAAAATGATCACATGGAAAAATGGAAACTGGGCTCAGTCCTTCTGTTGGGGTGGAAAATACATGAGAGATGAATAGGCCTCACTTTTCATATAGTCCCCTGTGCCTGAAAGAGCTGGAGACTTATTACCTCTGAATACCATGCTACAGCAGCTCTCCAATACAAACAAAGCTTTAAGTTCCCCCATTGGTTCCTTCCATGCTCCCAAGTGTGGGGAGACCTTGACTCTACCAGAAAGTCATCCACTCTGCTGCAAATGGAAGAAGATCCATTTTTTCAATAGCTTCCACTTTTAAGTTATTTTCCAGCTCTCTTCAGGAGCCACTGCCTGAGCTCAACTAAACCTGGAATTTAACAGAAGCCAGGTCCAAGCTGGTTTGTGCATGATACAGGGCACCTACTGGAAGAAAAATTGCTGGTGGGAAATTGGGGGTAGCAGAAAGTGGCTACAACTTCTTCTCACTTGGGGAGTCCACAGAGAGCCAATAAAGCCCAAAGTGTGGATAGCACTGGCTGGGGAGGGGGCATTGCCAGGACAACCAGGAGATGCACTGACTCATATCACACCTTCTGCAGCTTCCTCCTTCAGGGGAAATTAAAGCTGACTTTCTACTGGGCAAGAATGCATTTGTGCTTTGACGCGTGGCTGATGCACTTTGCACCAGTGGTATCGGTTACTGCTGCTTGTCAGCTAAATTCCTTTATAACAACTCACTAATGAGCAGGACTTCAGCTGTATTTATTACTTACACATCAGTAGATATCCCCGGTACAGCCATTTCATACGCTGAGCGTCTGTGTGTTCCAAGATGATGCCTAAATACAAAATGTAAAATAAACAACAGCAACAATAATAAAACCTTCCCTTGCTGAGTATAAAGTGGTATTGGCAGCCCCTAGACAGGTCATTGGCATCTCTTACTGTGGGCCTATGGGTGAGCTGTGGGCAAGAGGATTCTGGAGCAGGTTAGAGCCCACAATGAAGAGAATGAGAGAGACATTTTTTAAAAAAGACTGTTTACAGAAACCCCATTTGCTTGAAACAGTCTGTGCTTCTCTTGCCACTGCAGTCAGTTACTGGAGACATACTAAGGCCAGGTCTACACTACGCCTTTAATTCGAATTAAACAGTGTTAATTCGAATTAATGGTGCACCCGTCCACACTACAGTGCCCTCTAATTCGAATTAAAGGGCTGGTAAATTCGATTTTAGTACTCCTTCAAAACCACAGGAGTAAGCACTAAATTCGATTTTGTTAATTCGAATTTAGGTAGTGTGGACGGAAATCGAAGTTAATGGCCTCCAGGAGCTATCCCACAGAGCACCAGTGACCACTCTGGACAACAGTCAAAACTCCGATGCACTGGCCAGGTAAACAGGAAAAGTCCCGGGGAGTTGTTTCCTGTTTGGCCAGCGTGGAGCTCTGAGCAGCACAGGTGAGAATGCAGAGCTCAGCAGCACCTTTAATAATGCAGTCTCCCAGTACTAGAAAAAGAGCTCCAGCTTGGACCACAGAAGAGCTATTGGATCTCATCGCTATCTGGGGTGAGGATTCAGTGCTTACAGAACTCCGTTCATCAAAACGAAATGAGAAAGTATTTGACAGAATTTCAAAGTGTATGATTGCAAAAGGGCACAGTAAGGACTCGTTGCAATGCAGAATTAAAGTCAAGGAACTGAGGCAGGCATACCAGAAAACCAGAGAGGCAAACGGAAGGTCTGGGGCAGGTCCAAAAACATGCAGGTTCTATGCAGAGCTGCATGCAATTTTGGGTGGCTGTGCAACGAGTGACCCACCCCTGTCCGTGGATTCAGAGGGCAGGGTTGTACTATCAACCGTGGCTGAAGATTCTGGTGATGGGGAAGATGACGAGGATCAGGAGACAGACACTGCAGAGAGCACACAGCTCTCAATGACCAACAGCAGCCATAGTCCAGAATTTCCCTCCCAGCCAAACCAAGGCACTATCCCTGACAGTGAAGCCATGGAAGGGACCTCAGGTGAGTGGATGTTTACATCACTCTTGTTTAAAAACAAGCGTTTTTTAATAATAACTTTGAAAGCATGCGTTCTCATTCCTTCTTAGCCAGTACAGGATGGGTGGAGGGGAGTAATGGTTGTGCTTGCCTGTTTGGCGACCAGGAGTTTTCCCAGCTACCAGCCACGCGCTCTGAGAAGGGGGGGGGGACGTGTTTGGCGAGCAGGGACTGTTTCTAGCTACCAGCCACGCGCTGTGGGGGTGTTGGGTGAGTCTGCTTTCGCAGGGAGGGATTGTGGAGCTGCAGACCCCTGCAGAAGTCAAACAGACGTCTGTTTGGCAAGCAGGGACTGTTTCAAGCTACCAGCCACGCGCTGGGGGGGGGGGGGGGGAAGGCGGGTTTAGCATGGTTAGGGTTAGAGTTCAGACTTACCATGCCTGCATGGAAGGTGAATTATGATGCCAGTCCCGCCAACCTGGGTCTGCAGTGAGCTCTGACCCCGGGGACAGAGGCTCACAGTATTAAATGATGCAAAGTTTGACCTTGTAGTGAAATCACATGTGCTATGTAAGGTGCATACTCTCGTGTAGTGTGAGTACAATCATTGTTCTCTAAAATGTATCTATTAACATACTTATCTTACCTTCCCCATACAGCTGCGCAGTGTTCTGTACTTCCCACCCCTTCTGTAAGGCTACCCAAAAGGCGGAGGAAAAGGAGGACTAGAGATGAAATGTTTTCAGAAATCATGGATGGAAGCCACAGTAACAGAGCTCATCATAATGAGTGGAAGGAAGTGGTAGCAAAATACAAGAAAGAAGGCAGTGACCGGGAGGACAGGAGAGACGCTCGAGATGAGAGGTGGCGGCAGGAAGACCGGCAGGAAGATCACATGCGTAGGCAGGAAGATCAGCGTTGGCGTGATGGAACGCTGGAGCTGCTGCGTGATCACACTGATATCCTCAGACGCATGCTGCTTGTTCAGGAACATGACCGAGGTTACAGAGTGCCACTGCAGCCCATGCTTAACCACCCTCAAAGCTCCCCAAGTTCCATATCTCCCTCACGCAGACGTGTTAGAACACGTGGGGGAAGGCTTCCAGCAACAGCACACTCCACCCCCATGGACAGCCCAACCAAAAGGCTGACATTAAATTGACGTGCATCATGGGCTTTTCCTTAAGTATGATCCTCCTCCCAAGGCACACCCTCCAGGGATACCTAGATAATTCTGTGCCTCTGTATATAATTCCTTTTTAATAAAGAATACATCCGAACGGGGGAGGGTGGTTCTCTTACATGGAACAATTTTTAAAAAATAACTCATGATTTTTAAGCATTGATAAAATGATTTTTAATAATGTAATGAATAAATGATTTTTAAAATATACTTGCTTCATTTCCTTCAGCTACATGTACTACAAGGGGGGGGTGGTTGCTTTTCAAAGTCCTACTGCAAGCTGTAAGTAAAGGGGGAGGGTGGGTTGCTAACAAGGGAGTCAATAGAGGCGGGAGTGTTCATGAAGGGGAAACAAGCACTGCAGTCACACCATGCCCTGGCCCGCGATGAAACTAGTTTTCAAGGCTTCTCTGATGCACACCGCCTCCTGGTGTGCTCTTCTAATCGCCCTGGTATCTGGCTGCTCGTAGTCAGCGGCCAGGTGTTTTGCCTCAGCCTCCCACCCCGCCATAAAGGTCTCCCCCTTACTCTCACAGAGATTGTGGAGCACACAGCAAGCAGCAATAGCTAAGGGGACAGTCTTTTGGCTGAGGTCTGAGCGAGTAAGTAATGATCTAAAGCGCCCTTTTAAACGCCCAAATGCACACTCTACCACCATCCTGCACTTGCTCAGCCTGTAGTTGAACAGCTCCTGACCACTGTCCAGGCTTCCTGTGTATGGCTTCATGAGCCATGGCATCAAGGGGTAGGCTGGGTCCCCCAGGATAACGACAGGCATCTCAACATCACCAACTGTAATTTTCTGGTCTGGGAAGTAATTTCCTTGCTGCAGCCGTTTAATGTTTCTGAAGACGCGAGCGTCATGAACCCTTCCTGGCCATCCCACGTGGATGCTGGTGAAACGTCCCTTGTGATCCACCAGTGCTTGCAGCACCACGGAAAAGTACCCCTTGCGGTTCACGTACTGGGCGCCCTGGTGCTCTGGGGCCAAGATAGGGATATGGGTTCCATCTATGGCCCCTCCACAGTTAGGGAATCCCATTGCAGCAAAGCCATCCACTATGACCTGCACGTTTCCCAGAGTCACAAACTTTCGTAGCAGCAGCGTAACGATTGCTTTGGCTACTTGCGTCACAGCAGCCCCCACGGTAGATTTTCCCACTCCAAATTGATTCCCGACTGACCGGTAGCTGTCTGGAGTTGCAAGCTTCCAGAGGGCAATTGCCACTCGCTTCTGCACTGTGAGGGCTGCTCTCATCTTAGTGTTATGGCGGTTCAGGGCAGGGGAAAGCAAGTCACAAAGTTCAAAGAAAGTGTTCTTACGCATGCGAAAGTTTTTCAGCCACTGGGAATCGTCCCACAGCTCCAAAACTATGCGGTCCCACCAGTCTGTGCTTGTTTCCCATGCCCAAAATCTGCGTTCAATGGGTAGAAGCTGCCCCATGACCAGCAGTAGCTCCAAAAGGCTGGGTCCCGCGGTTAAGGAGAAATCAGTCTCTATGTCGTCATCATCATCGCTCTTGTCGGTGCGCTGCCATAGCTGCCTCCCCCTCCTCCTCCTCCTCCTCCTCCTCTCCTCCTGAATTTGCAGTTCATGGCTCAGCATAGACAGCACGAGAGTGCGCGTGGTGTTTACAACTTGCACGATTGCGTTACTGGTCTCAGCGGGGTGCATGGTCTCCGCAGGGTCCATGGTCTCAGCACGGTCCATGCTTGCTGTGCTATGGCGTTTGCTGTCTTCCCCCAGGAAAAAAGGCACAAAATGGTTGGCTGCTGCTTTCACAAAGGGAGGGGTGAGGCTGTACCCAGCACCACCCGGGACAATGTTTTTTGCCCTCAGGCACCGGGCTCTCAACCAGGAAGTGGGAACTATGGGATAGCTGTAGAACAGCTACCCACAGTGCACTGCTCCTAAAATCGAAGCTAGCATAGGACCATGGATGCACAAAATCGATTTTAGGATCCTAGTGTGGACGCACTAAATCGATTTTATTAAATCGGTTTTATAAAATCGATTTAAACAAATTCGAATTAATCATGTAGTGTAGACAAGGCCAGAGGCTCACGTAGCAGGGGCTGTGGGGGAGGAGGCTCCTGCATCTGCAGCAAGGAGGCGAGTGGAGGGAGACCAGGCGCAGGGGGTGCTGGCGGAGCATGGTGAAGCCCAGAACCCACAGGTGCTGCCTGCGGACGGAGCGCTGTAGTAGAGGACTGCAAGCTGGGGCCTGGGGCTCGGGACTGGTGTAACGATGCTGGTTCTGGCGGGACCCAACTGACAATGCCAATTCAGGACAGATTGCTTAAAACAGGGCAGTTACAGCCCAAGGTTGGGATTTTTCCACCTCTAAGGCAAAGCAAACCAGCCAGACAGTGAGGACTTTGGTCTCACCCCACTGGCTAACCATAAGTTACACAAGCAATTCCCTTAGACCCTCCAGTTTCCCAGTATCACCACAGGTGCCACTAGTTATGGGGACAAATGGTTATGAAAACCAATACCCTAATAAAAGAAAAAGGGTTCTCCTGATCCTTAAGGACCAAGCCCCAGACCCAGGTCAATATATAAATCAGATCTTACCCACAAATCACGCTGTTGCCAGTCCTTTAGAATCTAAAAGGTCCAAAAGGTCAAGGTTTATTCATAAAAGGAAAATGATAGAGATGAGAGCTAGAATTGGTTAAATGGAATCAATTACATACAGTAACGGCAAAGGTCTTAGTTCAGGCTTGCAGCAGTGATAGAATAAACTGCAGGTTCAAATCAAGTCTCTGGAGTACAGTACATCCACAGCTGGGATGGGTCATTTGGTCCTTTGTGTAGAGCTTCCTTTTAACAAAGTCCCTATGAAGCAGGACTGAAGACAAGATGGAGATGAGGCATCAGCCTTTTCCAGGCTTTTCGAGGTGTAAGAACATCTCTTTGTTCTTACTGTGGAAAACTACAGCAAAATGGAGTCTGGAGTCACATGGGCAAGTCCCTGCATACTTTGCTGAGTCTCAAGGCATATCTGCCTTCTCTCAATAGGTCAGTTGTACAGCTGATGATCCTTAGTGAGCCATCAAGCAGGCTAGGCAGAGCTAACACCAACTTGTGTGAGGTGTCACCCAGAAGCATAGCAAAAGTTTGAAAAACACACAGTCTAGAGCCAATATTCATAACTTCAACTACAAAAATGATACACATATACATCTAGCATAACCATAACCAGCAAACCACAACCTTGTCTTTGACACCCTATTTGACCCCATTTATACAAGTTTTGGTTCCACTACAGGACCTTGGTTGCAACCATGTTCTATATGGTCCCTGTTCAAGTCAATAACGTGACAGCCGGGCAGCCAGGTTCTCACCTGTCACAATGGCCGGTCAGGGAGCCCTGACAGCTTCCGAACACCCTGCCTGGCTAGGTAGTGTGGCAAAGCTATAGGTGCCCAGTGTGGTGCCCGGGGAGGGAGTGGGCCCTGATGGCGGCTGCCTGGGATTGCTGCTCGGCCAACTGTTCCCTGGGCACTGCTCAGAGCCCACTTAGTTCAGCAGCAAAGCCAATGCCAGGTCCCGTCTGTGGCTGAGCACGGGCACTTGTCTGCCAGCAAGAGACGTGGCAGGGCCCTGAGACTGTCCTGGGTACATGGGCACATGCCCAGCTCCAGGTGGAGAGGGAGCCCAGAGACAGGGGGTTGAAAATCAGCCCACCGCCCGATGGCATCATGCTGAGCCCTGAGTCCCCCGGGGCTGGGCATGGGCTGGGCCCTTCGGACAGCAGGGAGGGGCCTCAGTTGGTGCTGACAACTCCCTTCCCCCCTTTGCAGTCAGCGCAGGCTCTGATCGGTGACTTCCAGGGCTCCCCCACCAACTACAAGGCGGCTCATGTCTTCTTCATCAGCCGTGAGTATCAGGGGGCTGTGGATCCCCCAGCTAGGAGCCTGGCCAGCGGCACAATGGGGGTGAGGGACCTCTCTCTGCCAGCAGGCCAGTGCCCCAGAAGGCCAGATCGAACGACCCCACCTATCCCTTCCCCCCCTTTTGCCCCACGGGCCTGCCTCCAGCCAACACGGCTCACAGTGTGCGCCCAGAAAGGCGGCCTCTGGCTACCATTCCCAGAATGCATTGCTCCATCAGTCCCAACTGGGGTGGGGGCATGGGACACCACCAGAATACCCAGTGTGTCAGGGTCACATCTGCTTCTCCCCATTACAGCGGCAGGGGGATCCCAAGTCCCCATTCCTCGTGCATCATTCGGAGTTGTACAGTCCAGTCACTTCCCCCTGCGGAGGGACTGAGGGCAGGGTGTGAGACAGGGGCTACATAGGAGAGATTGTGCCCCCCTCTCCTCCTTGCTGCTGATGCTGCAGAAGGTGAGAACCCGGCGTGACTCTGGTTTGGTGGGGCTGAACTCATCATTGACTCCTGTGTGGCCCTGCTGGCTTGCCCAGGTTCCCCACAGGTGTGCAGCACTACGTCCCTGCTGTGCCCATCCTGGCCCTGTCTGTGGGGGCTGGCGCTGTGCTGGGGCTCCTGAGCCCTGTACCTGTCACCCCCACCCACTGCCTTTGCCTTGCAGACTGTCCTGAGCCTCTGGTCAAGGAGCTGAGGAAGTCACGGATCACCAAGGCCATCAAAAGCCTCAAGGAGATCAACCTGGCCTTCCTGCCCTACGAGAGCCAGGTGAGGGGTGGCTGGGCTTTGGAGGAGCCGGGCTGTGGGGTGGACGGTGACGTACGACACCCCACCCTTAGTGTTCAACGTGGCTTGGGGGGTAGGGTGGAACCTTTCCCTTTCAGCGCCCTAGATTTGATGCCACCACAGGGCAGCAAGGACTAGCCGGCTGCTCACACCCTGTGAGACCTGGAATCGCTGGCTTAGATGTATGGGTGAGGAGGGCCCTACCTCCTGGCTTTACCAGCTCTTACTGATGGTTTATACCAGGGCTGCAAGACAGCCCAATACTCCACACGCCTGCCCTTTGCCCAACCGCCCCTCCTTGTGTCGTCAGTGGATTTCCCCCCTCACGCCCCTGAGGGGAGGGCTGTGTTGTCAGTCTCAAATGCATTGATGGGGAAACTGAGGCACAGAGCAACATGAGCCTGGTCTACACACAAAAGCTTTGTTGGTATGGGTTTGTTACGGGGACATGAGAGAAAAAATCCCCCCTGTAACTGATGCAGCTTTGGTGGCAGAGCCCCTGAGTAGATGCCATTATGCTGTCAAAGCAGTCCTTTCGCCACTGTAGCTTATTTCGTCTGGGGTACCAGTGCCAGCTGAGCCAGGAGAAGCTCTGGCTGGTATAAGCTGAATGTGCGTCAGGAGGCTTTGCTGGCTCACCCGTCCCATTGCGCCAGCAAACCCTTCATGGGCTGTGTGGATGAGCGGACTCACCCTTGCAGCGCCTCCTGCTGCTTGTCCTCAGGAATTCAGTCCGCTACAGGCCGATATCATTTTATTAGTGTCCAAGTACTTTTACCCCAATGACTTGTTCTGTTCGGCCAGTGAAATAAGCGACAGCAGCAGGTGCGCGTTGATGCTGGGTTTGCCTGTGGCTACACTGGGGCTTTTGCCAGACTAGAAGCGTGGCCAAGCTCCCTCCCCCAACATTGACTTCTCCAGAGCAGAGACACACCCCTGAGGGCACCTGGGAGTCTGCAGCTCAGTAAGGACCTGAAACCGGGGAGTCTTCATCCCAGGCTGGTGTGTGAATCTCTGGGCCACTGTCCCTCTACCGCAACAGGAGTGGTTCTGGCCAAGGGCTCTCCCTCACTAGGGGCTTCCTACGGCTCTGCCTGGCTGGTCTGGTCCAACAGCGCATCGTGGGGGCGCGGTATGGAGCACAGCTGGCCTGGCTGCCAGCAGTTGGCACCAGGGTCTGATCTCTGTTCCCCTCGCCCACCAGGTGTACTCCCTGAATGGGCCTCAGACCTTCTACAACTGGTTCAGCATCTACAGCTGCTTGGAAAAGAACAAGCAGCTGGAGATGCTGGCAGAGCAGATTGCCACGTTGTGTGAAACCCTGGAGGAGTATCCAGCTATCTGCTACTGGAAGTGAGTGTGACAGGGGAAGGGGTGTGACGAAGTGGGAATGTTCTTAATGTTTTCTTTGAATACTGCGTGGCTGCCTGTGGTGCAGCAGGGAAAGAGGAGTATTGACCTGTGAAGGCTGCAGGGGAGTTTTGTTGGGACTGTCTGCATTGAGGGTGAGAGATTTTCCTTGAGGCCAGATACCTGAACATAAATATATCAGAGGGATTAATATTAAGGAGAGAGTGGAATTATTTAAGCTTAATACCAATGTGGACACAAGAACAAATGGGTATAAACTGGACACTAGGAAGCTTAGACTTGAAATTAGACAAAGGTTTCTAACCATTAGAGGAGTGAAGTTCTGGAACAGCCTTCCAGGGGGAGTAGTGGGGGCAAAAGACATAGCTGGCTTTAAGACTAAGCTTGATAAGTTTATGGAAGGGATAGTGTGATGGGCTAGCCTAATTTTGGCAATTAATTTGGCAATTGATCTTTGATTATCAGCAGGTAAGTATGCCCAATGGTCTGTGATGGGATGAGATCTAAGTTACTGCAGAGAATTCTTTCCTGGGTGCTGGCTGAGTCTTGCTCACATGCTCAGGGTTTAACTGATCGCCATATTTGGAGTCGGGAAGGGATTTTCCTCCAGGGCAAATTGGAGGAGGCCCTGGAGGTTTTTCGCCTTCCTGTGCAGCATGGGGCACGGGTCACTTGCTGGAGGATTCTCTGCAGCAGAATCGCGATGCACCCATTCTAGGGAATGGGCACTTCTTCCAGTTAGTGAAATATACCTTTATTGCCCTTGAGCATTCTTCCAGAAGTGTCTGGACGGAGAGAAGACGGGCAATATCAAAAGGACATACTAGCAAGTCACCTCTCTATTTATGCCTCAGTTTCCCCATCTTAAAATGGGGATAATGATACCAGTCTTGGCCGGGGGGGGCCCTCTGGGATAGCTGCCTACCATGGCACAGACGCTCTCTAACTCACAGCTGGCAGCACAGGCCTGCCTCCAGACGGGAGCCTGGCACACACCTGGCTGCCCAAACCATCTACGCAGAGAAGGGATTGACAGCCTGCTTGTTAACCAGTGGAGCTACTTGCTGCAGCAGAGCTGGCTCCAGCCTGCAGCCCCTGTCTGATCTGTGCTATTCTCAGGAGCTGAGCGGCACTCCGTGCACACCCTGCTGCTCTTACTCCTGTGAGTCCCCCCAGGGATATTCCTGAGGCTCTTGAAAAGCCTCCCTGTCACAGGTGTAAGCACTATTCTCATGTTACCCAGGGGAAACTGAGGCATGGAGCAGCGTGCCAGGAGTAGGTGGCAGAGGCAGGAATAGGAGCCAGGAGTCCTGACTGCCCAGCTCCCTTCAATAGAATCCAGACAGCACGTCCACTGCAGGGCCGGGAGCACTGACTCAAGGCCCTGCTCCATTCAGCACAGTCCCAGCTGGCCAGTCCAGTGTGCCCCCACCTTGGCAGCTGGCGCAGAACCCCAGGTCTCTTGTAGCAGGGCCTCTAGCAGTCAGGTCTCCAAAGCCACCCAGCCCGCGGTCATGGCGCCCTGGGGCCTTGTCAGCACTAGTCCCTCTTGCCTTGATGTTTCCCAGCTGCCAGCCCTGAGGGGTAGCTGGCACAGGCAGTGCACTAACAGCCCCTCTGCTCTGGGCAAGGTGGGTGACCCAGTGGTTACACCAGCCCCCATCTGCAGTCAGGGATCCCTCCAGCAGAGTCAAACTGGCAAAGGTGTGAGCAGAGTTGGGCCGGGGGGTGGGGGGGCGGGGAGTGCTGGGCATAGCAACCTACCCAGGCTGGGTAGGGCTGAAGAGGAATGATGGTGGCAGTTCTGGGTTCATGCCCCTGCTCTTCCACAGACTCTCTGTGTGACCTTGGGTGAGTCACCCAACTTCTCTGGGCCTCCATCCCCCTCTGCAATGGGGGGACAGCCCTGCCCAGCCCCACATGCATGGGGGTGGGGGAGGATGCAGCAAGGATAGTGCTACAGTGGTGGGAGCCAGATACTCCTCCAAGAGAGAAGCTCCCCCGTCAGCCTCAATGCGTTTACCCAGAGGCTGTGGAGCCCTGCCAGGTGGGTACGTGGTGGCTGGTCCGATGTTCTGCTCCAAAGTGTGGCTGAAAATCGGGCCACGTACTGAGATGGGACAGTTGGGGAAGCATCAGGGGCTGTACGTCCCTGCCCGTCCTCCCCCGACTGTCTGTGCTACCCAGGGAAGAGCAGACGCAGCCTCTTGCCGAGGTGCTCCTGGGTGGACTTGGGTCAGGGGCGGCTCTGGGCACCAGCAAAACAAGCAGGTGCTTGGGGCAGCACATTTCCAGGGGGCTGCATTTTGGCCATCCCTTTTCTTTTCTTTTTTTACTCACTTCCTCCCCTCTCACAACCCTGCAGAAGTGGAGCCACGGAGCAGCCTAGGATCCAGCCTGGGAGCTGAGAACCCACAGGACACTGGGAGCTGTAATTTCTTGTCTAGCTCCCTTCCTATGGGGACAGCCCTGGAGCAGGGAAAGAACTACATTTCCCAGCAATCCCTTGTCCGCTATCAACAGGAAAGGGAATGAGGTAGCTGAGCCATGCTGCAAGTTGAAAGGGGTGGCGCTGTGAATGGGGAACAAGTGTGCCCAAGGACTAGAAGGCTTTGCCCCAGATGTCCCCTTCAGAAGACTTCCCCAGACTGCATTAGGGATACTGGTGTCACCTCACCTTGCAGCCCACAAAGAAGGAATTGGAATAAATGGACAGTGCCCCCCTCTATCTGAAGCCTAGCAAGGGAAGTACGTGGATCCCACTAAAATTTAAAATGAAAAGTAAGGGAGGGGAGGCTCTGCTAGGGGACGTTGGCAGCATTAGATACAGTACCAGGCACGTAGGAGGATTTCCACTTCTGAGCCATGGAAGCAGAAATTTATTTTTCTTTTCCAGATTTAGCTACCTACTCCTCGACTGGAATTGCTATTTTCAACAGCTATTGCCTTTTTTTTTTTGTAAGTTTTATTTGTTTAAAAGGAAGACAGTGATATTGCATTGGGAAATTCCCCATAGAAACAAAGAATAGAACAAAAGAATAATAAAGGCACCTCAACTTTTCCTCATTTATGTAGGACAGTCTTATAATACGCATCCAGATATCCTCCAATCACACAAGCTGAAAATTGTTCCACTTTACTGCAGTTCTGTAACCATATAGGAATCAATCCTGTCTGTGTTCTGTGCACATCCAAAACTCCTGCTGAATGACCTGCCCTGGGAGCGAATTACCAGTGACCCAGGGCTGGGGCAGCAGGAGGTGCGGGTGGGGGGGAGCCCAGGGCTGGGACAGCATGGGAGTGTGGGGGGGAGCCCAGGGCTGGGGTGGGGGGCAACCAAAACTTTTTTTTGCTTGGGGCAGCAAAAAACCTAGAGCTGGCCCTGGCTTGGGTTCCACTGGGGCTCCTGGAGCCGGTTTCAGAGCCGTCTGCCATGGGAGCGCAGGGCTGGTCTCCTATCGCCACCTGCTGTGCCAAGAGGGCAGTGCATGCTGATCAGGCAGGGAGCAGGGGCTGGGCCAGCCCCCCGATGTGGGTCTGCGATGCAGCATCCAGCCCCTTCCCCCAGCTCACCAGGGCCTGGGGAACCTTCCTGACCCTGACAGCACAGTCCCTCTTCCCCCATCCTGCCCCATACTGGCCCATACTGGCTCGGTGGGGCAGGGTCCTGCTCCGGGGCCCTTCCTGTAACCCTGCTCAGGTACTGGCACTGCTCAGGCACTCAGCCATTATGGGAGGATGACTCCCCGAGCCCCACCCTGGAAAGGGGGCCCCAGGCTGCTCCCCCAGGGACTGTCAATCATTCAGTGAGGAGCCATCCCAGTCCGTCCCTGCAATGGGGCCTGGCATGGCCACCAGGTCCGAGGTTCCTGCTGCTTGGCCCCTGCTGACCTGTCCTCCACCCCCCAAAACATCACTGAGGACAAACTGGACAAGAATTTGTGGCCCTTTGTGTCGAATCCAGTCCCTGCCACCAGCTCCCAGGCTTCTGTCAGGTAAGGCTGAGCCTGGCTGGGCTGTGGGGAGCAGAGCCCTGACATCCCCACCCCCCAGGTGTTAGGAGCCTCTTTGCCTGGGAGTGCGTGGCCAGGACCCTGCCCTCCACAGGGGAGCGGGTGCCCAAGAGTGTGGAGCCCTGGACCCCTCTCACCATGTCTCCCGCCCCCCAGCAGTCCCCCAACACAACAGGGCCCAGGTGGAGGGAAGGGACTGGCTGGGCTATAGCCAGCACCCCCAGCCCAGGGCAGGTGCCACCCTCCTCTACTCCCTTTTGCCTGCTTTGGGACTCCCTTCCCACTGCCTTGGGCAGGGCCTGCCCCCTTGCTTCCTCCAGGTGTGGTGAGAAGTTAATCGGTTCAGGGGACCCTGACCGGCTCCTTGCCCCTGTCTGGCGGCCGCCCAGCCTGGGACAAGTCTCGCCCCTGCAGTCCCTCTGAACCGCGTATCTCCGGCTTCTCAGAGACGCTGGTGGTCGCCGTACAGAGCTGCAGGATATGCTGCTGCCTACAGCCAGGGGCGGCTCTAGCTATTTCGCCGCCCCAAGCAGGGCGGCACGCCGCAGGGGGCACTCTGCCGGTCGCCCGTCACGCAGCTCCAGTGGACCTCCCACAGGCATACCTGCGGAAAGTCTGCTGGTCCACGGCTGTGGTGGAGCTGCCGCAGGTGTGCCTGCGGGAGGTCCACCAGAGCCACACAGGACCAGCGGACCGTCTGCAGGCATGCCTGCGGCAGCTCCACCAGAGCCACTTGCCGCCCTCTCAGCGAGCGCCAGAGCACCCCCCGCAGCATGCAGCCCCAAGCACATGCTTTGTGTGCTGGGGTCTGGAGCCGGCCCTGCCTGCAGCGCACCCCTGTTCCAGGGGCTCGATTGGCTGAGCTGCCCACGGAGCAGGACCCAAGTGCTTCACACCCGGGTGGAGGTAAGCAGGAGGGAGGCGCTGGCATGGGGCAGGCTGGTCCTGTCCTATGCAGCACTCAGCCATGCCCCAGGCCCTATGGGGAGGTGAGGATGGGCACAGGGACGCCTGGGTTTTGTGCCAGCCCTGCCATGGACTCCCCACTGGCACATCCCAGCTAGCTTGGGGGATGTCTCTTGGCTTCCCCCTGGGCTTGGGGGCTGGGCCGCAGAGGGGGCTGGTGGTGAAGTTTCAGGCCACCAGGGCCCATTGGATTGTGCCTTATGAGCCAGGCCAGGACCCCTCCGCCGGAGCAGTGGGTGACGGGTCTCTCTCTCCTTTGCTCCAGGGCCCCGACAAAGCCCACTCTCAGCTGCTGATCGTGGACTGGAGCTTTGACCTGGTGTCCCCGCTGCTGCATGAGCTCACCTACCAGGCCATGGCCTACGACCTGCTCGGCATTGAGAACGACACCTACAAGTAGGGCCTGGCTGCCAGCAGGGGGCGCCCCGCACTCCTCCTCAGGCAGCTGGGGGGGTGGGACCCAGGCACCTGCACCGCTCCACAGCCCCCACGCTCGGGGGAGGGGTGCCGCAGCCTGACCCCGTCTCCCCTCCCCTGCAGGTACGAGACAACAGGGACCAGTGACTCGCAGGAGAAAGAGGTGCTGCTGGATGAAGACAACAAACTGGGTGCAGCTATGCCACATGCACATCGCTGACATCTCCAAGTGAGCACGCTCAGCTCTGCCCCCTGACACGCCGCTGTGTGCCTCACCCATACCTTAAATATGCTCCCACGCGTGGCTGGGCTGCTGTGGCTGGCCCCAGGAGAGGCCTCTGCCCTCTAGGGGGCACTGTGCGCTGGAAGGGGCTGGGATCTCACCACTGCCTCCCTCCAGGCCAACATCAAGGAGCTGTCCCAGATGCTGAAGAAGATGCCCCAGTACCAGAAAGAGCTGAACAAGGTAACAGGGCTGGAGCTGTTAGTGGGTGGGGAGCAGGGCATTCAGTGGGGCTGATGGACGGGCAGGGTGGTCTGTGGGGCTGGTGGGGGACAGTAGGGACTCTCTGGGGGGTAGGACACTCTGGGGCAGTCCGCTTTACTGCCTGATGAGAGCTGCTGACCTGTACTGTTGGGCAGAGCCATTTTCCCCACAGGTGCTGCGTGGCACCATGGGCAGCAGCCTGCCCATCAGTGCCCAGAGCTGCCCCATTAGCCCCAGCAATGGCAGCCCTTGGGTAACGCCCGCGCCTTAGAATCATAGACTATCAGGGTTGGAAGGGACCTCAGGAGGTCATCTAGTCCAACCCCCTGCTCAAAGCAGGACCAACTCCAACTAAATCATCTCAGCCAGGGCTTTGTCAAGCATGACCTTAAAAACCTCTAAGGAAGGTGATTCCACCACCTCCCTAGGTAACCCATTCCAGTGCTTCACCACCCTCCTAGTGAAAAAGTTTTTCCTAATATCCAACCTAAACCTCCTCCACTGCAGCTTGAGACCGTTACTCCTTGTTCTGTCATCTTCTACCACTGAAAACAGTCTAGATCCATCCTCTATGGAACCCCCTTTCCAGTAGCTGAAAGCAGCTGTCAAATCTCCCCTCATTCTTCTCTTCTGCAATCTAAACAATCTCAGGTCCCGCAACCTCTCCTCATAGGTCCTGTGCTCCAGCCCCCTAATCATTTTTGTTGCCCCCTGCTGGACTCTTTCCAATTTTTCCACATCCTCCTTGTAGTGTGGGGCCCAAAACTGGACACAGTAGTCTAGATGAGGCCTGATCAATGTCGAATAGAGGGGAATGATCACATCCCTCTATCTGCTGGCTGTACCCCTACTTATACAGCCTGAAATGCCATTAACCTTCTTGGCAACAGGGGAAAACTATTGACTCATATCGAGCTTCTCATCCACTGTAACCCCCAGGTCCTTTTCTGCAGAACTGCTTCCTAGCCATTCGGTCCCTAGTCTGTAGCAGTGAATGGGATTCTTCCGTCCTAAGTGCAGGACTCTGCACTTGTCCTTACTGAACCTCATCAGGTTTCTTTTGGCCCAGTCCTTTAATTTGTCTGAGTCTCTCTGTAGCCTATCCCTACCCTCCAGCATATCTACCACTCCTCCCAGTTTAGTGTCATCTGCAAACTTGCTGAGAATGCAGTCCACGCCGTCCTCCAGATCATTAATGAAGATATTGAACAAAATCGGCCCCAAGACCGACCCTCGGGGCACTCTGCTTAAAACCAGCTGCTAACTAGACATGGAGCCGTTGATCACTACCCATTGAGCCCGACGATCTAGCCAGCTTTCTATCCACCTTATAGTCCATTCATCCAGCCCATACTTCTTTAACTTGCTGGCAAGAATACTGTGGGAGACCGTATCAAAAGCTTTGCTAAAGTCAAGGAATAACACATCCACTGCTTTCCCCTCATCCGCAGACCCAGTTTTCTCCTCACAGAAGGCAATTAGGTTAGTCAGGCATGACTTGCCCTTGGTGAATCCATGCTGACTGTTGCAGATCACTTTCCTCTCCTCTAAGTGCTTCAGAATTTATTCCTTGAGGACCTGCTCCATGATTTTTCCAGAGACTGAGGTGAGGCTGACCTGTAGTTCCCCGGATCCTCATTTTTCCCTTTTTTGCCAGCTTCCACCATGGCTGCCCTTACAGCTGGGCTGCCACCGGGATTCCGTGTGCACCCCCAGCCTGCACCTTGAGCAAGGGGTACCCCAGCCATACACTCTGTACTCCTCAGCCTGCCCCCCAGAACCATGAGGGGGTCGCAGGCCTGAGACAGCTGGCCATTGCCTGGTCAGTGCCAGTCGGAAGGGTGGGTCCGGCAGACAGGCCCAGCCTCCAGTCCCTCCCTGGGCAGAGGGCAGAATGCTGCCCTGGCTGTGCCATGCTCTGCTCCAGGTGCTGGTGAGGACAGCAGGAGAGGGTTGTACGTGTCAGCCCAAGCTGTGGGCTTGGGGGATCTGATCACTGTGCTGGCCACAGCCCTGGGGGCTGGTGGGAATGCGGTGCTGTGACATAGCACTCTATACGATTTTATAAAAATATATACTGTAACTGGAATATGCTTCATGAGAAAGGTTTCTTGTAAGGTATCTTTACAAAGCGTATAATCTACTGAGTGTGGTCATCCTATTTGTATAAATGTATCACTCTTGTATCTGAAACTAGAAATATGAACTATCACTCTGAGGGCCTATTGTAATTATGCAATACAAATAATCACATGCTGATCTACAGAAATACTTTTGTACTGTGGCCATCCCCACTGGTTTAAGAGCTTAGTCACTGAAAATGGAAGTATGTGAACCTGACATCTGCGTTTAACTCAGTTCCCTTGTTCTTTCTGCTCAATACACACTCGGTGGTAGGTATGTCCACATAATAAGGTTATGAAGATGGGTCTATGGGAGGGTTTGACTTTCTCTACCATGGTCTGCTATTGCAGGAAGGAGATTTGCTGGGAAGAGATGGGGTCTGTCTGATCAAGAAGAAGAAGAAGAAGAAGAAGAAGATCTTCATGCACTGACTCACCAATCTTATGAGAAGAGCTTAAAACTAAGTTCAGAGGGGGCAGGTGAAAAAAGCCACGACATGAAAAAAGGTGACCTTAATAGAGGACTAGATCTTTGGAGAAAAGCAGATGTGGAAAATTGCAGTAGAATTATAGGAGAAATGAGGGAAATCCATGGAGGCATCTGCTTAACATCTTAGATGTCTGTACACAAATGCAAGGAGTGATAATAATGGGGAATAAACAATAAGAACTGGGAGTTTTAGTACATAAGTCATAACTGAGCTTAACTGGCATCACAGATACTCGATGGGCTAAATCTCATGACTGGAATATTGGTATAGAGGGTTACAGCTTGGTCAGGAAGGACAGGAAGGAAAAAGAGAGAGGAAGTATTGCATTGTACACTTGTTCTGGGGTCCAGAAGGAGATGAGAAGCAGACCAGTTGAAGGTCTCTGAGTAAAGATAAAAGAGGGAAAAAACAGGGGTGATGTCCTGGTAGGGGTCTATTAGAGACCACCAAATCAGGAAGAGGAGGGAGATGAGGCATTTCTAGAACAAAAAACAGAAATATCCAAAACACAAATCCTGATAATAAATGGGGGATTTTACCTACCTAGACAGCTGTTGAAAAAGGAATATGGCAAAACACAAAATTATCCAGTAAGTTCCTGGAATGTACGGAGGACAATGCTTTGTTTCAGAAAAATGGAGGAAGTAACCAGGGGGACAGCCATTTTAGACTTGATTCTGACCAACAGGGAGGAGCTGGTTGTGAATGTGAAGGTGATTTGGGTGAAAATGATCTTGAATGATAGATTTCATGATTCTAAGGAAAGGAAGGAGTGAGAGTGACAGAAGATGGACTACAAAAAGCAGACTTCAATATACTCAGAGAATTGGTAGGTAGCCACCCATAAGGGTAATATCTGAGGCCTAAAGGAGTTCAGGAAAGCTGGCAGTTTCTCAAGGAGACAATATTAAAGGCACAACTGCCAATGCAAAGGAAAGACAGGAAGAATAGTAAGTTTTTTTAATGACCTGAAAATCAAAAAGAAATCCTACAAAATGTGCAACATGAACGAATTACTAAGGAGGAGTATGAAAGAATAGAATATACGTGTAAGGACAAAATCAGAGAGGGTGAGGCACAGAATCAGTTATACATAGCAAGGGACAAATGTAATTGGAATTCTTTTTCCGTATGGTTTACTGCAAAGAGCGTCATCACTGTGAATGCTTTAAAGGCAACATAACTTCCACAATCAAGAGTTGGCTCTACACATGGCCCTACATATGACACCACGCTGTATTAAACAGAATAGAAATTAATGTAGTTGATTTGTTTGGCAGGACATGGAAATGAAGTATAAATTTCAGTTCGTTGTAATACAATATACAGTCAATATTTGTAACACAGTCCAATAAGGTTTCATCAGGCTTTTTGATCAACCAAATTAAAAAGCAAAGGAAATCAGCCAACCACACTCAAGGGTCACTGTGCATTCTCCAAGGCAGTTTCCTCTCTCTCTTTGTTTGGTGCTTTTATTTTATATAAATTCAACCAGGAGCAGATTTTCAGATAAAACCAATATTGGAAAGTATGGCAAACAGAGAGGGACCGAACCAAAATTCAAAATGATATCAAGAGAATGAGAAATTCTACACTAGAGCAAATGTAGCCATCCATTGGACTGCTTACATGTATGGGCCCAGATATTGAAATGTATTTAGGTTCCTAACAGCTACTGATTTGATTGCGAGTTAGGAGTCTAAATACCTTTGAGGATCTTGTCCATGTAATTACAGCACATACCTGGTCAGCCGCAGATTATGTGGTATGCTAAGGTCACATTGATGTCATAATAGTGCTTGCATAATCTGCACTGGCTATCCTAGCCATGACAGACTGAGAGGCCAGCTGCCTATCAGTACTGAAGCTCTTTGGAGAAAGGAGTGGAGGAAGTGTTGAGGAAAGATTAAAACATGAATAAATTTGTGAGTGAACAGGAGGTAACCGACAGAGGTAAGGGTCAGCATTGTATTTTCAAGATCCAGTCTATATTCACACACACATTCAGAAAGCCTAGGCATACAGATAAGTTAGTTGTAATGTTCTCCATTTGTATGACCAGAACCTCAGCTGCTCTAAATCATTGGGTTGTTCAGCAAACCAACCTGATCATTAGGAGGAAGGAAGAGGATTTACATGATTCCCAGGTTGTCTTCTCCTCACAGTGTTTGAGCACCTGCAGAATCTTTACTGGATAGTGAATTAAAGAGGCCAGCACCAATTTCTACTCTCAGTGGTAACCAGCCGAATCCTTTTATTTAATTTCAGGTGTTTATAATGAGGTTGTTTCCCTCCTGGCACATATGGATGACCAAGATAAGGACAAAATTGCTCTCAGGATTGCCTGCATAGCTGAGACCAAGCTGCCTAGCGTTGTGACAATTCTGCTAGAGAAACTGCAACAGGATGAGGTAGGGCAGTTTCATGAAATTAAATCTGCTTTCCATGTGTCCAAATTCTGCCTGACTTCCTGGGAGAATGCATGGGGGTAATTCTCCATCGGTGTTCACCCTTCTGTCTTCAGGCATGAACTTATCATGCAAAATGCTGTTCTTACAGATCAGGATGATATAATGCTCTATAAAGAGAGCATTGTCCTTTTACACACCATGGAGTACATGGGCTGTATACAGTAAAAGTACACTATGGGACCTGCGGTGATCTCTTTGTAATAATACTTTGCTCTTCCTTAGCATCTTCATTCAAAAATCTCAAAGCACTTACCTAATACTAATGAATGAAGATTCACAGCACCCTTGTGAGAATAAGCAGATGATTTGTGTCACAGGGAATGAAGTTACTTGCTCAACACCACTTTGCAAGTTAGTAAAAGAATGTGACTAAAACCCAAGTGAACTGACTCCCTGCTCTTATTCCTAGCCAAGACTCCTTTCTTATGATGACATGTTATTGAGATTATAGCACTGAAGGGACCTTCTCTCTATATTTTCTACTAGGGGAATTCTGCAACAGAAAAATAAAAATGATGCACACAGTATTTTCACATTTCAGCAAATATACAATATAATTGCACCAGTTCAAATTATTTTGGCTTATTTATTTCTAAATCCCAGTCAGCAAGTATCTATCAATACAGACAACAAAAAGGTTTGAGGAAATGTTTTTTTGACATAGATTCCCTACTATGCATATTAATACAGAACTCTGAGTAATATTTCATTTCAGCTCACTACAGAACCATATTTCTTGAACCTCTCAGATGCAGTGCAAAGGCTTGGTGGAGTCAGGGGTGATGGAAGAGCTGAGGGAGAGAGAAGTAAATTTCTGGGAAGGAGCCTGGGTGTGAACTCGGAGGGTTGCTGGGTATGGGTGGGAGAAATATGAAACACTTTTTTTGGGAGGGGCAGGGAGGAATTGTTAGAGAGATCCCCCCCATGCAGACCCTGGGTGACTCCTAACCGCTCCCATTGAGTAAGGCACATCTGCCCATCTCCATGTGTTCCTGCATCCCCATGGGTCCTTGCACCCCCTGTGCACGTGTCCCTCCACCCTCAATCAGACACCAACTCCCCCCATCCCCATGTGTCCCTGTACCCCACCCAACCACTCCCTGTCCCTGTGTAGCTCTGCACCTCCACCCCCATCACTATGTAGCTCTGAACCTCCCTCCCCCCGTAACCCTGTGTCTCCACTCCCATTCAGCCCCTGCCCCAGTCCATCTCCCTCACTAGCCCTTATAAGCAGAACCGAACTGCTTGTCTTGGCCTCCTAGTACTTTAATTGTTTTAATTACTCAATTAATTATGAATCTCTTTTGGTTTTAAAGAATAAAATTGTTGCCTAATCCAGAGCTACTTGAAGTACATAGAGCTTATGTATTCATAAATTATCAGTGACAATTTTCAATTAAACAAATCCTCCTTATATTTAAAAATTAATAGAAGGAGCTTCTCCCCAGGGGAGCTGTGTGTTCTGATTGCAGTTTGCAGAAGCATCCCTTTTCAAGCAGCACCACTGGAATGTTTAGCCAATCAAGGGATCTGATTGGCTTTGAACATTCCAAAGGGCTTTATGACCTTGGCATGCAGGTCACCTAGCTTTAGAGACTCCCAGGAGACAGAGATGGAAAAAACCTATTGGATCATCCAGTCCATTTCCCTGCTAATGCAGGAGCATTCCAAGTGGCCATTTTCCACTGTTTTGGCCAAACTAATTTTAAAAGCCCCTAATGATGAATCTTCCACTATTTTCCTAGGAAGACTATGCTATAACCTTATAGACCTATCTCACAGGTGGGGCATTTTTCCTCTTACTAAAGTCTAAATTGTATGTCTTTTTTTAGTTTAATCCCATTACTCCTACTTTTACTTAAATGCATTATACTAAAAAATTCCTCTCCCTCCTTGGTGTTCACACCCTTCAGATTGGTGTATGGTATTATCATGTCTCCCTCATAGTCACCCTTAGGCCGCATCTGCCATAGACAGTTCTTTCAGTCTGTCTTCAGAAGTAGAGGTTTGCTCGGGCCCAGTTTTGAAGCCCAACCTGAACTGGCCCCAAGCCCACTCACCTCACCTTGAGAGGGTTGAATCATTTTCCATCCTGGTCCCAACCCTTCCCCTAAAACCGGATATTGTCATCGCATCCTGCTCATGGAGCTGGCGCAGCAGCAACAATGTGCAGCAATAGCTTGATCCTCTGACACTGCCCCCTGTTGTGCCGATCCCATGGGCTAACGGAGAAGAGCCGACCTGACCTGAGCCCAAGAGAGTCAGGTGTTTTTTCATCCAACCTGACCCTGATGCCTGTAGTCAGGTCCCATAGGATTTGGGTCAGGTTGCAGGGCTCTATTCAGAAGTCAATTCTGCCAACCCCGTGCATTCTTTTTTGCTCTCAAATGAATTACTTCCAATTTGTTGATCTCTCTGGGAATGCGGTGCTAGAAAATGCAATAATCCAGATGTAGTCACACCTCAGATGAACAGAGAGGAACTGGTATCTTCCTGCTTTGTGCTGTTGCCGGCACAAAGTGCCAGAGGCTAAGCAACAGCGGTTCGTGGCCCGGAGTGCGTAGCGCCAATGAACACAGCAGAGTGGAGAAGCAAAACACAAGTTTTTGAGCTCAAATAAGGTTCGAGGGAGAATGCAATCTCAAATCCTGCACACCTAAAACAAGCAGTTTCTTCCTTTTATATCCCAGTTGTTTACTACAAAACTTTTTCTTGCTGACTAGCTGATCTCTCACTCCCCGCTCCTTTCCCATCCAGCTGCAGTATCTTTTCTCACTCAATCTTTTGTCTTCCCCCTTCCTTCCCCCCTTCTCCGCTGCTAAGACATGTATACAGTATCTTAAAACAGCCTTGAGCGTGCTTTAGCCTAGCTTCAATGTATTACAGCAGAAAACTGACTATTACAACCGAAAACTAACTGCTAACACTACATTTTGCAGCTATTAGTACATTAGGTTACACAAAGTGTTTAACATGGAGGAACAATGGTTCATTGAGCCCTGAGCAGGAGGGCTTCATCGGAACTCGTGATCTTCCACCCTCCCGAGCTACCTAGATTTATGCCCAGTGACACCAACAGTGCCGTGATCCCTGTGTGAAAAAGACCCAACCCACATGGCTCTTTGTGGTAGCCATCACACCTTGCATACGTTGAAAAACAAACGTTGACTTTGTTTTTCACTGTCACCCCCAGGGCATTTGTTGCTTCCCACTTTTCTCCCTCCCATTATGTCGGTTACTTCTACCTCCTTTCCAGATGTGCTAGTTTGCAGTTTTCTGAAAGGAATCTTGTTCTCTGCTCAGGTTTTTAATTTCTCTGTGTCCCTCTTTATTTTTTTTCTGTCCCAGCTGATACTAAACTCCCCCATATTTAGTATCATCTGTGAATTTCTACACTGATGGGCCTCCTAAAAGACACCTTCAACTGTGCGACTGTCAATATAGATCTAACTGCTGGGCTAATTTCCCCAGGAGCTTTTGAGGACTTACTGCGGGAGTTGGGTATTTTGTAATTACACATTTACCAATTCTGTCTGGAGTGGTTAGAGCAAGGGCAAGGTGGTCATTTTTATTGCTTGTTTTCAATAAATAAAACTGGATAAGGGGGCAGTGAAGGAGGCTTCTTCTGGCTTTTTTCTCTGCAGAAAGATTAAAACATGTAAATTGTTTGGCTGCTTCTGAAGCGCTGCTAAATGCAGTGATTGTGGAAGGCATGGCATATTTTACAGCAATTAAGCCGATGGATTAGTTGTGTGAGCATGCTGGCTGAGGAGTCAGTGTGGCCTAGTGGCTAGAACTCTGGATAATGACTCAGGAGACATGGATTCTCTTCCTGGCCACGGACCTGCTCTGTTATGATAAGACTTGGGCTAGTCATTTCATGTTTGGATTGGAAGCTCTTTAGGGCAGGGGCTTATCTCTCAAATTACTGTGTGGTCATCAAGAAAAACTTTTCCCAATTGTTTGTTCTCTTTTCTGCTTTGTCCCCAGCAAAACAGAGTAGACATTTACTGTGTCCTGGAGAAGGTACTACAGCAGGATACCGGGGGCCTAAAGAGAAGGCTAGTGCACAAAATAATAACCGTAGCCTTAGACCAGATGAGAGAGACTCAGGTAAGTTAGTTCTCCTGAGCTACTAATCAAAGGATCCAAAGCTTTAACTCATTAAAACTCTCTTTTTGGTGGGTAGGGGGGGTAAACTATATACTGTAATGAAAATGTATTCTTCTGCTAGAGGCCCACACCTTCCTCCACACCAAAGCCCAGTTCCTAGACAGCACTTGTGCACGTGCATAAGATGGGAAAACTCACATGTGTAACTTTCACATGTGCTTAAGTGCTTTGCAGGATCAGGACCCGAGACGCATGATATCAGACACAGAGACAGGCCTATGGTTTCTTCATGAGCACGTCTTTCCCATAGTCTGCTAGGGATTTCATTTTTGATACTGATGTTATGTGGGAGGCGCTCTGATACTCTAGCGATAAGTGGCGGTATAAAGCCCTAAGACAGACAGAATCTGAGCTATCTCCAAAAGCAGCAGGATTGGATTTAGAATCTAGTTTGCCAGCAGGAAAACCCATGGAAAAATCTCTCTCTTGTTCCAAAGGAAGTCAGCCTCCTTTTGGGGGACAGTTTATTCCAGGAAAGCTCTCTGAATATCTTTGAAGCTGCCCAGTCTGTGTCTCACTACCTCCTCAGGGAAGGGTGGGGCAAAATATCATGTGACTATGGTGACCAGTCATCCACCACAAGGAGCTACTAGTGAATAGTCTGTCTAAGCAGCTTGCAAGCAACTCAAAGGCTGAAGATTGTTTTGATTTAATGAATATTTATGACTAATGACTCTATCCACAAAGTTAGTTGTGTTCATTCACAACTTATGCACAGAAATAAGAACTTGACTCATCTAAACAACTCTGGCTAGTGCAACCGGCTTCAGTCACCTCAGTCTCTCTCACTCTCTATTTTTTTTTTTTTTTTTTTTTTAGCAAGTAACAAATGAACTTAAAGTGGCAGTTAATAACACCTTAATGACGCTGGCACGCTGCTATTTCATTAATGTGATATACGAGCTGCACTATCATCTCCAACCACCGAAGCCGCCTGAAGAGTTTCTTTTAGTTACGCTGGGCAACCTGTTATCAGCCTATGGTATGGTAACTTCCATCTTTTATTTCAAAGTTATCGTCTTTCATTTAAGGACAGGGGATTACTCTCTCTGCCTAAAAATGTTACAGCTAAACAGAGCTCGGCTTGAATGTGGGCGTGCATGTGTGTGTGGAGAGAGAGTGGATTAACTGCTCTTGCTAGTTCTAGCTTCCAGATCATGAGCTATCGGACGGCGGTGCAAGCTCTAACTTCTGCCCCTGACTGAAGTTCCTTAGGGATGGAAATGAGTGGAAGATCAGGTCTAGTAGAGCTCTTCTCCACCCCACTTCCCATCCGGCCCAGTGCTCTCTCCCCTTATGCTGGGAGTGAGTTGGGCATGGGGCACAGCTGTGCACTGGTGGAGGATTCCCTTCTTGAGGGTGAATCCCCCACTGGCTTTCAGTGGCTGCTTTAAAGCCATTCTGCTCCGCTTATGCAGCGCAAAATGGCCCAGGAGCCCCTAGCATCCTGCCCCACAGTGTTTCTAAGTGTGTTCTAAGAAGGCGGAGAGCAGCCGATTATCTGTCTTCCTTCTTTTCTGGCCTTTCTCTGCAGCACTTAAGTGTATCCCTTCTATGGAACGGACCCTGCAGTGGATGTTCTACATGCTGGAGTTAGTCAATGACAGCCGGATGAGACGAGTATTTTGTGGTGGTAAGTGCCAGAACTTGCTATAGGTGCCCCAAATGGATATTTAGGGGGTCTTGGTACAGACTGAAGTGACTGACCAACTTTGCAAACAGGCCGTGAACTGTGCTCCCTGCCCTGCATTGCACCAGGTGCTGTGTTCCTTGGCTCTCATGGCACTCAGTGAAGTTGAGAGTGCTCCGTACTTTGCAGGAGGCGCTGAGCACTTGTAAATTCAGGCCCTTTATGACTCATGCAAATAATTTAAAATAAAGAGACACAAAGACTGAAGATGCTCATCTGCCAGCAGTCTGCTGGGGGAGGAGGTGAAGGGAGCACATTTCAATACTGTACATTTAAAAATCCCATTTCCAACTTCTTCACCCAATCTCTCCCCTTAGTTTCTTTATCATCATCTCCTTTCACCTCTTTCTCTGTCTTCTCTTCCTCTCCACTTCTCTCTTCCTTTGCTTTTGGGGTGATGCTCAGTAAAGGGTTAATCCTGTGCCTTTGAGGTAAATGGGAATTTTGCCATCGACTTCATAGAGAACAGGATTGGGCCCTAATTCTTCTTAGCAAGGACACTAGAGACACCTACTTTTAGGGCAAAGTGCTCCCCGGTACCTTCAAATCCCAGTAAAGCCAATGGCTGTTAGGGGCACTCAACATCTTTCAGACAAACTGTAACTCAGGATGAAATCATCCAGTGTTAGGGTGAAATAAACAGTAACTGCAGAGGACACGAGTCATGCAGAGCAGAGCTGAATTTAAACTGCTTTTTCAACTAACTCTAATTAAGAGGTAACAAGGAAGGGAGAAAAAATTTGTCTTCAAATGATGGTAATTGAAATAAGATTGAGAGATCTGCAAATTAAAAAGCCTTTTGAGAAACAAGACACGGAATGGGGGGAAGAGAAATATCTCCAAATTGATGTGGGATTTCAGCATCTAGTCCTGAACTAAGCAGTAGCTGCCATGGAATTGTAGTCAACTTTAGGCCTGGGTGTGTTCACTGATAAAGCAAATTCTCCTCATTACTAATATGTCCTTTTCACATTGCCTGTCTTCTCTCCGTCCGTGCAGTTCTGGAAGAATCCTCAAGGGCAATAAATGTATATTTCACTAACTGGGAGAAGTGCCCATTCCCTAGAATGGGTGCACTGCAATTCTGCCATCGATTTCTTCCTTTATATTCTCATGTGACCAGCAACTGGCTGACCTGTGAGGAGCCGGAGGTGAGAATTGCTAGTTTTCTAAACCGTTAGCAGAAATTGTAACGATAAATTTTATGAGTCTAGCACTCATTGTGATGATGACATTTAATGGTAGGTCCTTTTGGATGGAACAATGTCACATAAAACGTTTAAAACCCAAACAACATGGAAATTCTGTCTGTACGCAGTGTACGTGGATTCTAGTTTTATGCAGTAACGTGCAGATGAACATGGGATAGTGGCCTAAATTAATTCCTCCTTTCAGCCCCAGTGGAGTTCCAGCAGGGATGAGTTGGCCTAGAATGCATACTAATCTGGGGAATATCTTAGCTGGTATAGTTGTGAGGTGCATTAGGATATAATCCTGCAACCAACCCTACGAGTCCTGGTTCTTTACCGGGAAATCTTGAGAGAGGCCCATTCCTACACTGGAACAAGGGAAGGTGCACTCATGGGAAGTAGAAAAGGTGTGCCCATTGAATGGTATTGAAGGAATTCGTAGGAACATAAATTCTGTGTCTCATCTATGCAGCTCAAGGAGGCCATCATCAAAGCCCTTGGTCCCATGATGAGCCTCCTGCTCCACAAAGAAGAGCATCATGATCAGCTGTTTCAACCGATCTCATGGCTCCTTCAACAATATAAGGAGAACACTAATGTTTTTCATGTCACCAAGGTGAGGTACCACTCCTTAAGGTAACTGTCTATGTGTCTGCATGTATGAACTGCACGAGGAATTTGCTGCCAGTGGGGTTTCCTGGTTTAGACAGTGACTTGTGTGAATATTTATTTTCTAACAAGCTCTGGGTTTGTACACGTGGTGAGCCAGGCAACAAGATTTGTAGGTAAGTGCCTCTTATGAAAAGCATCCTCTGTTTCCTGGGGAGGATGATAGAAAACAAAACACCTACCCCCCCCAAAAGATCCTCCCACCTTGTGATTTCCCAGTACATCCTGTCAACTCTGCGTCTCTCTTTTAGTTCATAGGCTCCTCAGAGCAGGGGCTGCCATATGTTGTCTCTGGTCAGGACCAAGACAACTGTCAATGGTAGAAAATTAATACTAAGGAGACTTGAGAGTCATTGCTTTGGATTATGTAACTAGATGGATCTAAAAGCATTGCCTGTCTATTTCATCTCCCATTCTATGCAGTGCTGTTGTAGCCATGTTGGTCCCAAGATATTAGCGCGCCAAGGTGGGTGAGATAATCTAATTAAAGATATTGTCTCACTCCTCTTGTCTCTCTATTTCATCTACCCTGAGTACCACATGAGCAAGAAGTAAGAGGCCATATTCTGTCTTCAGTGGGGCTACACAGTTGTAAATGAAGTCACGAGACAGCTATAACTTGTTGGGTAGTGATATTTACTCAATGTCTCTGTTGGTTGAAGTTTTCTGGTACAGAGTATGCGGTCACTTTTGGGGTTGAAATACCCATGATTTGGAGGCAATCAATGCATCATGGACTTGTTTGATAGCATCAGGGCACTACAGAACTGCTTCAATATAGTAAAATCTGTAGATGGCATCAGAGACATTCGGAAAGCTTGAAGCAACAAAGGAGAAAAGTGTTTAGATGCAGGAAGGAATTTGATTTTCACCTTTTTTAATCAATAACCTGGCAGAGGACATAAAATCATCCCTGATAAAGTTGGCAGATGAGATAAAAATTGGGAAGTGGTAAAAAAATGGAGAGGAGAGATATAGATCACTTGGTAAACTGGGCGCAAACAAAGGTGCATTTAAATATGGCTGAATGTAAATGTGAGCATCTAGGCACAAAGAATGTAGGGTATACATACACAATGGGGGATGCTGTCCTGGGAAGCAGTGACTCTGGAAAAGATTGTGGGGATCATGATGAATAATCATCTGAACACGAACTCATGCTGTGGCCAAAAAAGCTGAAAAGCATAAAAAGGGGAATCTCAAGGAGGAGTACAGTGGTTGTTTTACTTCTAAATCTGGCACTTGTGTGACTACTGTTGGAATACTGTGTCCAGTTCTAGTGCCCACAACTCCAAAAGGGTGTTGATAAATTGGAGAGGATATTGAGAGAAGAGCCACAGTGATTACAGGATTAGACAACATGCCTTACAGTGGTAGAATCGAGGAACTCAATCTATTTAGTTTAACAAACAGAAAGTAAAAGGGTGTGTGATGGGGTTTACTTAGTCCAGATTGGTTCAGCAGGGGTTAATCCTACTTTGTGGGCCGAGGAGGCCATGGCCCCTCATCTCTGCTGGGCATGCTTCAGCTGGAAGCAGGATATAAAAGAGAGCCGCTCAGCTGAGTCTGGGATGGCTGCTGAAGGGAGCAGAGGTGCATTGCAGGCTCCTGCAGAGAGACTGCCAGTGCTCCAGGATTCAGAGGCCAGCCGGACTGTGGCTGCAACCAACGACCCCCAGCCACCCAATGCCAGAGATGGAGGAGAGACCACAGAATCCCTAGGTAGACTAAGTACTGATCCAGTTGAGGCACCGGGTTTTGACTTGGCATGTTTTGGAAGGATCCCCACTGATTTGGTGGCAGATACCCCTGTGGCAAGACAGGACCCTGGGCTGGGACCTGTGAAATAGGTAGGAGCCAGTGGAGAAGGGCTGGTCACTAGGCAACACTTCCCTGCCACAAAAGGTGGTTCTAATGACTCTGGCCACTAGGCCGCATTGCTCTGCTGCCAAAGGTGGTTCCATTGACTTTGGCCACTAGGCCGCACTGCCATACCTAGACGGGGAGGCCTCCTGACTCAGGCTGTTGGGCCGTGAACCTTCACCGAAGGGCTGCTGCGCTGATCCCGACCATTAGGCTATGCTGCCCTAGGAGCCAGGACTGCTGCGATGGCTAGGGAGACTAGGCCAGCTGGGCTGCCCGAGATCTACTTCACTTCCTCCACAACCTGGTACCACCCTGACGGGGTGGACCTGCCCTGTGACAGGGTGACTTCATGACAGTCTATAATATCTTACATGAGGGACTCATGTTTTATAATGGGCTCTTCAGTCTAGCAGAGAAAGATGTAACTTGATCCAGGCTAGAAACTGAAGCGAGACACATTCAGACTGGAAATTTGGTGTCCATTTTTAATGGTGAGATAATTAACCATTAGAACCATTTACCAAGGGCCGAGGCAGATTCTCCCTCACTTGACAGTTTTTCAATCAAGATTGGGATGTTTTTCTAAAAGCTCTGCTCTGGGGATTATTCTGGGCAAGGTCTGTGGCCTCTGTTATACTGGAGGTCAGACTAAATGATGGCAATAATCCGTTCCGGCCTTGGAATCCACGAATCCCCTGGATCTGCTTCAGTCACTACATGTTGCTCCTGTGTGTGCCACCATCTGACTTTCACCCTCTGTTGCAGAGTCTGAGCCAGCTCTTGGAGGTCTCTGGTGAATATAAGATCCCTCTCCCTAAGAGGAAGTTTCAAGCCATCTGCAGTGCTCTGCACAACCAGGTGAGGGGTGGTTTTGCTTGATTCTGAAGCATATTAACAATCATGCCCTCCTGATTTCTGCAGGCTCAAGAGTAAGCAGGTAGTGGTCTCATTTTCTTAGCTAATATCCAACTCAGTTTGTAAAGCAATTTTACCATAATCCGATTATCAGGGGTAGTCAGAGTTGTACAGAAAACACTGTGGCTGTGTCTTGATTCGATGAGCTCTGCTGTTCAAAACACTTTAGCTTCTCTCATCTAATGTATTGGACATTGTGTTTGATTTTTGCTGTGCATTCAGTACCATCCACCTGGGGTTCAGACCTCTGGTTGGACACGTAGGAAGTGGAAGCTTAGAAATTAATTGAACATTTTCTTTTCAATTGCTTCTGATTAGTTTTTCTTTGACCATTTCCCTTCATCCCACAGATCTGTTCTCAAGCTAAGCCGCACAGCCTGGAACTACACACAGAGCTGGTGTATTGTATAGTTCAGCTAGGTAAGAGGAAGAGACTCGGAGTTACACAGTGGTTTCCTTGTAACTTCCTTTGTAAGGTATGGTAAGAATAAGAGTTCCGTCGTCAGTGAGGACGTGATTTCTTTCCTTGCAGCCCGTTCTTCTCCTGAGGATCTGATAGCCTTTCTGCACTCACAGCTGAAGGTTGAGAATGAGGCTGTTCGTGTGGCATCTCTGAATCTGCTGACAGCTGTTGTTGATGCTGAGTGTAAGTAACACAGGAGCAACTGTGCCAGCTGCCCTCTTGGCCAACATGCTGAGCGTTGAGTTGGGGACGTCCAGGGCAGGGCCGGATTTAGGAAGTGCGGGGCCTGATTTGTGGGGCTTGTACTCACCGGGCGGAGCCCTGAGACTTCGGCGGCGGGTCCTTCACTCGCTCCGAGTCTTCGGTGGAACTTCAGCAGCGGGTCCTTCACGTGCTGCCGAAGACCCGGAGCGAGTTTAGGACCCACCGCCGAAGTGCCACCGAACACCCAACGCGAGTGCAGGACCCGCCGCCGAAGACCCAGAGCGCTGCCGGGTGAGTAAAAATTTAAAAGGCCACTGGGAGCAGGGTCCTGTTATGTGCGCCGCCCTCTCAGACACGGGGCCCGATTCGGGAGAATCAGGGGAATCGGCCTAAAGCCAGCCCTGATCCAGAGCTAAAAGCATGAGCTGCTATAGATTGAGCTGAAGCACCAAGGCTTTGTAGGCACGGCAGGGCTGTAACAGACTCATCGCCTCTGCAAATGGGGCAGAGAATCTATAACACACAGTCAGCAGTGGTCTGGGTATCCACTAAGGGGCTAAATGCTGCCCTAAGTTACCCCCCTGTGGCCACACAGAAATCAGCAGGTTCAACTAAGCGCTGAATGTAGCCCAAGATATTTTTCAACTTGAGATACAGAAGTTGACTTGAGGCTAAAGCATGGTAACAATAATGAAAAATAAAATAATACCCCTGACTCGATAATCGTCAGTATTAGACACTATAGACTAGATTCTGAGTTCTGTTATACTGTGTGAACACAGATTGACCTCAGTCTATCTAATTCTTTTATTATTATTTCCATCATGGCAGTATGATGGCGCTATTTATAGAAATGGAATTACTTTAGATTTACACTGGTGTAACTGAGACCAGAGTCTGGTCCTATGTTTTCCCCACTGATGCTGTGTATGAGCGAAGCTTGGTACTCTTCTTAAATGGGGCCTTTTGAAATCCAGGATTAATTCCAGTGTGGAAAGTGAGTGTGTGGAACAAAGAAGTACTGTAACCTCTCCTTATCTTTCAGTGCCCGAGACAAGAATGAAAAAGTGTCTGATTGTGAAGGCAGTGAAATCCACTCTGGGTGATCAGAATGCTACGGTAAGATTGTGTGTGGAGCAGTGAAATATTTCAATTTTTTTCAATGATATGGGATGAATGGACATCTGGGTGGAGCTTTCATTCAGATCCAGAGGAGAGACTGCAGACTAGAGAAGGCATGTCATTCTCCTGCCTGTGTTAAATGGATCCATGTTTATAAGCCCAGGAGATCAAATCAAAAGCATAAGGACTTTCCTATCCTATCTCCTATTTCAGGCAGAAGGGATAACGATAACTCATGTGTGTCATCTCTACCCTTGCAGGTGAGGACGGCAGTTCTTCATTTCATCCGGAGGCTGCTCAGCTCGGAAAGTGTGGAGAATTGTGCAGCATGGGAGATGGTAGTACATGTTTTCAGGGAGTTCAGTGCGTCCACCAGCAAACTGGTAAGGAGAGTTCTTAGCACTTAGGACTTGGTCCTACCATTCTTGCATGCTGACTGCTCCCCTTGCCTTCAGTGGGAGTTTTGACTCAAGGACAACTGGACTGAATGATTAGAGCCAGAATCTGATCAGTTATATTGGTGTAAAGTCAAGGTAACTCCACTGACTTTAGTGGCGTTACTCTGGATTCATAGTAATGTAACAGAGATCAGATTCACACACTGGGTATTTACATCTAACAGAGTCATCTAGGTTACTCAACTCTCTGAGTCATTGAAAATTCTGAAAACACCATTTTTCAGTGAAATATTCTAGTACAAGGAAGCACATCTCTTTGTTTGAAATAGACTCTCCAGAGAACATAATGATGCCCAATTCTGTGGCTGTTGAAGCAAAGGTAAACTATCAGCAAAACACCGAGATTATGCAGGTTGCATCACAGACTGTCAGGAGACTGGAAAAGCTTGCTGCATATTTCCCTCACTACATGCTCTCATCTACATGTACTAGTTTAAAAATATCTTCAATCAGTATTTCTATCCATGGAGACAGCCAGGGGCTGCAGACACTTTGTGCTCCATTGGATTGGATCCATGATCTGTATTAACATAAACAGTTCAACTTTACAGTCAGTTGTTGAAGATCTTAGCTCTGCTTTGCTCTCCTTTGAACTGAAATCAGTAGAGTCAATCAATATTTAGTCCGGTGTAAGAAAGAGGAGAATTAGGTCCGTTGATAGAATCACACTCACTACACACGAAATGACCAAGCTGGTTGGGGCACCAGAACAAACAGAGTGGATCCACCTGATTCTGCATATTGATTTCCACTGGGCAGAGTCTGAATGTTTTTCCTCAGAGATGAAAAAGATGAGAGTTTTTCAAATTTAAAGAAAATTAGCCCTGTTAGGGAAACTCTTTTGTGTTCAGTGAATCATTCCCTTCACTTTAGGGTTTTCCTAAGCCTGGGATCTGACCCACCAGTTAGGAGTTTCTATTATTCCATTCCCTTCAGATGGCTGTGCACTTCCAGTGCAATATAAAAGCAGGCATAGGTTAATGTTCAAGATGGCTTTGTAAGAGGACACTGATTCCCTAGCCAGTGTCTTGCTACTAGCTAATAAGTTCTATAGAGCTATCTCACAGCAGGGTACAACACTTCTCACCCAGGCTATTCAGGAAGAAAACACTATCCAAACCCTGTGCATTGACATCCTGCAATGTCTGGACACCTCAGTCAGTGGAATGACCCAAGTAAGTGACCTCTTGCTACTGCTTCTTGAAATAGGGATGTTCTTCCTTACATTCTTTGTACTTCCCACGAGGAAGCTTTTTGCACACTCAGCATAATGGAGGAATAGTATGTCAAATTCATGTCAGGGATGGTGTGACCCCTTCATCGTGGAGTAAGTGGTTCACATTAGAGAAAAGATAGAAAGCAATTTAACTGGAAGAAATAATGTTGCAGAGATCTTCTCTTCATTCTTTCCACTGTCTGAGTGCAACACCCCCTTAGATCCTCCATGACTACTTCTGACATTTAGATTTGGTGATCCTGGATTTGAACAGATCTTAGGGCTGGGAGTGGGCCTTTTCTAGGTCTGTAAAGTTCTGGGTGAGTCGATGGTGCTATCTAAATAGCTCCATAATGCTGTAATGCAGGGAAGGAGGATTCATCTCTGGGTGAGAGCCAAATTGCTCATCAAAGAAGGCAGTGTATTTAAAAGAGAGAGTGAGGAGGCACCAGATAGGTAGAGGGAGATGATGGGGAGAGAGAGAGATGAGGTGATAGGTAAGGGAAGGGTCAGTGATGAATAAAAGGAGAAGCTACATGAGAGGGAGGGATTCAGACAGCAGGATACTGGAGGTGGGGGAATGGAAATAGCTGTGTACTGAACAGTCTCGCTCTTCTCTGCAGGTGTTATGGCCAAGGCTTCTAGAATATGTGGTGCCAGCTCAGTACACTGGTACTTTGAAGCCTCTCTGCAGATGCCTTAGGGAACTGGCTGAGAAAAAGCAGCAGGAAGGAGAAGAAGCTGCTTGCCTCGACTACGGTGGACCAGGTTTATAACAGAAACTCTTTCATTTATTCTCTCCAGGCACACTATGAAATGAACAGGTTCAGTCTGCTCCAGTTCTCCCATCTGCAATGAGAAGGCTAAAATGAATGAGGGCTGGTCTTGTGATTGCAACGTGGCCATGGGAGGGTGCTAGGAAATGTGGGTTCTGTTCCCAGATTGCCACCAAAATTCTGATGTGACCTTGGGGAAATCACTTGATCTTTCTCTCTCAGCTTCCCCACTTGTGACATGAAGGAGTAATTAATGCCAACCTGATAGAGGTGCTGTGAGGCGGAATTCATTCATGTCTGTAAAGCATTTTGAGAAGCTCAGACTGAAAGCACTATGAAAATGCAGATTATGATCAGCTGCATTCAACATTGGTGGGCACATTGGGAATGGCTAGGTGAATAACATCAGCAGGACTCTCTGAGAGCCTGGCAAAATTAATGATATTCTCTTTCTTTCCCTAGTGAAACTCCCTACACCCCAGGGGCTGCTGGCACGACTCCTGGTGAGTGGACCATGAGAATAGGTTTTCTGCAGAATATGAAGTGGGACAGTTAACTATCTAAAAATGGATTTTCTAGCCAGATGCTTGTAGACAGGCTGAGGAATGTGTATGATTGGATCCCTCTGTCTCTGCCCTCTCCTGAGACACACTGTTCTGGATCCTCGCACTAGCTAGAATGCTTTTCTTCTTCAGGAAGGCACTGCAGTAGAATCAACAACTCTCTTGTATGGTCTCCACAATGAGAGAGTCTGAACTATTCTCTCTTTCAGGAACAAACTGGTATTGTGCTGACAAAACTTAGCCTGTTCTTTCTCTCTCATTGGCAGGTAGTAGCCTCATCCCCTTATGCAGGAGAAGGACACGGATGTGCTGCCTTGGAGTTACTACAGGCCCTGCACCAAAATATCCATGCAGCAGTGGGTGAGATGTGGGTAGTAAAGATCCCATCTCTGCTGCAGTACATTGAAGGTAAAGTGCTAGTTAGGAGAAGTGCGGTCCTTGGAGAATAGAAGGGAAGGCAGAACATGCAGCTTCGTATGGACATGTGTTGTGCCATTCCTATTGCAGTATGTGGGAACAGTGGGGAATTGAAATTGGGCTTCTAGGTCCTCACTTTTCCTTCATCTGGATAACTGTGAACCACTGGGGTAAATCCAGAGTTGATCCACTGAGGCCAATTCAATCCAGGCAGAATCAGGCCAGGAAGGTTTCAGCTGAATGGAAATTTTACAGCAGTTCCCCCCACACCTTTGCTAGGTTAATGTTTGGGAAGGTGGATTACGCGTGAAGCTGGAGGTTAGTGAAATATTTTGGGTTTACATATATAGTCTGATTTTGCAAACTGAATTTTTCTGAAAATTAACCCCCATGTTTACTTTCAAGGGTGATTCAATGAAAAAACCCAGAGTTTTTCTTTCTGTAAGGAAACCTGAGCCATAAAAGCCAGGTTGGCCAAGTGGGTGCCCTATGTAGACTCTAGGTATTGAGGGCCTAATAATGTCTTTCATCAATTTTACAGTGCTGTGAATCTATTGACCTCCTCAGTCCGTGTAGGCTGTGTCTACGCTATGGGGTTATGCCAGCAGAGCGCCAATGATGTAGCTCTGCCAATGTAGACTCTGTGGAGCATGACAGACCCTACGTGGAGCATAACCCAGTATGTTTCTGATGACTGTCAAGCCCCACAATGTTCAAGTGGGTTTGATATTCCAAAAAAGATTTAAAAAATGAGCTGTCTCTTCCCTAGTGGTTGTTGCTGTACAGAGTCTCCAGTACTACCTTGTGCCGACATTAAAGAAGGGTAGGTTAGAGCTGGACATTCAGAAACAGGGCTAGATTCTCAGCTGATGTAAATCAGTAGAATTCCATTGACTTCAGTGAAGCTACACCGATTTACATCAAGTTAGGATCAAGTCCAGAATCCCTTTATTATACAGGAAAAGTTTGTTTTCATATTAAGGCCACTCTTCTGATGTGCTGAACAGTTTTGTGAGATGCTAAGTACCCTCACCTCCCACTAAAGTCAACAGGAATTGGGAGTGCTCAGTTTCTCACTCCTGGTGGGTTGACTGACCCTGAATAAAAATGCCAGCAGGGTACATAACATGATACTTTCTATTGGTCCAGCAAAGAATGTTGGCGTATGTCCCATTTAGCCTTGAAATCCCAGGTATGTTACAGCTTGGCAGAGCAGGGGTTTTCGAAGGACTGACTGCAAAGGAGATTCCTGGGACGACTCTTCTTGCTAACCTAGGTGACATTATTGTTTTACCTCCTGCTTCATAGGAAACACAGAGAATTCCCTGGACTGTGCGCGGTGGGAGCACATGCTGCTTCAGGTACAAGATGCCTTTCAGCTGTATTGTCACAGCCCTCCCTCTCCCCTCCAAATGTATCAGCTGGGGAAAATATTAATGATAAACTATTCATTATAAGCAGATCTGGTCAAACCATTTCATTTTGTTCAGTGAAAACTGGCCTTTTTTATTTTCATGGGACATTTTCAATTTTATTTTATTTTTATTTTTTTACACAAAACAAAACAACCACAACCCAAATGAAAAATGTTCAGTTTTTTGAAACGGAAGTTGATGTTTTGGGTTTTTTTTCATTTGCTTTCCTGTTTGTCTCCTTCCCCCTGCCCCACTCCCCACCCCAGGCTTTTTCAGTCACAAAGTGGAAGAGGGGAGGAAAGGCCTGGGGACGAGGAATAAAGGGAAGGAAAGGGGGAAAAGAAAGAACTGAATAATGGTCATTTTTGATTTTGAAAAGCAAAATATTTTTGTTTCTTTCACTTTTCATTTGTGTTGAAAAACCAAGAAAACAAAAAATTCCACTTGTTTTGTGAAATGAAGTTACCATTGTTCAACCAGCTCTAGTTATAAATAACTCCTGTGTTACCTCTGGGAACAACACAAAACTTAACCAGAAAACCAACATGCTCGTGGTGCTAATGCACCACTGGGGGACATCTAAAGGATTCTTTTTTTCTCTTTGCCACTCAAAAGAAAATTTGCTATGAGAAATCCAAAAAGGAAAAGAGACAAGACAGGGTTTGGTGACTGTATCTCATGGAGAAGCCTTTCTGGCCAGAAAGAGCTCTTTCCAGCCTCATGTAAATCCAGACAAGGAACATTTTTATGGCGCGTGCTGAAACTGAAAGGAAGGGACCTAGTGACAAATACGCCCCAGAAGGTTTGGAGTTCCATTTGGGGTTGGATTACACTCTAGAATTTCCCATTCCAGATCCCAGCCTTATTTGAAATTCTTTGGGCTGAAAAATCAAATCAGATTAGGTTTTCTTATGAGGTTTCTGATATTTCCTGGCTGCTGTTCAAAATTCGGGCCTGAAACAGCAAAGTGCTGAGAATTACTAACCTCTGGCTGACTTCAAAGGGAGTTGAGGGTGTGACCCCAGTCCTTTGGGTGCCCACTGACTTAGGCCACAAGATTCCCAGGATCTGATCTCTATATAAACAAAGGGTGTCATGTGAAGCCTTTGCTGGATACCTGTGCCACACAGCTCATCATAATCATTGCACAGTGACTGGATGGAGAATATATAAGATGTTATGGCTGTATACTGAAATTGATGCTTTTAAGGTGTGTGAGTTGAGGCTGGTCACCAGAAAGTGATAAACAAGTTTCTTTCAGGCAGGAGATGCTTATCTGCCTGAATGGCTGTATGTAGACAGAATAATTATTCACAGTGGATGCTAATCAATAGAGGAAAATTCTAACCAAGTGATTGCGAAATCTCCAGAGGAGATTTGATACAAGAAAAACTAACAAACAATAGGGGTTACCCTGTTTACAAGTGAAGACAATGGATGCTTGGAACCCTATGTGGAGGTCCAGAGGTATCCGGCACCAGGTATCCTTCACCTACCGGACGAACTGCCAGCTGACTTGTCTTCTGAATGGAGGATCACCTTTGGTCTGAGTGTTTCATGCTGGGAGAGAGATTTGGGGGAGCTATCCTTTGTGAGACAGGAGAATGTTTGGTTATCTAAGTATAAGCTCTAGAAGTGTGTTATGATTTTATTTTTTTATGTAACCATTTGTTTACATGAATTTTACTTGCTCCTTCTCAACTCTCTGATCTTTGTGAATTGAACTCTGCTTGTTTTCACTATAAATGTATGTAAGTGTGTGAAATGGAGCGGTGACTCTGAGGTGAAACTGGTAAGGTGGTCTGTAGCAAGCCTATGAATTCTGTGAGTATCCAGTGGAACAGGTGCTGGATGTTGTAGGGCTGCAGAGAGGGCTCGGCGGTTGGACTGTACTGATTGCTTATCTGTAGAAGGACAGTGGAACCTGGATGGGGTGAGAAGGGCAAATTTGTGTTTCCTGTGGTTGGCAGAGCACAGAGAAGGCTTTCTCATGCTAAGGGCAGGTGGTAGTGAGGTACCTCACAACCCTGAGGACCCTCGGGAGGTGGCATAAAGGGTCCAGAGCACTTCAGAGAAGGTTCCTGGTCCTTTGTAGTCCAGGTCCCTTTGTTCAAAGTTTATTAGACTCATCCTCCATCCACTATAAGGGAGGGATAGCTCAGTGGTTTGAGCATTGGCCTGCTAAACCCAGGGTTGCGAGTTTAGTCCTTGAGGGGGCCATTTAGGGAACTGGAGTAAAAATCTGTCTGGGGATTGGTCCTGCTTTGAGCAGGGGGTTGGACTAGATGACCTTCTGAGGTCCCTTCCAACCCTAAACTTCTATGATTCTATCAAATCACTCCTCAATGGTCAGATTTCTTGGCTCCGTCTCATTCTCCAGTTCACAGTCCATCTGTGTTTGGGGACTGAGAGGAATCACCAGGCAAAGGTTAAAGAACAACAGCGGAGGAAGTCTGGGTTGTCAATGTTTATAGTTCTCAATAGGGAAATAACCTTCCCATGACACCTGAATATTGGAAAGTTTACAAGAGAGAACAAGGAAGAAAAAAAACACCAAACAAATAAACAAACAAACCCCACAACAACTCCCAAATTCTTGCAATTAACAATCTGCTTTAACTCTTGTTTTACACTCAGTTCCTAAGAACATCTCTGGAGATGATAGACGACAGTGCCTGGAGCAGGCAGATAAGCCTTGAGTTGAGCCAGCAGATGGCCAGCTATACCAGCCCCTCCCATGAGAAGGTTTGTTCTCTGTTAAGGCTTAGTTTCTAGTTAATTTCCCTTGAAATTCTGATTGGGGGGGCTACATAAGGCTTCTCTCAAGGTTTCATTACTTTATATTTTATTCTACATAACAAATTTGTTTTTACTTGTTCCCTGCTCTCTTGCCCCCCTGCCCTTCCAATATTTGCGTGGACAGGCTGCTTGTCTGTGCTGCATTGTTGGTTCTCTGGCTGGGCTAGATGATGGGATGTTTCTGCAGTGTGGGTGCTTGGACTTGGCTATCTTCTTCTTTCCTGAGTGTTGCTGAGCTGGGTCTGTACTGACAGGCACGTTGTGTTACTGATATCTCAGTGCTGGTCTCTTTCTTTCAGAGTTTCCTGTATAAGGTGCTAGGAACGTCCTTAGCAGTTTGTCAGGACCTGGTCTACGTTAAATCACAGCTTCATAAATTTTTGACAACAACAGATTATATGGAAGTCCCTGAGAGACAGGTGAGGACTCTGTCCCTCTCCCCACTTTACCAAGTAATCCCTGAATGCTCCCTGTGGGGCTCAGCTCTGAGTTGGCCTGGGACAGATGCCATTTCGCTTCATATCCTCTTCATTGCTATTTCACTCAGGCCCCGCTCCCCATGTGTCTCACGCCTGACTGGCGCTTTACACCACTCCAGGTGAAAGGAATGGACTCGTGGGTTAGATCCTAACCAGTATTTTTCTTGGGTGACAGGGAGTCATTTCCATCCTCGCATTCTCCGCTGAGAGCCATCTGGACCTCACCTTGAATGCACTTCAGGAGTTTGGGGCTGCAATGAGCAAGGTTAAGATTTCTGGGTTCATCAGCCGCCTGAAGGTAAAGGAGCCGGGGGTTCTCTCAAACTTCTTCTCCCTCTAAAGCAGGGGCAGCAGTCCTGGGGTAGTGTCTCCTCTGGTCAGCTAGCATTGTCCCCAAGTATATGCGTTCTACGTGATGCCTGCAGTTAAGCAGAGAGGAGCACAATCTGGAGCTGGGGTTCTCTCAAATGATTTTTATCATCTGATGTCTCATGGCTTGAGCCCCCCTCCCATGCACAATGTGTGGGAACTACCTCAGTGGCTTGCATGGAAAAGCATTTAAGGTATTTTTAGCATTTTTTTTAATCCCAGTTAGTAGCTGGAAATGAGGAGGTGTTGCAAGCAACATGTGGCCAAGCAACCTGCTTTAGGTAGACCACCAGTGGTCTATGGATGACAATTATGGAACATCTGATTTAGAGCAGTGGTTCTCAACCTGTCCAGATTAGTGTACCGCTTTCAGGAGTCTGATTTGTCTTGTGTATCCCAAATTTCACCCCACTTAAAAACTACTTGCTTACAAAATCAGGCATAAAATTATTAAAAAGTGTTATAGCACATTATACTGAAAATTGCTTGTTTTCTCATTTTTACCATATAATTATCAAATAAATCAACTGAAATAATATAAATATTGTACTTTCATTCTTTGTAGTCTGCTGTAAAACTAGGCAAATATCTAGATGACTTGATAAACCCCTTGGAAGACCTCTGCAGACCCTCAGGGATACACAAGTAGCCCTGGTTGAAAACCACTGATCTAGAGGCTAGAGCAGGAGACTAGGCCTCTGGGCTCCCACTGCTGGCTGTGCCATTTACTCACTGTGCAGCCTTAGGCAAGACATTTAACGCCTGATCTTGTACCCACCAGTGTCAATGACTAAGCTCCCGTGTACTTCACTCCTGTAGGTTCAGCATTTTAGGCTCTCTGTGTCAGTTACCTAGTGGGAATGATGGAGATACTAATATCTCCACATCTCACATTTATTATATTGCTTAAATACTTTTTGCAAGTGGTTTGAGATCTTTGGCCGAAAAGAGCTTTGCAAGTGCAAGCTGCTATTGCTGCTGTGAGGAATTCCTTGGTCAGCAGTAGATCAGAATTCCAAAAACAAAGGAATCAGAAGAACTTTCTGATTGTCTAGGACTACCACCATGGGAAAAGAGGCAAGACTCACAGCACCCTGATGCTGACCTACAGCAGCGTGGCTGTCCATGCTCCAAAAGAGCAGCTTCTCTCCCGAGTAGAGGCAGACATCACAGGGAACATCCTTCTCCATTACAGAGCCAGTTATCAGGTAAGAGCTTTTGTGTGATAAGTGTCACAGAACTCAAATTTAAAACTGTAATGGATGGAGCGTGAGCTGTCACATGTTGTATCATTTTTGTTGCTCTTCTTTGTATTTTCTCTAGTTTTCTGTATTCTTCTGAAATTCTGTAGACCCCAGCTACACAGTAATTCAGATGTAGTGACACTCAGGCTATTCAGAATAACACTCTAACTCCCCTAATACAGATGTGTATCTAGCTCTATCTTTTACTACCCAAGAGAGACTAGTGCTAGCCTGTATTTAGTTGATTTGCTGTCACTCTGTTTCTTGGACTCACTACTTCCCTTACCTCTTATCTGTCTTCTTGTTTGTCTGTGTGCTCCGTTATTTCTGTTCCCCAGGTGTCTGACTGCTGGTCCTGACTCTCATCTCAGTGCAACCTCTCCACGTCACTTTGCCATTCAGTTCTGCCTTGTCTAACTGAGACTCTCACTTAGGCATTGCCCAAAACAGTTGAACCAAACTGAGATCTTCCAGTAGTTCACAAATGCAAATATTAGAGGATGGCCCCTGATACCGACCTCTGCAGAACACCCCCTCTGGATACATTTCCTGCCTTTTGGAAGATTTAACCATAGTGATTTCTCTCTGCTCCATATTCACCAGCCAGGACGTTCTGAGGTTGTGTTATGTGGGACTATCTACATTGCTAATAGCTGTTTTGCATTTTGTTTTTCAGGTGATGGGCATCACTGTTGCAAACAAGGTACATTCTAAATAATCTGCCCTCAGCTTTTGTATTTTCTGTACACAAGTTGCTTGTTTAAATTGCACAGAGCTTGGTTTCCTTGCTACATCAAGGAGGAGTCCTGGCTGCTCTGGTGTAAGTGGACCTGGATTTATTTATTTGAACCTGGGTTCTCTCTTCTTCTGAGGTGGGTGCAGAGCCAGGGTCCTCTGCCTTCTGGGGTCTGCGGGCACCTCTCTCCTTCCCTGAGGCTAGATTTAATTCCTGATCTTTATCTTCTGGACTGGGGTTCTTCTCTCAGGTTCTCATCCACATCCTCTTGTTTCTCCTCCTGGATTATGTAGGACATGTACCTAAAATTAACCCTCATCCACAATGTCATGGAGATTAGCTGTGCCATCTTGGAGACCAGAGACTCCCAGGAGTTCGAATTCTCTTACAAACTGGAGCTCCTTGACTACATGCTGGTGAGTGATTAGGCGTTTGTTGCAATGTAATAAGCCTGGTTTTCCAGAGGGATGTTATTTTATCCACTGGCTGTGATTGTACTACTGCAGTCTCATGCGCTACCTGCATGGCACCCAGAATGCGGGATCCGCTCTGAGCTTGGCAGGGATGCTGAGATCTTGTGGGCTGTAACTGGCTTGTGGCTTGTGTCTTGTGAGTTCTCTTTCTGTCCTGTGTATAGCCTGCAGATGGCCCTATGGCTCATTTCTGAGGCAGAGAGCCTGCTGAGCACAGTGTCTGTTTATTCCAGGCCTGGCAGATGGCCCTGTTTCAGGGGGTGAGAGGAAAGCCTCTCTGCCTTTCAAATCCATTTCCCATTTTTGATGTCCCTATTCATGCATTTCAGGACTTCATTAAAAAGGAACCACTGGATTCCCTGGCATCTCCAGTTCGCTACAAGGCAATTCTTGCCATTGGGCATCTGAGGTAGGCTATTTCCTGCCATATTTCCTGGCACTGTGATGCCTTCTTATTTGTTAATTCATGAGTGTCAGGTTGGCAGCAGTCTAATGCCTGCAGGGTTTGGCTCACCAGGGCCGCCCAGGGGAAGCAAGTGGGACAATTCACCCCAGGCCCCGCAGAAGTCCCCCTGAGAGTTTTTCAGGGCCCCTGGAGCGGGGCCCTTTACTGTGGGGGCCCTGGAAAACTCTCATGGGGCCCGGGCCCCCGGAGTTTCTGCAGCTCCAGGTCTTTAGCGGCAGTTCGGCGGCGGGGGGGTCCTTCCTCCCTAGGACTCACCGCCGAAGTGCTGGGTCTTCAGCGGCAATTCCCCATAACCGAAGACCCCAGGCCCCCTGAATCCTCTGGGTGGCCCTGTGGCTCAAATGCTGCTCACTAGCAGGACTTTAGTTCTTAAGGATTTGAATGTGTCCATTCAGAGGCTTGTGCTCGAAAGACACGAGATTGGAGGTTGTGGGGTATGCAGTACAATGGAGCAGAGTTCAGATGGGGAGGGAAGTCTGGCTAGCTGGCAGGGGGAGGGAAGCTTGTGGGTTTCTCTAAAAAGGGGACTTGAAGTTTTAGCTTTACTTCTAGATGAGCCAATACTTAATAGAGATGCAAAGTGAAGTCTTGTTTGCACTTGGGGTTCTAGATTGGGATGCTCACTAGTCATTGGACCCCAAGGCTTTTACTTGGAGGCGGTACTGAGTCTAATGCATGACTTTTCTCTCTATCTTTCTTCTGCCAGCAAACTCAAACCATCTCTGACCTTGGAGGAAAACTGTGTGCTCCTTGATCAGTGCTTCAGAAGTTTATTTCCCCTTCCTCCCTTGGAGATGATGAAAAAGGAAAGTGAGACAGCAACGGATGCTCTGCTTATACAAGTATGTGACAACAATTCTCCTCTGGCACCATCCAATGTATTTCTGCCCAGCCGGCACTGGGTGATGGCAGTCACACATGGGCTCCCTGGCAAGGCATGGTTAGCTTTCCCCGGCCCACACACACACACATGATCTGTGCTGAGCCTCACTCCTTCTCTTCTGGTTTCAGTCACTCTACATGAGGTCCTTGGAAGCCCTTGACAAGCTAACGGAGACTTTGCTGGAGGAAGAACCAACCGCAGACTGGTTCCAGGAAATGTTTGAAGTGAGTAAACCATTGAAGCGTGGTGGAGATTGTTTCTTGTGTTACAGCAGGGAAGAGTCGGCGATTTAGGGGGTCAAGCTTCAGTTGTGGAGGAATTTTCCACAATGGAGTGAATTTTAGGGAGAAAGCACCAAATTCTTTTTGGACTAAGTGGGCATGTGCCCCACTGAAGTCCATGGAAGCTTTGCCATTTCATGGCAGGGCTGGATTGGGACCAAGTTCTTACAGTGTCATTGACACTACTTGGAGCGGCAAGAAAATCACCCCTGCAGTAGCCAAATCCAAGAGAACCAGTTGAAACTGATCACTTCTACTAAGAGGAATTCATGAATGTTGAGTTAGGCCCCATGTATGGAAACTCATTCAGAGGAGACTTCCTGTTCCTCAGACATGGACAGAATATCGTGAAGAGCTGAGGGGTGGGGAGTTTGATGCACCTTCATTATAAAAATGAAGTTCTAAAAGGAGCTGGGCTGGGGGGACTTCTCTGCTCTTATTCAAATTAATAAAAAGAAATGCTCCTCTCTGTCATTTTGCCACTCAACGTGGGAGAAGTTGCCCAGGAAACAGACCACAGCAGCAGACATCAAAGAGCATGCAGTGTGCTAGACAGCTCCCATCAGACAGTCTACAGCAGACATCACATAGACAGGCCCAGATTCATCTCTCATGTAACTCCTTTGGCTTCAATCACCAGAGGTGAATCTGGCCCCTGGGACTTGTATATATTAGGGGCTCTTCCATTAGACATGTAATTCCTTTGCTCCATGGAGGTGAGATGCTTTGGAGAGGGATTTTAGTGACTATTAAACCTGTTGAAGAGGAACTTTGGGAGGGATTTTCTGGTACTAACTCTGTCCGTTCCCCTGCTCTACCAACAGCTCCTAGCGACATGGTTCAGTTCAGGGAAGGAGTGGGAGAGAGAAAGGGCCTTGCAAGCCAGCACCCAGCTGCTGACTGCCTATCAAGAGACAGTTCATAGCACAGTGAGTATAGCCGTACCCTTCCTTGAGCTGACTTCTCTGCTTCTATTAGATCTGACACTCAGCGCAAATGCATGAAAAACTCTTCCAGGGCAGCAGCTGGGATTTCAAGGTGACTAAGATCCCTCTGCTTCCATAAGAGAGAGGTTTACACAACGATGCTGTGATCACACTGCGGGCAGACTGCAAGAATTAGAGGGCAGACAATCCCCCAAACTGATGGCTTATTCTGTAATTAGATTCACCAAGTCAACAACCAAAGAGCTTCCACCCTAGTTAAAAAGATGCCAAACACATTTCCCTTTTGGCATTCCAGACCTTGGCTCCCATCTAAACATCCATGTCTTGGAAGAGAGGTGAGGGATAGCTCAGTGGTTTGATCATTGGCCTCCTAAACCCCAGGTTGTGAGCTCAATCCTTGAGTGGGCCACTTAGGGAACTAGGGTAAAAATCTGTGTGGGGATTGGTTCTGCTTTGAGCATGGGGTTGGACTAGATCCCTCCTGAGGTCCTTTCCAACCCTGATATTCTATGTCTAATATAATAAGGGGTTACTGAAAACCTGATTCACCATATGTGGGGTTCACTAATTATAAAGGCCCAGATGCTTATCCTCAGGTCTTTCCCAAATATCATGCTGTCAGCCAATCCTTAATAACTAAATCTAAGACTTATTGTTAAAAGAAAGAAGAGAGTTACAAATGGTTAAAAGATCAGTATCCAGACAGTGATTTTGAATGGTCATAGTTCAGGATCACAACAGTGATGGAATAAACTGCTGGTTTATAAAAGTCTTTCTGGAATTATCCCAACAGATCAGGATCCAAAGGCAGCATAGATGTAAAGTCTGTTAGTTTTTCCAGGCATTTTCCAGGTTATTCCAAATGATTATTTGGAAGATCTCTGTCCTATGGCTCACACTTACCATGTTCAAAGTTTAAGCAGACTAGAGATGATAGGATCAGGCCCAAGCCTTCCCTTTTATAGCTATTCTAGCAGGCTGACAAGCCTACCTCACAGAAATTGTCACAGAAGGACCTTCCCCCAATGCAGATGGCCTGTTGTACTTTGCTTTGAAGAGAATCTTCTATTTCCTGTGCATATACAGTAATCTAGTTACATTCATTCACATAAGGTAATTAGCCGTTCTTCCATTATAACACAGATAGTTAAGCTGAAGATAATGTAGAAATGATTGTTTTTCCTGAAGTGTCTTACATCTTTGATTTTAAGGTTAACTGAACACCTTGCATACATAATTAAGGCAATTAAGCCATGAAAGGGAATTCGCATCTACAAGCTAATTTGGTTACATTGTGAAACTTCTAACCGGGTATAGATAACCACAGACAAATACACTTAGCATCTATTGTTCATTTTTGAATGAGTTGATAACGACTAGCATCTCTTTGATGTATTAACATCTCTTTGAAATTCACATGCAAGTGAACTGTCTTGATACAGCAGAAGTGCCTTTTGTTAAGTTATTATGGGTCATAACAGGTTAACTGATCTGCCAGTGTCACAAATGGATTCTTGGTTCTTATGCTCCCAGGATGCTAAAGCTGAATTTCTATGTTATCAGCTAAGAACATAAAACATAAGAGTGGCTATCCTGGAACCCCCAGAAGAATGGTGCATCTAGCCCAGTATCCTGTCTTCTGACAGTGGTGGGCGCCAGATGCTTCAGAGGGAATGAACAGAACAAGGCAATTGCCAAGTAAACCATCCCTTGTTGGACAGTCCCAGCCCCAGCTTCTGGCAGTCAGAGGTTTAGAGACACCCAGATCATGGGGTTGCATCCCTGACCATATTAGCTAATAGCCAGTGATGGATCTGTCCTCCGTGAACTCATCTAATTCTTTTTGGAACCCAGTTATACTTTTGCCGTCACAACATCTCCCTGGCAATGAGTTCCACAGATTGACTGCATTGTGTGAAGAAATGTTTCCTTTGTTTGTTTTAAACCTGCTTCCTATTAATTTCATTGGGTGACCCCTTGTTCCTGTGTTATGTGAAGGGCTAAATAACACTTCCTTATTGACTTTCTCTACACCAGTCATGATTTTATAGACTTCGATCATATTCCCTCTTCGTCATCTCTTTTCCTAGCTGAAAAGTGTCTGTCTTTTTAATCTCTCCTTGTACGAGAAGTTGTCCCATACGCCTAATAATTTTTGTTGCTCTTCTCTGTACTTCTTCCAATTCTAACATATCTTTTTTGAGATGAGAAGAGCAAAACTGCACGCAGTATTCAAGGTGTGGGGGTACTGTAGATTTATATAGTAGCATAATGATATTTCCTGTCTTATTGTCGATCCCCTTCCTAATGGTTCCTAACATGTTAGCGTTTTTGACGGCATGTGGAGCAGATGCTTGCAGAGAACTGTACACAATGACTCTGAGGTGTCTTTCTTGAGTGATAACAGCTAATTTAAACCCCATCCGTTTGCATGTACAATTGGGATTCTATTTTCCAATGTGCGTTACCCAGTTCAGTACAGGAATCGGAGGCACAGTGTTACCAGATGTGCCCGTTACTTTGGGTAGGCTCATTAATTAGGGTTACTCTTCTGTGGTGAGGGGGGCGGAGCGGTTCCGTAATTCTATTAATGTGTTGCTTATGTCATTTGTGTGTTCATATGGAGCTCTGCTCTTTCCTTCTACAAGTCCCCTCCCAATGGAGCTACCCTGCAGGACTCAGGTTCCCCAGAGCTAATAACTAGAACTAGACTAACGTGTACACACACACACGCACGCACGCAGAGCAAGTCAATGAGCACGCACGCACGCAGAGCAAGTCAATCCCCAGCTGATCCGTGGGCCGGGTTAAGCAGCACTTTCAGCTGCGCCCCCACCCCCTTATGTGCCCCAAGTTTAACACGTTCCTATCACACTTTCACATTACAATTGATGAGCAAACTCCACAGTATTTTGGGGCACTACAGGGATCTTTAGCTTAGGTACAAAAAGTGTTGCTGCAGAGTAAATGGGGGAAACTAAAAAAACAGAAGAGTAAAATTCAGAGAGAGAGAGAAGCAACCAGCTGAACCATAAAAGTTATTTACTGAATCCTAGTGATAACTACACCAGGAGGGCTAAACAAACATAACAGTTACATTTTAAAGGTTAATATCTGAGGTAGAAAAGAAAACACAGAGAGAGAGAGATGGATCTCGCCCACTCCATGAGGCTTGAACTGGTCGGGATTTCCAGGTGATGGTGGTAGCTCAGAGTCCTGAGTGCTGGAGACAGGCAGAGCCCCCAGCACGATCAGTCAGGAGATGGAATCCCAGTGGAACTGATGCAGAGTTTGGGTCTATACATCAGAACCTTACTTGGGCATAGGTAGAGGGTTTTGTAGAGAAAATACAATGGTTCAAGGGAGAACACTAGATTTGTTTATGGGTAAACTGATGGCTCAAGGGTTTTCTTTAGGTTAGACAATAGGAGCTAATCACTCTTGGCTAGGGGTGTTGTTTTCTTCTGAGGAGCTCACAAGGCAACTAGGATGCTTCAGTATTTTGGGATATGAGTCAAAGATTTATTACTCGAATTGGTCTGATAATTGCTGAGCTGGGTGTGTGCAGGCATAGGTTCATTAACATCTGGAGCAGGGATTCCCATGATTCAATGCGTTCCTGCTTTTCTGGTCCCAGAGTTCAGTGCGGTTCTCTGTTCTTCATTCTTTATGCTAATCCCTATTCCATCTTTCATGCAATTGAGGCTAGGGGAGTTGTCTCTGTTCTTCCTTCTGTATGCAAATGGAGATGTCTTAATCTTGTCACCCTTGTCAGGAGGGGTCTGGGTGTGTCTCCCCAAACCCTTCATTTTTCTCTGCAAGCCTTTTCTCTGATCGGTTTTGGTTCAAACAGAGACGGGGGTTGGGGGTGTCCTTCATGAGTCACACAGGCTAGATACTGTGCCCTGGTTCCCCAGAAACACAGAGCTGACGGGTTTCAACGATAAAGATGGCAAGTGAAGTCTAGAACAACTGGAGAATATTCATTCTTCATTCTTCTTTAATTAGACTCAGGAAACTTTTAATCAGTTTGGATCTCTGATTGGACGAATAGCACCATACAGCTGTGATTCACTGGCCACGTCCCGTCAGTGGGTGGTTGACTGTATCAGCTGCCTTCTCAGTATGCAAGGTGAGGAGACCATAAACAGGTATAAGTAATTCTTCACCTTCTTTCACTGTTGTCATGTCCATTTTTCTGCCTGTCTAGTTCTTTCTGTCCTGTCTGTTGGCACTTAGATAACAGAGTGATGGGCATCTGGTAAATACCTCATTAGAAGAGACAATGATGATGTGTAAAGAGCCTAGCTCACTTCTGGGAATGGTACAAATAATAAATGGTCTGCACCAGGTAGATAACTGCTCAATTCCTTAGGGCTTGTCTGTACGGGGACACTAAGGAAAGTTAATCCACATGAACTAAAGGTGTAAATTTAAAGTGGCATTAAACACACGTGTGGATGCTCTGATTCTGAATTAATTATAGTGAAGTACAAGAATTAAACTAACCTGAAATAAGGCCCCTTTAATTCTAAATAAATGTGTCCCCAAAGGTGTTTAATGAAGTTTAACGAATGCATTTTGAAATAAATAAATAAATTTGGTTTCCTGGAATAATTCTTTAAACAAAAAGTTCTTCCAGCAGCCCTCTGTCACGAGCATTCAAAGCTATTGAAGTAAATGTAGGCCATTTTCCCCTTTGTGAAAGAGTAGGACGGGGTAGGCAACCTATGGCATGAGTGCCGAAGGCAGCCCGTGAGCTGATTTTCGTGGCACTCACACTGCCCAGGTCCTGGCCACCAGTCCGGGGGGCTCTGCATTTTAATTTAATTTTAAATGAAGCTTCTGAAACATTTTAAAAGCTTTATTTACTTTATATATAACAATAGTTTAGTCACATATTATAGACTTATAGAAAGAGATCTTCTCAAAATGTTAAAACGTATTACTGGCAAGGAAAACCTTAAATTCAAGTGAATAAATGAAGACTTGGCACAGCACTTCTGAAAGGTTGCCAACCCCTGGAGCAGGATATTCTTTTCACCTAATGGGATAGAGCTTGGTTATCATTTAAGGGCATTTCCAATTAGGGTCACCAGACAGCAAATGTGAAACATCGGGACGGGGTGGGGGATCATAGGAGTCTATATAAGAAAAAGACCCCAAGATTGAGACTGTCCCTATAAAATCGGGACATCTGGTCACCCTATTTCCAATTATTATTAATCAGTCCTAAAAAAACAGTATTGGTGATTCAGAAACAGAGTAAGGGACTCCAAACTTTTAAATGTACAACATAGAAATCCCAGCATTGTTTAGAAGTGACGGATGAGCCTAGGTTTCCTGCCAAAGTTGTTGTCCATCCCCATCTTTTACAATGAGAGTTTGCTGGAGGGATTCACCTCTACATTGGAACCTCACATCTACCTGTATGAGTGGTACTTGAATATGAGATTAGATTTAAATACTGAGAGCAGAGAGGCTACTGAAACCAGACACACCCAGAAACCTGCTCCAAGCAGAATATGGTGCTTGTTCAATCCTATATCAGTCACAATAACATACCACTACTGTTAACTTTCAGAAATTTAGGGTGTAATCTCGATTCTGTTGTAGTCAACAGGAGTTTTGCCATTGACTTTGATGGGGCCAAGATTTTACACTGTGCTAATAACAGCATAGCACATGGATCCTTCTGTATGAATGTCCATGCAGTAGAGGTTCAGTTTCATTAATCATTACAGTACTTTTTCTCCTTTTCTCCACTCCAGGGGAGCCCATGAACCTGGGATCAGCGGAGGAGGAGCTGAGCTGTCTCTGTGAAGAACTAACAACAGCTCCAGACCCTGAGGCTCTCTTTCAGGCATCTTCCAAAATGGCCAGGGTAACTGACTCAAAAAACTTGTGCGGATGTTCTAGTGACCAGGCACTGTTCATTTTACATTTACACTTTCATGATGCCTTTCTGTACTTCGAGCAAGCTGTGGGCGTGGGGCATTCGTTGCCTGTAACCAGCAAGATGCTTTTCATAGATGTGTGCTATGAATGCCATGTAAAAACCAGATTCCGCAGAATGTTGCACGTGCATGAAAATGCGCATGCAGATGCACACACATGTACCTATCCAGCCATCCATGAGAAAAAACTGTGTTAGTGGAATATCAAGCTGAGAAACCACCCAGTCTTCATTCTGTCACCTTGTGGGTTTGCCTTAGCCTATATCTGTGTGCATGCCTCTCTTGACTTCATTTTATATGTTGTAAAAAGATGCAGTGTATCTAAGAGAATACAAACTGGAAACTTACCTCCTGCATATCCAGTACAATGTGTGTGCTAACTGTGCAACAGAGGCTTTTCCTCGAACCTGATATCATTAGTGTAGAATACAAAAATGTAGTATATAGACTATAGAGAGAATTTGAATCCCAAATGGTTAGCTGGGCATAAGACTAACAATATGCTGATTCATAGATCTTTTTCCATGGAGATATTAAGCCTCCATTTTTAAAGTGCTGGAGCCAAACATCTTAGCAGTCTCTCCTGTTTTTGCTTTGTTCCCAGGTTGTTAGCGAGTACTTCCCTTTCGAACAGGCTGCAGACTTTATTGAGGCCACAATGGATAGTATGCTGTCTGCTAACCCCACATGTGCCACGGCAGCTGGGCTATGGATGAAGATCATCCTAAAGGAGTGTGGAGATGCCATGCTGGACCAGGTAAAATGGGAAACTGGAGAGGTTTTCTGCCTAAACTCTAGGCTTTTAGATCTTTGCCCTCATGTGTAATGAACAAAAATCTTGCTGTTTCTCCCCTCAGACACAGAGTCGATCCCATCTCTGTTCCTACCCTAAGATAGGCAATGGCAGAATCAATAGCAGTAGACAGAGAGAATCCAAGGGAAAAGGAAGGTGGTTGGTTATTTATTTGTCTAGCTTGTTGCCACAGTATTCAGCCAAGAAAGGCTTGAAAAAACAGACTCTGGGGAAAAGACAAGAAGTCAGAATGACTGGCACTTGGAGGCATCCAGTTCTTAGGAGGCCTATGGCTAAGGGCTACCTGGATAAAAATAGCCCTGTAGTCATTCCCAGTGAGTCTGGAGCCTGGGCTCTGAGACCCACCCTCTTGCCAGGTTTCAGAGCCTGGGCTCCAGCCCGAGCACGAACAGCTACACTTTTACACTGCTGTGGGATGTGGTTTTTTTTGCGGTGTAGATGTACCCTTTAAGAATAGAAGGAGGGAGGGAGACAACTAGAGTGTCTTTGGGATCCACTATTTATACGCTTTATTCTGGAGCCCAGTGCTTTAGGGCTAGATGAAAGGAGCACTCCCCAAATCTTCTAACAAGGCTGGTGAATGGCCTCAGGACAGGGAACCCTCACAGCAGAACTGCCACGTTTGCACAGTGTTTTGAAGATGTTAAGGGCTAGGAATGAATATGAGAGGTGATTGCCTGTTCATATTCCCAGGCATTTGCACACTGTGTTTAAAGCACTTTCATATTTTGTGCTTGTGGTTGTTTATAAACTCTGCATCCTTCGAGGCAAATGGTCAGATTTGGCTGCTTAAATCACACCTGCAAAATCTGGCCAAGCAAAGCCTTCTCTTGTGCATGCGAACTGGTTTATTTAATGCATAGCTGGGCACCACCCCATTAACTTACCTGGTATGTATATGTGTGTGTTAGTGTTAATTTTTACAGCCAAGTGTGGACAATTGTTGTGGGTTAAAGTTATGCAGACATAGCTGAACGTTTGTTTCTTGAGGAATTTCAGAAAAAGCAGCAAATGGCTAAATAAAGTTTTTGATTTTGTAGACTGAAGAGAGAGAAAGAATAAGGGACATTTCTTTCTGGTTTTGTTCCTTCCAGGTGCCAACTATCCTAGATATAATATATAGCCACATGCCTAATATCCAGGAGGGCAGCTTGAGGCAGTTCCTGCTGGAGGCAGTGCCCATTCTAGCTCACCAGCACCTAGAGGCAGTGATCTCCAGCCTCCTCAGCAAACGTCTGCCGATGGACAGGTATATACCGCTACCTATTGCATTCATCTTGGTAAAACATGGATCCCACAGCTTTACTGGGAGCTGTAGGGCTTCATTTAAGCAGCAGACGGTTTGGGATAATTCCTGCAGAAAGACCCAGGCTATTAACCGTCAGGAAGGTCCAAGAGCATGTTAAGGTGGGGTGCGGAGAGAAATTAATTGTCATTCTTTTCCATTAATTCATAACTGCTTTGACATCCTAAAGACCTATCTTTACTGGTATAACTGGAGTGTATTGTTGGAAACATCTACTTCTCTAGCAGAGCTGGCTCCAGGGTTTTTGCTGCCCCAAGCAGTTAAAAGGGGGAAAAAAAAAAGCTGTGATCACGATCTGCAGCTCTACCACCGCCACTTCAGTCTTCGGCAGCTGGTCGTTCGCTCCGAGAGGGAGTGAGAGACCAGCCGCCGAATTGCCACCGAAGACCCAGACGTGCCGCTACTTGCCATTGGCCGCCCCAAGCAGCTGCTTGCAGAGCTGGTGCCTGGAACTGGCCCTGCTCTCTAGACACCTGAATTGCCCTCACTCTGGAAATTAGCAGTGGCTGTTGATTTCCTGGTAGCATGACAGCTTCAAGTCCAATCCCTGGCTGATTACAAAGAATAGGGCCAATATTATCATCAGGCCTCTGCTTGATATCAGTGAGGGTGTGGCTGCTAGAATAGAATTGCCATCCTTGGTGTTTAAAACTGAGCTGGAAGCAGATCCATCATTTCATTTAAAGATCTCTAACTGAGTTATCAGTTACCAGTGCTGGAATCTAAGACCATAAGAACGGCCATAGTGGGTCAGACCAAAGGTCCATCTGGCCCAGTATCCTGTCTTCCGACAGTGGCCAGTGCCACATGCCCCAGAGGGAATGAACAGAACAGGTGAATCTCAAGTGATCCATCCCCTGTTGCCCAGTCCCAGCTTCTGGCAAACAGAGGGTAGGGACACTCTTTGTGAAAGGGACCTAGGATGGCCATGAATATTCGTTCTCATAGTTGTCTGTCCAGTTAGTAGGAATGTGGCTTTTCTTTCATCAACTTGCATTCCAAACTCTAGATCTTTGGAAGCCACATACTCATGAGTCCATATTTACTGGGAAGTGGGAAAACAGGAACTGAGGTTGGCGCTCTGTGTCCTGTCCTTCTGAAGTTTAGTATTAATGGTTAGGCTGCAGTAAGACTAGGTCACTTAACCTAGTTCTGTAACTGGAAACTCAATATTTAAACAGGAGGAGCGTTAAAGGAGGACAGCACTCCTAACTTTCTCATCGTAGGCAAGGAGATAATTTGGTCTTTACTTAAATATGACGCATTCAGTCTGAGCCACAAAAGTGTCCAGGGGTTACATGTAACTTCTGTTAAATTGCAGTGACACCACTGAGCTGTGGAGATCTCTGGGGGGAGACCCCTTGCTTGCCACTCAAGTCTTACAGGTCCTAATAGAAAAAATAAAGACTTCAACAAGCCAAGAAGGAAGCGTCACCTCAGAGACTAAGACTGACAGGCATTTGGCAGCTGCTGAACCTCTCTCAGTAAGTTAGATGACGGACACATCTTTCAGGCTTTCCTCTGCCCTATGACAATCCTGCTAATGGAAAGCTAGAAGTGTAGTAGAATATTGCTGTGTGGGCACTTCTCCTCTGATGTACTGTTTCCCTGAGTCCAGCTCTGCTGTCTGTGGAACAAATACGGCAGTTTTAGAGTACGTGGCTGATTTACTTAATAACATCTGGCAATAAGAAAGTCTTTGAACTAGGTTTCTCACAGTGCTTTACAAATGTTCCTTAGGACTCACAACATGCCTTGGTAGGTCATACACATTTTTATAGACGTGGGAAACTGAACCACGAGTTAAGGGAGTTGCTCGCAGTCATTCAAGTTACTGGCAGAAGTGAGAATTTAGTAGAGCAGATATCAGAAGGGGAGAGAGGGTGTGATGGTGTTGGGAGGAGATCTCATTTTTTACCATGCTTTCCTTTCAGGCAACTTGTGCCATCTTTGAGGTGGTATCAGCACTGCAGTCGAGGAAAGCTGTGCAGGAGCTGCTTCCAGAGTTGTTTCCTGTTCTCCTGCAGCAGGTCAGCCGAACCTTAGGCCAAAAGATGCCTTTGCCAGTGATCAGCAGCCAGGAGTCATTCCAAAAAGACCGACAACATACTGAAGGCAACCCTTGCCGGTAATTAGAAGGAAGGGAGAGAAACAAAGAGAATTCCAATAGAGTTGTGTGACACTCCCCAGGAATTCCCAAGGTTATGAGGCACTTTACCATCGCCTGCCCTTAGAGTGAGGAAGTCTTGTCTGTATCTGCTGTGGGTCAGTTTGCTAAAATGACCAGGCTCTGGCAAAACAAGCACTGTCATCCAGGCCTCCTCAGACCCCAGTCTCTTTGTACAGGTTAGTGATAGGCACACACCAACCCCCGAGTCTTCTGACCATTCCGTATAGTGTCCAGACCTTTTATCCACTGAACACCCACAGAATTAACAGGTCTGCTGTTCCCAAGGGAACAGTACGCACCAGTTTATTACGTCTACTTTAGACTCTCTACTTTATACTGTATCACTTATACTCTACAGTGCAAAACACACAGCACTTAGATATATTTATAGTGCAAACAAGAACAGAGATGATCAAAGAACAGAGATTCCAGTGACGGTGAGTAAGAATCCAAGCGAAAAATGGTTACATGTAAAATGAAATCATAACATGCTCCTAGAGACTAAACTTAACCAACAGGTTAACCTCCTGTCTAAAGATGTTTCTCACCCAATGTTCTCAGCCAAGCCTGATAGCGACCCCGCTGTCCGTCTCGCTGTCCATCTACTTCCTATGTGAAAGATGCCAGGGTGTCGTCTTTGTCCCCCAAATATACTAGAGCAAACCTTTCATGTGTACCCCAAAACTGAGTCCTCACACCCTGTCTACTTCCTGTTACTTTTCTTTCTTTGAAGTTCTCACAGTCCTTCTGAACTGATGGTGAATCCTACATGCTTAATTTACATGTAAACAAACAGATGGGAGAAACATCTCTTGCCTGAAAGAAAACCATTTTTTCACCTTTCCTGGTGACTAGTCCCTAGACAGAGATCATAAGAATGTAATTTTCAATGCATATACATGGCTCTTTACACAGCATCTGTAGATACGTTTCACAATGATATTGGTGGCATGGGCTTTTCTTTGAGACTCATATGGCAATCTTTTAGTGAACTAGAATGTACATACCAGACCCCTCGGCACCCACTCTGTGCCCCTCCCCAGTTAACACTAAGAGATTCCTGTGTCATCAGTTGACTTCAGCTCTGGTAGCCCATTAATGTACATTTCCCACCAACCTCACAACATTATTAGTTTCTATTATTATTGTGTTTCTTTATTCCGAGTCAACAAGGTGCTCAAATTACAGACTTCCTGGTTTTATAATGTCTCTGACTTTTCCTAGGAAACCAGGATCTAAACTCTGTTCACAGATGGGCAGCAGGTATAAAATAAATATAAGGAAGTACGACTTCACACAACACATGGTCAACCTGTGGATCTCATTGCCAAGGAATGTTGTGAAGGTCAAAAGTATAACTGGGTTAAAAAAGAATTAGATAAGTTCACGGAGGACAGGTCCATCAATGGCTATTAGGCAAGATGCTCAGGGATGCAAGCCCAAGCTCTGGGTGTCCCTAGGCCTCTGACCACCAGAAGCTGAGACTGGACAACGGGGATTGGATCACTTCACGATTGCCCTGTTCTGTTCATTTCTTCTGAAGAAGCTGGCATTGACCACTGTTGGAAGACTGTGTACTGGACTAGATGGACCATTGGACTGACCCAGTAAGGCTGATCTTATGTAGTGGCCACAGTGAGTCAGGTTTTCAAGCATGGGTGCCTAAGTTTTGTCCACAAAACTTGAATTTGTTCCCATGGATGGGTACCTAGCTCTGTGATAGCTGGCGCTGCAGACACAAGTGTATATTCTGCTCATGCTGTTGGCCCATGCGCAGGCCAGATTTAGGTACCTATATGTGACAGGTGGTATGCTGTGCCCCAGCCTCTTCCATGAACACAGACTGCTCGGAGTCCCTCCAAAGTGTTTTCTGGATGCCGGCTCCTGGGATCCTGGTGGTCAGGGATCTGCTGACTGTTTGACCCTAATGGATGATCTTAAGTCACCTTTACTCTTGATTTTTGTTTTCTCTCTCCTCCCTCTTGTCTCTCAGGGGACTTCTCCATCCTCACCTTCTCTGTGGCTTGTACGTTCGTGTCTAGGTTCCTCCACCCCCTTTCATACATTTCCTCTTTACCTGGCCCTGCAGGTTTTACTTCCACCCTCCTGGGCATCCACACATGCCTTGGTGTCGCGGTTAGAAAGGGATCCCAGTCCATGCCCATCAGAAGGCAGTGGGGCAATCCATCCACTACCCCTACATGCTTCTGCCTAAACTTCCCCTTCATTCCAGAGTCACTTCTGCCATTGGGCAGAATGTATTGTCCCCATGGACATATTCAGTTTTGATCCTACCTCTGGGAAGTATCCAGTGGGGTTTCACTAACTCCTGCCTGATCAGCAAACAGGATGAAGCTGTGTCCATTATTCCCTTTGGTGGCTCCTCCCTACCCACACCGGTATGGTAGCTACTTTCTTTTTTCTTCCCTGCCTGGGAGTCTTGTCCTAGCCACAAAGCTGTGCAAATTCACAGTCCATTTTAGGACAGTCTCTTTTTAGCTGTCCTTCACTTCCATGTCAGAAGCACACTGCAGGCCAAGCTCCCCCTACGGTTCCTTGAGGCTCCTCCCTCTTCTTCTTGCTGCCTTTCCCATCTGGAGGCACTCTGCTCCTTCTCAGATCTAGTCCCTTAAACCACTGACTCACTCTGGGAATGTCCGTCTCTGCAAATTCTTCTGTAACTTTAACTGTGGGGTCCAGATTAACTGGCTGGCGCCACGTAACCATACTCAGGTATGCTCAGGGAGACTCTGAAGAAACTTCCAGAATCTCCCCCCCAGTTTGAGTATCTGGCCTTACCAGTGAGTGACCCAATCTTTCAGTTTCTATCCAAATGCACAGAGGGATAATCCCTCAATCCATCTTTCAACTCTCCATTTCTGGCAGTACTTTTCTATGGACAGGCCCCACCTAGTCCAGCATGGCTGCTTTAATCATGTCATAATCTCTTGCCCGCTAATCACTAAGAGCCATATATATGCTTCCCTGGTTAAATAGGGTGTCAGTCGAAGGGCCCACATTGTTCTGTCTCTATGAGGTCTCACTGCTGCTCCTTTAAGAGAACCAAAACCACATCAGGGTTGTTTGCATGTCCCGTTTTACAGAGTCTGATCTCCTGTGCCTGGTTTCCATTTCCTGTCACAGGACTTGCCAGACTTTGGAGGAGTTATTGCCAGATCTGGGCTTGCTCCCATATCAATTCTTGGAGGCTCTTTTGCTGTTAAACTTACCAGGCAAGCAAAGGCTGTTTTTCTGCATAGTGGGATTGTTGGAAGGTCTGTAGGGTCTTCTACACCAGCAGTTCTCAACCAGGCCGGTTTTAGGGGGTCCGCCAAGTAGGGCTGGCATTAGACTAGTTGGGGCTCAGGGCAGAAAGCTGAAGCTCTGAGCCCAGCCAGGCTGGAGCCCTGAGGCCCAGCACCTGCACTAAAGCCCTGAGCCCCTGCACCCTGTGGAGTTAAAATCCAGAGTCAGGACCCTAAACTCTGATGCCTGGCAGGGCCGAGGTCTGGAACTGGGCCATGGAGTATTTATAGCATGTTGGGGGAGGCTCAGAACCCGAAAGGTTGAGAACCCCTGTTCTACACTTCTCTTTGCTGCTTCGTCATCCATTTCAGTGTGTTTCCCCCATCACCCGGACTGCCAAACCTCTATCCCGGCTTCTCCAGCAGACTCTCTATTTGCATAGAGAACAGGGAAATCCCTGATGAGCCCCCTGCTGTGACAGAGAGGGGTGTTTCACCCCCACATCTTCTACAAACCTTGAGACTTTCTTGTTTGTACACATCAACGTATAGTCTATTTAATCCCCCTACCAATACATAGCACCTTTATCTTGTATCTCAACTCTCTAAACTCTTCTCCAAAATGGGGGGTAAGGTGTTTCCACTCAGAGACCTCACTTTGTCAGGCTCTCCCAGCTTTTTGTCTTTCTGTTTCTCTTAGGGTGACCAGACAGCAAATGTGAACAATCAGGACAGGGGGTTGGGAGTAATAGGCACCTGTATAAGATAAAGCCCCAAATATCGGGACATCTGGTCACCTAAGTTTCTCTCTCTGTCTGTTCCCCTCAAAGGGCTCCTGCCCATGTCCTTTTACACAGTTTCCCTGTTAATGGAGTGATTGTTTCCATGACTCCCTAGCCCCAATCTGACCTCGTAATCAGGTACACCTCTGACCAATTAGGCCTTCTGTGAGGAAGTGAATTAGTACTAATGGTGAGCAGAATGCTGACTCAAGTGCAAACCCTCAGCGCTCTGTCACATCATATCTGGAGATATGACCCCAAAATGTCCATTAGTGATCGCCACACTCTATGCCCCCAGTTTTTGGGTCCTGATCATGTATCTTTTCCATATCATTGTAGTCTTAGTGCCCATGCTCCATGCAGAAAGGGAAAAATGAGTGCAAAATTTTGTCCCTAGCAAAACTAGTTATATGAGATGTATGAGATTGAAACTTACCTCCCAGCATCAAGTCCTTCCAGGGATGCTGCTGTCCAGGATATTGCCATTGGATGAACTGTTGATGAACAGCAGACCTGACAAATAACCGGGGCTTCCTGACTCTGTTCAGGCTGCACCTTCCTGCCGATTGCTGCAGTTCTGTGCCTCTCTTTCCCCAGGTTTTCTGTCCAAGCATTAGAATCCGTGCTTTTCAAAGTTGGGAATGCAAGCCTGGTGAGAGCACTCGGGGAGCTGGGACCATGGATTCTACTTGAAAACCCCCAGACTCACCATGAGGGAGTTTGTGTGCTGGTGAGGTAAGAGATTTAGGAGGCATCATTTTATCCTTGGGAATCAGTAGCAAATAGAGTGGCTGAGAGGGAACCTCCAATTTATAGCTTTGTGGGGGGTGCCCTGGGTGGAAACATACAGCTCCCACCCATAGATATCAGAGCTGTCTGCTCACAGCAGCTGAGTTTTTGAAGTGCGCAATCGACCCCATAAGTGGTTTATTTTGCCTTCCAGAGTTCTGCTAAGATCTGAACTAATAACAGCTGAGATCATCCAGAGCCTCCTCCCCTGGGTGAATTCCCCAACGGAAAACTTCCGAGTCACCGGTACAGCTTTCCTTGCCCAGGTAAGACACAGGGCTCTGAAGAGCAGTTTCACCTTTAGACCATTGTCTGTTTGCCTTTCTTTCGGGAGTTGGACAGTTCAGTTCATAGGAGTAATTGTCATTTTAGATTGTAGAATGGGTCCCCCTTTATATGGAAACCTGACAAGGAACTTCATTCTACCTTTCGGAGTCGTTCTCTCTCTGATATTTGTATTGCTGTCATTGCCTAGACTAGCTGCACAACCACAGGGGCTGGCTGAGAGAGATACAGACAGAGTTTGGATTCCTGGACCTCTTCCGCCAAGTCCTAGTGCTGATATTAACCAACAGCTCCTGATCTGGGTTTAGCTCAGCAGATCTTCTGAATGAACCTAGTGTCCTAATACTATAAAACAAGCAACATACAAACACATTCACATCTATCGTAGGTTCTCATTACTGTAGTATCTGAGTACCTCAAAACTCATTAATGTATGTATGGATCCCCACAACACTCCTGGGAGGTAGGGAAGCACTCTTATTCCTATTTTACAGGCAGGGAGCTGATGCACAGAAGGGCTAAGTGACTTGCCCAAGGTCACCCAGGAAGTCTTTGAGGGAGCAGGAAATTGAAGCTGAGTCTCCTAAGTCCTAGGCTAGTGTGATAACTGCTGGGCCATCCTCCCTTTCCACCTCCTTCCTCTAACATCTGCATCATATTTCCCACTTACGCTAAGCAACTATCTTAGGGGCTCATCTGGTTCTAAGATAAACAATCAATCTGTGCCTGGGATGGGCGGTACCTGGGCTTTGAGGCTACTTCCAAGAGGCCCTGTGGTCCTACTGCACCCTGCCCCAGGAAAAGAGCCACAAATCTGAGTCTGTCTAGAGAGGCTTCATGAAAGCAGCCAATCAGAGCCCATCAGGCTCAGCTAAAAGAAGCTGCAGGGCCTTAGCAGGTCAGTTCCTGGCAGGAACTAGAGGGGCAGGAAAGGATGCTGCTCTCTGGCCACAGAAATTCAGGGGATAGCCAGAGTTTGATTCTGGCAGCATTTGCTTAAGTTGGCTTTGCAGGAAGAGAGTCCTTAAGAACTTTAACCTTGAGGTGAGGGTGAAGCTAAAAGTGGCCGGTAGGATGAAGCAACAATGAACTGAAATCAAGCAGTGCCTAACTACTGTTTACAGGGTCCATGGTTTGTACCTCAGAGTTATGGGCAGGCCCTGGTTCCCCTATCACTTACAGTGGCATAAGGCCCAGGAAGGGGACAATGCTTATGGAGAGCTTGAAGAAAGGGCAGAATTTCAAGGACCCAGAGTTGGGGCTGGAGACCCTAGTGAGGGCAATGGGACTGTTCTTGACTACCTCAGAAGGGGTTCGTTTGGCCTTTGGGACTTAGCCAGAGGCCTGAGCCACAGGAGACTCACTGAGGTCGGCTGGCAGGGTGCACCAGGGGTGAGAAAAGGACTGTCGTACCAGACCCAGCCACTAAGAGGCTCTCAAGAGGTGAGTGGATCCCTATTCTAGTGCCCAAAAGGAAAGCGCCATGTTTTTAAGACCTTTCTCATTTGTGTGGAATGATAAAGTTACAGTGTGTTATGTGCCAAGTGTCAGAGGGGAAGCCATATTGGTCTGTATCCGCAAGACTGTGGCTGTAGGAGGACTCCTTGTTGTTTTTAGTGTATTCCATGTCTGCTCAAATTCTATTCCCAATCTTTATGATCATACCGGGGCTAATGGACATGTTGATTTTATTTCAGCTAATGAGTGACCCCATGCTCAGGGAGAAGAAGTTCCTAAAGAATGTCTTACGGATCTTGGAAGAAAGGTCACAGGATAGGAACAGCATCGTCCGTCAGATGGCTGTAAGAGGCCTGGGAAATATAGTCCATGGGGAGCCTGAGAAGGTAAGAGAGATTACTGAATAGAATGCAACATAACTAAAGAAACCAAGGAAATAATTGTTCAGAGTTTACAGAGGCTGCACGCAATGCACTAGGCCAAATTCTGCTCTCTCTCATACCCTAGTAACCTTTTTGCAGTCAATACAGAGCAAGCTGGATCCTTTGGTAAGCTGGGCATAAGTAAACAATGTGCACTTTAATATGAGCATATGTAAATGTATGCATCTAGGAATTAAAAATGCAGGCCATACTTACAGGATAGGAGACTCTATCCCAGGAAGCAATGACGCTGAAAAAAAACTTGAGTCATGGCAGAGAATCAGTTGAACATAAGCTCCCAATGCCAAGTTGTGGCCAAAAGGGCTGAAATGATCCTTGGAGGCATAAACAGAGGAATCTTGAATCAGAGAAAAGAAGTTATTTTCCCTCTGAATATGGCACTCATGTGAGCACTGCTGGAATACTGTGTCCAGATCAGGTGTCCACAATTCAAGAATGAAGCTGATCAATTAGAGAGGATTCAGAGAAGAGTCCCAAGAATTATCAAAGGATTGGAAAATAGACCTTTAGTGATAGATTCAAGGAGCTCAATCTATTTAGCTTTACAAAGAGAAGGTTAAGGAGTGACTTGAGGACAGTCTATAACTACTCACATGGGGAAAAAATTTTGGTAATGTGTTCTTCACATTAGCAAACAAAGGAATAGCAAGATTCAATGGGGAAAAATGAAGCTAGACTCATTCAGATTGGGAATAAGGCATCCATTTTTAATGGTAATTTTAATTAACCAGTGGAACAATTTGCCAAAGGTTGTGGTGGATTCTCTGTCACTAGCCATTTTAAAATGAAGATTGGATGTTTTTCTAAAAGATACACTCTAGTTCCAACAGAGACTGTTTTGGGGAAGTTCTGTGTTATGCAGGAGGTCAGACCAGATAATCACAATGGTTCCTTTTGACCTTGGAATCTAAGTAACTAGAAATCTAATAATAGGATTACACAGGTGTATTATGGCAGCGAGTTTGGGTCTGGGGTGAGAGGGGGTTGATGAAATTCCCACTGCTTCATAACTGCTAAAGAAAACTTCTTAGAATTGTGATCAGTGATAATTGTTCTTTAATGTCATCTGTTTGTCCAGGTGAAAAAGTACAAGAAGTTTCTTCTGGACATACTGATCGGGGCCTTACATGACATTTTCAGTTCTGAAGTCATTGGCGAGAGCATGAACGCACTGGCCAAAGTCCTGAAGAAACTGAAAGAGAAGGACATCGGTTCTTCCTTCAGAGACCTAACCCAACAGATCCGGACCTACTTTGACGATGTATGTGAACAGAACTCTCCAACCCCATTTCAACCTATCTTGATTAGACTCCATTTACGATGTGTAATGTGGACTCCCTGGGCATTGCTCATGTCAGAGTGCAGAGATTTTAGGCCCTAGGGAAGAGAGGTGATTTATGGAGGAGGAGAACATTAGGGAGGATGGGGATGACATCCCTGCTCCCACAGTCTCACCCTTCTGTTCTTCTTTATTGCCACTGAGAACCTCAAAGGAAGTCTGAATATTAGATTTGATAGCTAGATAACCATGAAAAGGGGGTTACAGAGTGCAATAGAGAGTTTTGGGCCTGCTCTATACCATTTTTATATGAGAGGATTGGAATGATAATTCTGTTTAGCAGAGAATTTTGAGATTTCAAATTTTGGTTTTGTTCCTATTTGTGGGAACCCCTCTCCCAAACCTCCTTGTGAAACAGAATTACTATGCTCAACCTCGCTCTATTGGAAGCCTTGGCCCAGGGTAGTCTGCTCTCAGACTACCCTGGTGCTGGGAACTAGAGGTGCCAGGGAGTTGCAAATTTGAGAGCCAGGACTCTGAGGGTCATAGAGTTGGAAGGGACCTTAGGAGGTCATCTAGTCCAACCCCCTGCTCAAAGCAGGACCAATTCCCAGCTCTTTACCACAGTTCTCCAAATGGCCCCCTCAGGGACTGAACTCACAACCTTGGGTTTAGTAGGCCAATGCTCAAACCACTGAGCTATCTCTCCCCCCAGAAGCTGGGGGCTTGGAAGCCTACAGTCCCAGTCAGCCTGCTAGATTGGCTGCCAAGGACCTGGATGGGTGCACTGGCAAGGCACCAGGCACGTTTCTAAGGACCCCTGCCTGGCTTCCGGAGGAATTTCATCAAAGTTGAAATGGCTCTAAAATATTTTCATGAATCATCAAATTCGAACAAAACATTGGTTAATTAAAGTTTTTCCGACTAGCTGTAGTTGGAATCACTCTACTTTGGTGTAGAAGAGATGGCTGTGTGAGGTGTGTGATGGGATTATCCCTTACTTACCAAGTTGTGGGGTTTTCTTGGCTGTAGGAGGATGATGCTCTTCGCTCAATGGCCTTTGTCCTATTTGGCATCCTGGCTCAGTTGACAAAGAAAAAATGGAAGGCCTATTTCACCGAGCAGGTTCAAAAGAGCTGGGTCACACTTCTGCTGCACCTGCAAGACCCAAACCCCCAGGTTTCAATGGTAAGACTGACAGTGACTTATTTACTAAGCCAAAGGAATCTTCCTCCCAATTCCAGGGGAGCTCTGTTATTCCTGCCTGTTGTGGAGGCCCAAATTCTCCCCTTAGTTCATTGCCCTCCTGCTGAGTCAGTTCCAGCCAGGTTGGTCCATGGCTGCTTCACCAGAATTCAGGATAGGTCATGGGTCTGACCCCTACAGGTCTCTGTTCCTGTCTGTCTCTGCATCCCAGGCCCCTGCCTCCCCAGAACAGAGGAGAGACCACAGCTGTGGCTGCTGAAGCAGCTTTCATCAGTATAACTGTTCCCAAAAGACATGGATGCTACCTCCAGGTTTCAGTGGAGGCGCTCTCCTCTATTAGTCATTCCTGCATGTTTCTGCCAATTACATCCAGATCAATCCCTTTCTATCCTGGAATAGATGCGCAGTCATGCAGGTGAGTTCCCTTTGATTGAACACAGCACTCGGTAGGGAACAATTCAATGGTGTGACACTCTTTTTCAGAAATGCAGAGCTACATTTCTCCTCTGTTTCCCGTTTTTGGGACTGAAGAGACTCCAACATGCGATTAATATGCACCTTGATGACACAGCCAAGCTGAATCCTAAAGAGCTCCAGGAGGACATTTGCAGACACCTTGTGAGTGATCTGTTGAACTGTATGAGATTACTGACTGGAGTGGCTTGTGGTGGTGTAGAGGGGTGTGTGCGGAGGGATGTGTGATGGACAATGTAAATAACTGTAAGGGTGGGATATATGAGGAAGGGTGATGAGAAATGTAAATCTGCCCCAGATTCCCATTTTTCCCATTTCTACCCAGCCACCTGTTCTTTCCCTCATTTATCTGTGGTTCGTAAAAGCATGCGCTGGCAGTCAAAGGGCACTTCTAGCCAGAGAGAGCTCATGTGTCCCTAATTTCCTCTAGGCCAAAGAGAATGCAGAGCTGCTGGAGAACTTATTCAAAAACACCATCCCGTACTTCCATAGCAGCTGGGAAGGGATCCGGGCAGTTGCCGCCAAGTTAGCTGGTGAGAGATGATGCCCAATGTCCCTTTTGAGATTCCCATTGAGGGGGACAGAAAAAATCCCACTGTGCCATTAATGTCTCTGTGCCTCAGCTCCCACCCATAGATGGAGATGTTAATGTCCCTACCTCTCCAGGGTGGTGGTAGGAGGAATTCATTGGTTGCTATGAAGTGCTTCGGGATTGTTGCAGGGAAAGCACAGTGCAGTCATTTTGCAGTAGTGGCTGGGACACCGTCACGTAGGGTATGGTTACACTTTGAGCTGGGGGTATAATTCCCAGCTTGATGAGACTCACCCACACTAGCCCTGTGTGCTAAAAATAGAGAGTAGCTGTGATGGCAGGAGCAACAGGAGGTTCAACCACCCCAAGTATGATCCCATCCAAACCCCAAAGTCTATTCTCAAGGTGGCTGCTCCTGCCACTGCTTGTGCTGCCTTAGCTCCATACTAATTGTAGCATGGCAGCGCTGTCAGAGCTAGTGTGGGCCCGTACCATTGAACTGGGAGGGATACCCCTAGCTCAAAGTGCAGACCTACCCAGTGCTGTTCAGTGCTCCTCACTGGGAGGCATGCAGCTCACCTCCACATAGCGCCTGCTGTTGCACCTTCCTGGCCACAGCACCTTGTCAAGGAACCATTAGGTTCCTCCTCTTTGGCCCTGTGCCCTCTTCTCCCTAGCACACCCATGTGAGACAGGCAGGCATTGTGGCTCATCTAAGGCTCACCTGTCACTCACCTTGTGAGATCCCTGCTTAGAACTCACTCATTCCTGGTCCCAGTCCTTTGCTCAGACCACTAGACCAAGACGCACTCTTAGTGTGTCTCCAGTAACTGACTGCAGTGGCAAGAGGAGCACAGACTGTTTCAAGCAAATGGGGTTTCTGTAAACGGTCTTTTTTAAAAAATGTCTCTCTCATTCTCTTCATTGTGGGCTCTAATCTGCTCCAGAATCCTCTTGCCCACAGCTCACCCGTAGGCCCACAGTAAGAGACACCAATGACCTGTCTAGGGCCTGCCAATACCACTTTATACTCAGCAAGGGAAGGTTTTGTTGTTGTTGTTGTTATTTATTTTACATTTTGTATTTAGGCATCATCTTGGAACACACAGACGTTCAGCGTATGAAATGGCTGTACCGGGGATATCTGCTGAAGTGTAAGTAATAAATACAGCTGAAGTCCTGCTCATTAGTGAGTTGTTATAAAGGAATTTAGCTGACAAGCAGCAGTAACTGATACCACTGGTGCAAAGTGCATCAGCCACGCGTCAAAGCACAAATGCATTCTTGCCCAGTAGGAAGTCAGCTTTAATTTCCCCTGAAGGAGGAAGCTGCAGAAGGTGTGATATGAGTCAGTGCATCTCCTGGTTGTCCTGGCAATGCCCCATCCCCAGCCAGTCCTATCCACACTTTGGGCTTTATTGGCTCTCTGTGGACTCCCCAAGTGAGAAGAAGTTGTAGCCACTTTCTGCTACCCCCAATTTCCCACCAGCAATTTTTCTTCCAGTAGGTGCCCTGTATCATGCACAAATCAGCTTGGACCTGGCTTCTGTTAAATTCCAGTTTTAGTTGAGCTCAGGCAGTGGCTCCTGAAGAGAGCTGGAAAATAACTTAAAAGTGGAAGCTATTGAAAAAATGGATCTTCTTCCATTTGCAGCAGAGTGGATGACTTTCTGGTAGAGTCAAGGTCTCCCCACAGTTGAGAGCATGGAAGGAACCAATGGGGGAACCTAAAGCTTTGTTTGTATTGGAGAGCTGCTGTAGCATGGTATTCAGAGGTAATAAGTCTCCAGCTCTTTCAGGCACAGGGGACTATATGAAATGTGAGGCCTATTCATCTCTCATGTATTTTCCACCTCAACAGAAGGACTGAGCCCAGTTTCACATTTTTCCATGTGATCATTTTGCTCACGTACTTCAAGGTTCTGTGATCACACTTAGCTGTGATTTGACAGTCTGTTCACTAACGTGTTGTCCTCTGTAATTTCAGCTCTCCAGGTCCTAGAGAAAGATCCAAGTCCCACTGTCCAGCTGGTGGCAACTGAGATCCTAAGTAACATCTGTTCTGGTGGAGTGCTTGAGGAATGAAGCGGAACGGAGACAAACAGAACAAGGCGCTCCAGTAGTATAAGGGCCCTACCATTAATCAAATGTTAACCCCACCCCTTGACCCAATAAGCCCTGCCCACCGCTCATCGGAAGACCCACCTCATGGGGTATTACTTCTGGGGCCAAGGCGGACACATGAGCAGAAGCAATATGTGTCATGTGACCCCTCTAAGAACTCCTCCCACTGTCCTCTACCGATCAGGATGGGTTTTGCCCCAATAGGAATGCCCCAAGAGAAGATTTGACCAATCAGGGGGAGTTCCGGGGCAGGTGACCTGTCCAGAAGTGATTTGTGTGACCCCTCTAAGAACTCCTCTCACCGCCGTCTACTGATCTGGAGGGGTTTCAGCCACTGGGGATCACCCCAAGAGGAGATTTGACCAACTGGGGGGAATTCTGGGGTGGGGTGACCCATCCGGAAGTGCTTCATGTGACCCCTCTAAGAACTCCTCCCACTACCCTTTACCAATTGCGATGGGTTTCAGCTGCAGAGGACTGCCCCAAGAGGAGAGTTGACCAAAATAGGGTAGGTTCTCGGAAGGAGTGAACCGCCCAGAAGAGGGTCGTATGACCCCTCTAAGAACTCTTTCCAATGTCCTCTGCCAGTCAGAGTGCAGCACCATCACCCCATAAATCCCAGCGCTGTGCAGAGGAGGCCATCTCTTACCAAGAAGATGTGTTTTATGAATTGTGGAAAGGCTGAGAGGAGAAATGGACTCCTTTACCACCCCCCTGAGAACTTCGGACTTTGTTTTAGCCCTGAGGACCTTTGGGCTTGTATGGATAAAGTGCTATAGCAGTGACAGTTCTGAGGAGGGCCCTTTGACTCGACCATTGATAGATACCTTGGAACCCAACCCCGAACCCTCATGACAGGGCTGGCTCCAGACACCAGCCCACCAGGCACATGCTTGGGGTGGCACCTCGGGATGGGGCGGCACTCGGGGTTTGTTTTTGTTTTTGTTTTTTTGTTCAGTCAGGTGGCCCTGGGGGGAGGAGGGGCTTGGGAGGTGTGGCGCCATGCTAGGGGGCAAGGACTTGAGTGGCGCAGCACTCGGCTGGGGAGGGCTTCAGCGGCACAGCGCTCGGGGAGGCGGGGACTTGCACGGTGCGACACTCGGGAGGGGCGGGGGACTTGGGCGGCACGACGCAATGCTGGGAGGGGGCGGGGAGTTGGGTGAGGCGACGCTCAGAGGGGCGGGGACTTGGGCGACGTGACGTTGGGGGGAGGCAGGGTCTTGGTCGACGCCACGCTCGGGGCGGCGGGCGGCGCTCTTTGTTTTCGCTTGGGGCGGCAAAAATGTTAGAGCTGGCCCTGCCTCGTGAAGAACCCTGATGAGTGTGATGGCCTCTCATTGTCCACCCCCCCAAAGTTGGAAGACAACATGGCTTGGGGGAGTCACCAGCAGACAAGGTGAACGGGAAAGACGTCGCTCAGGTAAGTGAATGATTAAGAAGCAACGATCAATCATGGGGGTATAATAGGGTTAAGAATCAACCTGGCATTGCATAAATCTAAGAACAAGCAGTGGGGGGCTAACGCTGTTTTTTGTCTGAAAATCTCTCAACAGCTCGACGATGCCTTTCAAGAGGCCTTTGAAAACTTACACATCGGTAGCCCTGTCGTTCATCAGCTGTTTTTGTTCCTGTCTGAGACGCAGATCTCAAGAGGAAAATCCGGAAAAGGACAAAATAGAAAAATGAACCAGATCAGAGTCCCTCATTGTAGGGGTCATGGTGTCCATTTTTACAGATGGCTGTCAAAGGTTATGTTAAATCAGGCAATTAATTAAACTTATTTAAATGTGTCCGTATGACTGTATCCCCTCCATGCTTGTGTTAGTAAAACATGGTACCAGGAACAGTTGTGTCTCCGCAGACGGCTCTGTTAAAGAAAATATATTATACCCCCAGGGAAGCTGGGAGCTTTGGCGAGGTGAATCCTCTTTTTCGAGTGGCCAAAAAGCATAGTAAAACTTTAAATAGAGGACAGGCAATGGCTTGGCTTTCACACCAGGAGGCTTACACTTTACACAAACTGGCTCGAATATGTTCTAAAAGAAACAAGACCATTGTTTCAGATGTGGACGCACAATGGCAGGCAGATTTAGTAGATGTGCGCCGGTTCTCCAAACACAACAGAGGCTTTAAGTACATCTTAAAGGTGATAGACATCCTATCCAAATATGCCTGGTCCTTAGGCCTAAAAGACAAGACGAGTGGTGAGGTATCCAAGGCCTTTAAAGCTATTTCTAGCAAAGGTCATGCCTCAGACATTACAAACCCATCAGTGGAAAGAATTTTTAAACAAACCTTTTAGCAGATTGTTAAAACAGCACGACGTTCACCATTTTGTTACCTATAATGAAGTCAAAGCAATTATTTAACAGAACTTTAAAAAGATATGGAGGATGTGGAGATATTTTACAGCCCATAACACCTTTCGCTACATTGACGTGTTATCTGACTTTAGAAAAAGTTACAACCAGAGCTTTCACAGAACTATACATACCAGACTCGCTGATGTTAATCCTTCACATTCTCTGAAGATATGGAAAATGGTTTATAGAGACGGTTTAAAAATAAAACTGGTTGTTGCTTCTTTTAGAAAAGGTGAGCACGTCAGACTATCTAAAATCAAAGGAGCCTTTGAAAAAGGTTACGAACAGACGTTTACTGATGAGATATTTATAGTGGATGAAGCCTTAACCAGGAGCCAGGGACCTGTATACTGATTAAAAGATTACGAGGCTGAGACAGTTACTGGATCTTTTTACCCTGAAGAATTACAAAAAGTAAACCCCAAACAAGACAGGATTTACAGGATCGAAAAAGTTCTAGCGGATAAAGGAAAAGGGAGAAAAAAGCAGCTACTGGTGAAATGGTTGTGGGGTGATAAGTTTAACAGCTGGCTGGAAGCTTTTCAACTCTGTGACATTTAGACATGAACAAAACAAACAAACAAAGATTCCTCCTGCAAAGACAGAGAGAAAAATGAGCGACAGCAGGTTCTACATTACTTTGCCCAGCAATGCCAGCTCTGCAGTTTTTCCTCAAAACACAGCTTGAACTTTACGATACAGCTAATTAAGCCCTGGGATCTCCGGAGTGCCTGGGAGGTGAGGTTAGTGGAAATACAATACCCGCACAGCCGGAACACTATCAACAAAGACACCTCTTTTGAAATCACCTTTGGAAATTGGCATGGAATTTTATCCTACGACGAGGTTATTACTTGTCCATACCTGAATTATTGGATCATATGAACAGTACTGTGACTCATCATCCCAAACCACCTGAGGTGGTCATGAACTACGACCCTGTGCATAGAAAAGTCAATCTTAAATCCGCCGATTTTACTTATATGTTTTCTACCAGTGGGGAGCTAGCTAACATTCTAGGTTTGGGCCCCAAGCACAGCGTCCAAAAATTCCCCTCTCAGCAGACATCACGGGGCTTTTAACTTTTTGTGTCTGTTCACAGATATTGTAGAACACCAGTTTGTGGGGGACTTTTCTGTTCCTCTGTTACGCTGTGTCCCTGTCCAAGGAAGGAACAAGGAGTTTGTCACCATCACCTACGATAAACCTCATTACGTTCCTGTCAGAAAACACCACATTGATACCATTACCATTGAAATAAAGACAGATCAGAAGAGACATGTCTTATTTTGCTTTGGCAAGGTGATCATCAAGGTGCACCAGTGTCCCCGGAGAGAGCGAGGTTTCTAAAAGGTAACACATTAAGGCGATCCTAAAAAATTACAGCGACCCCACCATCTGCAGGAACTGTTACAAAGCCCAGGCGGGATATGCCCTTCCTGGATGTACGGTGCTGGCGTGGGTGGAATATTCCGTAACCAAGCCTCTGCAACCAGGCTTCGAGGCAGGATGCTGCGTGAGAGAATACATGTATCTGGTACAGACAGCTGGTAAACACGTGAAAGATCATTCTCTGTTAATCAACCGTGAGGAGTTTGCACAGAGTTACACCTTGTTTGCCTTTGACCTGTCTCCCGACCAGGAATGCACCGATCACTGTTCCCTGATTAAAACTGGGAACCTGAAGGCAGAAATAGGTTTTGGGATGGCTTTAGCCATCACCATCAGTATGATCGTATATGGGGTTTTTGACAACGTCATAGAGACAAATCAGAGAAGAAATGTTCTGCTTGGCTATACGTGAACATGGGCACCATGCAGCTCTCATGTGTCTCATCAATGACCTCTTACACAAAAAAGAATCCCCTTATGACTGGCTCCCTGGCAGCAAACTGTCTCAGACACTCTTAGGTTTGGTGGTCAACACGCATCCACGTAACCAACCTGGTTAATACTGGCTCACCTTGTATCTGGCGAAGTGTAACCGTGGAGAGTTTTTTGACTCATACGGGCATCTCCCCGAATAATGTGTTGTTTCCTAAAAGCATTATGACATTTTTAAACAAAAATGCCACAGACAATGTGTTTCACAATAGACAATTACAAGACCCCCACCCTGTCACCAGCAGCGATCATTGCATGTTTTTCTTACATCATCGTGGCAAGGGTTTATCTTTTGACCGGATTTTAAAATTGTATTCTAACGACTTCGTGCAAAATGACTGGATGGTGATGAATTTTGTAAAAACTAAATTTAAATTCTTGGGCATATCTAGCCTTGCTCAAAACATGTTTCAACAAGTCCAGACATGCGTATCTTGCAATGATTTTTATAGCCATGGTATCCAATACTCTCAGGCATAACAGACAACATTTGTTTGCCATTATCCAACACATTTTTTATAAAGTAACTTTTCCCTCAGTTGCTAGGCCCCATAAGAATTGCAGAAAAGGGATGTTTCTACCTCGGATCCATTTTAAAAACCGTAGGATGGGGTTTTAAACTCTTCTCCTAGGACCCTCTTCTTGGAAATGACTTTCTGTGTTTTCTTAAGGGTTTTTGTCTCTATTTGCCACTGATTTTTGTTCCTTATGATAGAGGGCTGCTGCACCTCTATCTTTTTTGGAGGTGTTTTCTCACAGGCCTGTGCAATAGTCCAGGACTAGATCTTTCAAACTGTGAAAGTTGATCTTTTCACAGTTTGCTACGTTCAGGGTAATACCTTTGACTTTCATACAGGCCTTTCCTCCCGACAGCTTATACCCATATGTTTTCGGGCCTGCTGACACAAACTCGGTGATGTGTTGATCTGGTGGGATCTTGCTCGTGAAGTCCCCTAAATAATCCCACAGAGGGGGATTCCAGTCACCCTCCCTTTTCACAAATATCACCAAGTCAGTGTCATGGTATGGGCACCGCTCTTACAACCTATCTAGCAGGTTGTATCGTTCTAAGCGGGCATAAGCAGTGGTGAAACAGTCTATGAAAACATTGGTATTTCCAGAGACAGAGAACTGGTCTTTTGCATCCTTCCAAGACACTCATGCTGTTTCATGTCGATAAACTCGCAGGATGAAACCTTGTAGTTGGAGCAAAACAGGTACTGAAAGAGTTCAACAGGGCCTCTCACGCTGCTGGTATTAGCTAGGTTTGTGAAGCAGAGAATATTATTATTATTACTATTATAAATCACATGAAACTGTCTTGTAAACTTAAAACATTCACTAGGGTATTTTTCTATTTAAAAAGTCATAGCTTTACAAGAAACTAATCCATTTCAGGCTGTACAACATACAGGAGTTTTGAGTTTATTTCTACCACTTTAAAACAACAAACCCACAAACTGTTTTTTAAACACACCTCATTTTGCAAAATAAAAACCAAACTGCTTTTAAAATCAACTTTTAAAATCCAGTTTAAAATACATTTTGTACACAAGAAAACCCACCTTGTTAGTTTGAAACACACCATTACCATCAATTTGCAGTCATATACTTTAAAAAAAAATCCCCCCTATGTTTTACAGAGAGACAGAGTTTGAAACACAGTTTGTTCTGTTCCCCCCATGTGTGTTTGGGCCTTTTGGATTAAAGAACCAGCAAAAACTGTTAGTTAGTATTAGCCCCAAATCCCTATACAACCTGTGTAGAACCTGAATTTATTAAGCAAAACTACAGTTAAAATGGTTTTTACCTTGGTCTGGTGATGAAATGCAATTTAAAGTTACTGGTTCCATGCTAAACAGATCACACTGCAATAAACACAGGCATCATTATTTACTAAGACAGCATGGCCAAGGAGTGATATTATATATTTTCAGAGTTTAAAACAGGGAGCATACCTCCTCTTGCAGTCCAGCAGCCATTCAAGAGAGTTTCTGTAGAAAATAAATAGTCTCCAAAATACCTGAGGTTTTTATATCATCCTAACCCTTTGTTTCAAACAGACTTCAAGATAGTAGCTAGCAGGTTGATTTGATTGCTACAGCTCTGAAATACTAGATATTTAAGGACTTTAGGCCCCTTCCTAACATTCCCTTTTGTGAGCTGGGTTGGAGGAATTAAGCTGTCTGCACAACTGAGCTGCTTTCGTCTACACTTTTTTCTTTTAGTTAAAATACATTTTTCTGTAGGGCCTTCTTACAGTATTAAACAGTAAATCCCCAATCCTTAATGTAACTGTCCCCATTCCCAAGTGGGGACCTTTTGCAGATATCAGTCCATCTCTTTGGTACTTGTTTTTTAAAACATGTTTCTTTCATGCATAAAGTTTGGGGTGGCGATTGAAATAAAATGGTTGTATCACAACCATAATAAGCCCCCCAGAGCTTTTAAATGTTTGATTGTCTGTCTTTAGAGCAAATGCTTGTTCTAAAGCATGGTGAAGGTTTGTGAACCCTTGAGACATTTCAGTTTTGGCTTAGACCCTTGGGGAGGGGGGGGCGTGTTTGTTTTTTTAAATATATTAATTTAAACTTTTAATGGCTTTGAGTTGCTAGAAAGAGTGACCCATAGCATTCAAACAACTCCCAGGTCATGTTTAAACTATCCAATAGAGTTCTGCCAACTCCTGGGTCCTTTAAACTGTCCAATAGCGCTCGATCAACTCCAGGGGTTATATTTAAACTGTCCAATAGCAACTGCGAATTCCTGAGGTTTTATTTCATTTCCTATTAATCAGAACTCACCTACCCACCTCTCTTACTATGGGTGCACACCAGTCAAATTTATCCCTATGGCAACAAGGGTAAGTAATCACAATTACCTTCGCTATTCAGTGGGGGTGTGGTTAAAATCATTCAGTTCAACAGAATGAGTCAACTCTGTTGTACTCAAACACGTCTCTGAACCATCCCTGTTTGTTTTACTGTTGTAAGCAGAGTCAGGATGAGATCTACTCTGACATCTGGTGGTGAGTTGTGGAAAAGAACGTCAGGGGCTGGTCATGAGTCCACAATAGCCCAAATATTCACTTTGCTACTGTGGGATCCCCAGTTTCTCTGTTATTGAGGCAGGAAGAATAAAAGTGTTGTTATCCTGATTATGTGAATCAAGGACAGTGGAACTGTACTTGGCCTTTTATGATGGAGGGACTGACCTTCAACTAAGTAGCACTCGCTAGGCAAGGGACATGGGTTCCAAAACCCAGTAAATTGAGAGAGACTAGGGACAGGTATTTGTACCTGGTGATGGACTGACCCATCCCGCAGTTCCATTGCCTCTATTGTATAATGTTAGTGCTAATTTTGATTTCAAGAGGAGTTTGGTTACAGACTGCAGAGCGGAATTCATTTTGGGCTAATGGTGAACAAGTACTGAGGTCCCCCTACAACTTAACGCAGTAAGTGGTGATTTTAGCTTGTAGTAGGGGAGTCTCAGTGCCCCACTGGCTCGGGGCTTGAGCCAGTTTTGCACTGTGTTATTGGAATGGAGTTCCTAGATACTGAACCCAGTCCTTGTTGTTGCCAACTCTGATGGGCAGAATGGTTACACTGTAAACACATTTTTAGGATTTTCCCCCTCCCACAACATACATTGCAGCTTTTTGCTGTAAATGGATGTCTTTTTTACACAAAAACACAAAAATTAGATTCTCACAAACCATTTTTTTTTAATTTAAAAGACATACAGCTCCTTGAAAAGAAACTAATAGGCTCCATTAAAACTTTTAGTTCACTTAAGGGCCAGAGACCTTCTAACAAAAATGCAGATAGTCACAAAGCCCCTTTTCATAGATGGTTTTTTTTAATTTACATATTTAAATTTACAAATTTATATATAAAGTTGAAGTCCAAATCACACAGTCATGGTGCTGTTGGGCTGGGGCATCTATGACACAGCCCTCACAATCTTCAAAAAGCTTTTCCCTAAGACAGTGATTAAGAACAGCACAAACAGCAACGCATACAATAGTCCACATAAATTTTTACACTCACGATGTGGCACTGGCTCAGCGAGTTCTATACCAAACCTTCTCCTAAACTCCTTATAACCTTCATCCTCGAAGTCCTCTTCAACAATTTTTAGCAGCATTCAGCAAAAACAAGGCGGGCCCGGTTCATCTTTGCTACTTGATGCAACGTTGTCCAGGGCCTCCGGGTCCTCTAGAAAGGCATCATCGAGCTGTCTCAGACAAGAAACAAGTGTAAGTTCTCACTGCTTGTTTTTTAGATTTACACAACCCCAGGTTCCTAACCTCATTACACCTCATCATCAACTGTTGCTTCTTAATCATTCATTTACCTGAGTGACATCTTTTCTGTTCAGCTTGTCCGCCGGTAACTCCCCCAAGCAACGATCGCCTTCGTCCTCCAGGGTGGTGGACAACAAGAGGCCACGATGCTCATCAGGAAGTCTCATGAATGGTTGGGCTTTGGGTTCAGGTTCTGGCATATCTATCAATGGCTGGGCCAAAGGAATCCCCTCGGCTGCTCCCTCATCCTCTTTGGAACTGTTCCTGCTGTAGCAATTCTCCACACAAGTCCAAAGGTCCGTGGGGCTAAAACAAAGTCTGAAGTTCTCAGGGGGGTGGTAAAGGAGTCCACGTTTCCTCTCAGCCTTTCCACAATTTCTAAAACACGTCTTCTTGGTAAGAGATGGCCTCCTCTGCCCAGCGCTGAGACTTATGGGGTGATGGTGCTGCACTTTGATTGGCAGAGGGCATTGGGAGGCGTTCTTAGAGGGGTCACACGCCCCTTTTCTGGGTGGTCGCCCCATCCCAGAACCTCCCCTATTTTGGTCAAGTCTCCTTTCGGGGCAGTCCTCTGCAGCCGAAATCCATCGCGACTGGTAGAGGGTGGTGGGAGGAGTTCTTAGAGGGGTCATACGAACCACTTCTGGATGGTCACCCCGTCCCAGAATTCCCCCCAATTGGTCTAATCTCCTCCCAGAGTGGTCTCTAGTGGCTGAAGCCCCTCCTGATTGGTAGAGGGCAGTGGGAAGAGTTCTTAGAGGGGTCACACAAACCCCAGAACTCCCCTTGATTGGTTAAATCTTCTCTCGGGGCTTTCCTATCGGGGCAAAACCTATCCTGATTGGTATAGTGGAAGGAGTTCTTAGCGGGGTCACATGACACACCTTACTTCCGGTCATGTGTCCACCTTGACCCCGGAAGTAATACTCCCATGGGGTGGGGCTTCCAATGACCAGTGGGCAGGGCTTATTGAGTCAAGGGGTGGGGTTAACTTTTGATTGACAGTAGGGCCTTTACAGTCCTCGCTCCCGCTACCCAAAATTGGAAGAAGACAGAGGCAACTATAATACTGGGCAGTATTCACCGTTGTCCTACTGCTCAGATGCTGTAAGTGAGAGAAGGATCAGGCCCTGCAAAGTAGCTTGGGTTGATTTTTATTACTCAAAGCATTTTTATTACACAGCAGGACATCTAGGCATTCTGATGGACATGCAGCCTCTGGACAAGCTCGGTGATAAGCACGTACATTATACTGTGTGCTCAGAGGTCATTACTATAGTAACAGCCAAGTACTGGCCCAAATCCTCAAATACACCTGAGCTCTAGGTTCTGGGTTATTCTAAATTATGCTGTCTTGTAACATCCATTGCTGCACTGGAGATAGCTGTAGCACAATGCACACTGTGTGTGCCATCTTCTGGTCCTAGCTCACACCCCATATACTTGGATGGGAAGCTAGGAGTTGGTGACATACAGCCAGCTACACTGGCTGTACACTCTATATGCTGATTCTCTGGGTGTTAGGGATTTGCCCATGCTGGGGAATTCTTAGCTGCCTCCTAGGGCAGCTTTATGGCTACTTTGCCCTGCTCCACTGCAACATAGGGCAGCAAAAGGGTGACTTTACAACTGACCCCACCCCTATTGATGCACCTACCCGTGGTTGTTAGGAGTCTGAGTTTAGGTATCTGGGTTTGGAAAACCCACTCACCTGGCATCAAGTTGTCTGATGGCAACTAAAGGCCAAATATGCCTTTAAACATCAGTCCCCTTGTATTTCAAATATCTATTTGAAACACCACAATGCTGATAGAGATTTAATTGCCCTAATCAGGACCTCTGCAGGTGGCTATAATGGGTATTTAGGCTTCTACCTGCAGATTTCAGTGCTTAACTTTAGGCGCCCAGGGCCTTTGTATTTGTCTTGCCCAAGCCTATGAGTTGCTGAGTGTTCTCAAAGTCCCACTGATGTTATGGGGAGATAAGGATGCTCTGCCCTTCAGAGAAGGCTCTCAGCAGATATAACTCCTCCTCCAAAGTTAGCTACTATGATCTCCACCTCATAGCAAAACGTCACTTAACGGTCAGGTTTCTAGTCTCCATCACCACCTCATTCTCCAGTTTACTGTCCCCCTGGTTCAGGGCCTGTGAGGATTCACCAGGCAGCAGTTAGCAGAGGAGGGCGAAACTCAGAGGGAGTCTAGGATGTTATTGCTTATAGTTCTCAATGGGGAGAAAATGTTCCCATAACAGTTAACTCTATTACGTAATATGGGTTCCCCTCATCTTGTAGTGTTTCCTGTTTTGGTGATTGTTTTCTCTACCGTATCCAGCAGCTTATCCCCAGTCCATGTTCTCATGTTGTTATTCCCTAGTATTCTCCACTCTCTTTATGTGTATTAAGGGGCACTGGACAAATCCTGATGACTCTTCACATTTCTTTTCCAGGTGCTGGCTGTGTATCACACAAACAAGATCATACGTAAATAACCCAGCTCCAGATTTTGTATGTACTGTGCACACGTTTCCTATGAAACTGTTGGAAGTATCTGTTTCAATTGCTCAGAGGCCTGATTTCTTCTTCCAGAGAAATTGGGGCCTCTTCAATGTCCACTGTAACCATGATGTGGGGGCTTCCTCCCTTGCCCTTTCTCCGTGGAGCTGGAAGACTTCAGCTCAGCGCCTCTTTGGGGTCTCTAACCACACTTGCGGGATCCCCACAAAGTTAGATCTAATCCCTGTAGTTAGTGATTGGGGGTTTGGTTCTTAGTCATATTCTCATCTTTGTTTTTCTGGGAATTCAATGTTGCTGATGAATTCTGGATTGTAAGTGGAATGGACTGTGTGCTGGTGAGTTATCTTCCCTCCTGTCTAGCCTGCGGGAGGTCCACTGAAGCTGTGGAACCAGCGGATCCTCTGTGCTTGGGGCGGCAAAATGTCTAGAGCCGCCACTGGTGAGGGAAGCCAAGTCCCTGTTTGTGTACAGCAAAGCTTTACCCGAGAGGAACCATTGGATTCCCTAGCTTCCCCCACTGCACTACAGGGGAATGAGTGTCATTGGGTATCTCTGATAGGGAATGTCCTGCTGTGCTCCCTGGTCTTGTGACTTCTCTGTATCAGGGAGCAGCTCATTTTGTTAATAATTCACATTGGACTAGAGCTGGGTGAAGGCTGTTGGGGCAGTTCACTGTAAGGCTCATCAGTTAAACTCCACAGTTCAGAGAGTCCTAGAAATGTAGGGCTGGGAGGGTTCTAGAAAGATTATCCCATCCAGCACTGTACTTAGACCGTCCCTGACAGCTCTTTGTCCAATGGGTTCTTTAAAACCTCCAATGATGGTGTCACAGAGGGTGGGGGGAGACCAGGTCCTGCACCCCTGGCTTCCTGCAATTCACTGACTCTCAGCCAGCCACTAAAACAGTAGGTTTAATTAGACGACAGGAACACAGTCCAAAACAGGTCTTGCCAATACAGACGACAGGACCCCCTTTAGTTAGGTCCCTCTGTGGGCCGCAGGGAGACCACAGCCCTGTTGATCAGGTTGCCCCTCTCCATTTCCCAGCCAGCTCCAAACTGAAACTCCCTCCAGCCTCTCATTCAGCCTCCCCTCGGTTCCTCCCCCAGCCTTTGTGCCCTTTGTCCAGTTTCCCGGGCAGAGGTGTCACCTGGCCTCCAACCCCCGTCTTGGGTTCTCATATTACACGCTCAGGTATGCTCCCTTCCCCAATGCAGGCCGTCCCAGCACAACTCCCCTGCCAGCTTCCCAGGTTAATACTCCCCACTCAGCATTCAAATAACACATCAAGAACATTCCCACTTCATCACAACACTGCATTACTTACACCACCTGTCGGCTGTCGGCCTCTCAGGGCGCTGACAGCTGGAGGCTCGCCACAGGTACTGACAGCCTGGACCCCCTCCCCCAGGGCTTACAGCTGGAGCTCTCCCACCCCCTCCCCCAGGACTGACAATCATGGAACACTCAAATGGAAAAGGAAACGCTAGGGTCACTTGGGCCTGCAAACGACTCAGTGCATAGCCAGTCAGTTTGCATTTTAACACAGAAACAACCCACAAGCCCGTAGTGGCATTATTAGGTTCAAAACGAAGCTCTCCCTCTAACATAGTGCTGTCTTCAGGTCAGTATAACTACGTCGCTCAGGAGTGTGGACTTTTCACACCCCTGAGTGATGTAATTATACCAATATAGGTAGGGCCCTACCAAATTCACAGCCATGAAAAATGCATTACAGACTGTGAAATCTGATCTGCCGCTGTGAAATCTGGTCTTTTGTGTGCTTTTACCCTGTACTATACAGATTTCACTGGGGAGAGCAGCGTTTCTCAAATTGGGGGTCCTGACCCAAAAGAGAGTTGTGGGGGGGTCACAAGGTTATTTTAGGGGGTCATGGTATTGCCACCCTTACTTCTGTGCTGACTTCAGAGCTGGGCAGCTGGAAAGCGGCGGCTGTTGGCCAGGCACCCAGCTCTGAAGGCAGCAGCACAGAAGTAAGGGTGGCAATATCATACTGTGCTATCCTTACTTCTGCGCTGCTGCTGGCGACAGCTCTGCCATCAGAGCTGGGCTCCCAGCCAGCAGGCACTGCTCTTCAGCTGCTCAGCTCTGAAGACAGCGCTGCCATGAGCAGCAGTGCAGAAGTAAGAGTAGCAATACCACAACCTCCCCCATGCAATAACCTTGCATACGCTCTGTGACTGGGGTCCTAGTGGGGAGCCAGCTGTGGTCACTTAATTAGGGTGAACTGCAAAGAACTGGGGAGCCAAACCCCAAAAAGCTGGTGGATATTTCAATACTGTACTTAGATTTACCAAGCCAGCATAAAACAGCTTCTTTATTACCTCACCGGTTACTCCAAAGTCCAAACAACACAGTTCCCTTAAAGTGATCCAGCCTCAGGCCTCCATCCAAGTACCCTCATCAAATATGATGATTTCTGAAAATCTTATTTCATCATATACAAGACAAGGTTCTACCAATCCCGAAGGATCGGACACATCACCTCCCAGGTTAATGAATGTTTCAGATCTTACGCAAATACTTGCTACAGCCAATTCTTATTAACTAAATTAAAATTTATTAAAAGAACCAAGGAGAGAGAGTGGTTCAAAGATCACTATATGTACAGACATGAGTTCAATCCATTGAGGTGCTGATTCATAGCAGAGATGGTGAGCTTTGTAGTTGCGAAGAGTTCCTTTAGAATTCAGTTCATAGGTCATAATCCAATGTTCAAATCGCATATTCAGGGCACACCAGCATAACTGGGACCTCAGTCTTGTGACTCAAACTTCCCCTGATGAAGCCTAAGCAGATCTGAGATGACAGAATCAGGACCCAAGGCTCTTTTATACAATTTCATGTCCTCATTGACAAGTTGGGATTTCCCCAGGGAACAAAAGGTAATTGGGATGATGTTGAAGGAGGTCCATCACCGGTACTTAGCTATACAGATTAACATAAGGCCATTTGCTTGTTCCTCCACCATTCACAGTACAATTCAAAGAGAGATGAATACTGAGCTATCCCTTGTTTACAATTCATTTAAATGCTAGGATCTTCTTTTGATCTCTGAATTATCAGAATACAGTGTAGACAGGGAGTGTTGATTACATTGTAGACCCTACTCATGCATGTGTAAATACACAAAAATATTATCTCCCCGCATGTCTTCTGAGGGTTACTTATTTTGCAGGATGTTTAGCCCTTTCTATCCGTGCATCACACACACACACACACACACGCGCGCGTCATTTTTGGGTTAGGACCCCTGCAGTTACAACACCATGACACTTCAGCTTTAAATAGCTGAAATAATGACAGTTCTGATTTTTAAAATCCTATGACAGTGAAATTGACCAAAATAGACCATGAATTTGATGGGGTCCTAGATATAAGGCAGACCAGTCCTTAGTCTTCCAGTGGCCAAGACAAACTCCCTGTATGTCATATTCCCAAGGCGTGCGAGGGCCATTCACCAATCCTTGGTGTCGTGATGTTCCTTAATGGCCCGTTTAATCTTGCAAGACCTCCTGAATAAGTGGGCGAGGGGAGGGGGGATGAGTCTCTTGCGTAGGGTCACATATTCAGAGTCAACACTGTCAAAGTTATAAAGCAAAGCATTCATATGTGCTTAGAGCCTTGAATACAGACATTACAAGTGAGATTAACACAGCCACTAATTCGCAAGTCTACAAAATGAATACAGTGTTCTAAGACTGCGACCTACTTTGAACAAAATTAACATACAGGTGAGCTGGTCTGGTTGCCAGCTATGAGTTTGCCCGGGCTTCATGAATCCCTGAGGCCATAGCCAGAGCTGGTACTTGCTTTACCAGCATCACACCTTATCTGTAATGTTCAGCAAGACTAGCAACTGCCATAATCAAAGTCTCAGCTGATGCCCTCTTGTTCTTGGTGCCTCCTGTTAAATTTCGCCCATTTCACATATAATATTCGGTCTGCCTATGAAATGGGCATCAAAAGATGCTTTCACTTTGAAGTTTTATTCTTTTCCTCCTCACTGCGGGGTAGGGCCTGTAGGATAGCAGCAGGACCCAAGGCAACCATCAGGGCATTTAGCCGGTATCCTTGTGCTTTCTCTGTTAAACCAGATGCCATGTGGAATTGCTCAAATTGCCAGCTCCAGCTGCCTGGGTTCCCAAAATTAAGCTGCTCTACCGGAGCCCCTGGGGCTGTGGGCTCCATCGCTGCACTGAGACAGGGCTCTGCCTCCTTCCTGCTGCAGCTTGCACAGCTGTGCTCCTGGATTTTTGCACTTTCCCAACTCACTCGCTCACCACTCTTCCCTTCACTCGCTTCTCACGACAAAGAGCCAGGCCTTAAGTGGCAACTGGTGACTTCTCTGACTGCGACGTTCCCATGTTTATTAAGCTCCCTGCTGCAGTGCATCCTGGTCCTGCCAGGTGACTGTAGAGAATCAGGAGCTCAAGATCCACTCCACACTAACCACAAGATCTCACACCCCTCCCAGAACCGGGGCTAGAACCCAAGAGTCCTGGCTGTGAGCCCACCTTTGCTCTAACCACTAGCTTTCACTCCCCTCCCAAAGCTGGGATAGACCCCAGGAGTCCTGGCTCCCAGCCCCTTGTGTATGCCACTATCCCCTTCAGAGCAAGGGACCAGCTCCCAGCATTCGCCTCCCCTTGGGACACCTACTCTGGTGTAGCCTTGTTATCTCCATGACAAAGGGGAGAAAGGAGTTGTCGTGTTGGATTTTAAAAATTATGGGGGGTTCAGTGAGGCCAGAAAATGGTGAGGGCCGAGCCAGGAACCAGGCAAAGGTGCTTTCATTGGAAGCAGCAAATGGGGAGAGGTGCCAAGATACCTCAGGCAGAGCTAGGATGTGGGTGAGATTCAGCCCTGGCAAAGGGCCAGCACAAGAGCCTTGTGACAGATTCAGTCACAGAGACCCCCCCTTGAGACTGTCAGCTGATGTGCTGAGATTATCTCTGAGCCCATTATGCCTGCAGCTTGGGACTCCACAACCCTGTCTTGTTGAACCAGACATGCTAGCGTGCTGCAACATAGATCCAGGGTCTGAAACATGCCCTGAAAGCTGCAGACTCAGGGCCGGCGCTTCCATTAGGCTACCCTAGGCGGTTGCCTTGGGTGCCAGGATTCGGGGGGTGGCATTTTGTGCACTCCCCACGGGGTGCACAGGAGTTTCCGGTTCCGCTCCCGTCCCACTGCTGAAGAAGTACCCTCTGCCAACGTGTCGCAGAAAACAGCGGCAGACAATTGAGCAGTTCAATGACTGCCGCTGTCACCTGCGGCATTTCAGCGGAGGGTACTTCTTCAGCAGTGCGATGAGAGCGGAACCGGAAGCTCCCGCACGCCCCATAGGGAGCGCACAAAATGCCGCCTCACAAATTCTGCCTATGGTGCCAGAAACTCTGGTACCACTCCTGTGCAGACTTTAACCAAAAACTGCTCAGCAGGTCACCTATCTCCAGAACCCAGACACCCAGTTCCCAGTGGGATCCAAACCCCAAATAAACCTGTTTTACTCTGAATAAAGCTTATACAGGGTAAACTCATAAATTGTCTGCTCTCTCTAACACAGATAGAGAGATATGCACAGCTGTTTGCTCCCCGAGGTGATAATCACTTACTCTGGGTTTATCAATAAACAAAAGTGATTTTATTAAGTATAAAAAGTAGGATTTAAGTGGTTCCAAGTAATAACAAACAGAACAAAGTAAGTTAAATAAAACAAAACTCTCAAGTCTAAGCCTAATACATGAAGAAACTGGTTACAGGTAAATCTCACCCTCAGAGATGTTTGAATAAGCCTCTTTCACAAGACTAGATTCCTTCCTAGTCTGGGCCCAATCCTTTCCCCGGTACACTCCTTGTTAGTTCCAGCAGGCATCTTCGGTGAAAAGCCGGGGCTTTCTCATGCCTGGGACCTGCGTCGTTCTGTTCCACCCCCTTTTATAGCTTTGGCACAAGGCGGAAATTGCTTGTCTCTCTGGGTCCCCACGCCTCCTTCTAAATGGAAAAGCAACAAGTTTAAGATGGATTCCAGTCTCAGATGACATGTTCACGTGTCCTGTGAGACCCCCTAGTCTCCATTCTTCCAGGGCTGGCCCGCGTGTACCCTGGAAGGTTTGCAGATAAACAGAGCCATTTACAACCAATTGTCCTAGTCAATGGGAGCCATCAAGATTCTAAACCACCATTAATGGCCCAGACTTTGCATAATTACAATAGGACCTGAGAATTATACTTCATAGTCCTAGTTTCAGATACAAGAATGATACATTCATACAAACAGGATGAACACACTCAGTAGATTATAAGCTTTGTAATGATACAAGAGACCTTTTGTACAAAGCATATTCCAATTACATCATATTCACACTTCTATTTTTTATAAAGTATATGGAGTGCAACATCACAAGCCTGACAGGCTGATGCACAGGCCATGAGCAGGGCCCAGGCCTAGCGGTGCAGGAATGAATTTCAGCCTGTGTTCAGAGCCAGGGGAAGAGAGGACTGTTTACACTAGAGTTATGTATGGAGGAGTAGCTGTGTTAGTCTGTAGCCACAAAAACAATGAGGAGTCCAGTGACACCTTAAAGACTAAAAGAGGATGTCAGGGAGGACTAGCTCAGTGGTTTGAGCATTGGCCTGCTAAATGCCGGTTTGTGAGCTCTATCCTTGAGGGGGCTATTTAGGGATCTGAGACCAAAATCTGTCTGGGGATGGGTCCTGCTTTGAGCAGCAAGTTGGAATAGATGACCTTCCTGCCCTGATAATTATGATTTAGTTGGACATAAACTTTTGTGGATTAAAAAAAAAACCCCACTTCTTCAGATGCATAGAGTGAAAATTACAGATGCAGGAATAAATATACTGACATATGAGGAGAAGGGAGTTACCTTACAAGTGGAGAATCAGGGTGGATGTGGTTCACTCCCAATAATTGATGCTGATTGAGTGGTTCCTGAGTTTCTTTGAAAGCGTGGGGCACAATCTCTCACCATAGTCAGTGTAGTGTGGCGATGAATTTTTCCCTTCAGTCCATTTGGTATGTTGTCCACCTGTTTGCACTTGGAGAGGAAGATGATGTCTGTCTGTATCTGCGCAAAAGCTTATGCCCAAATAAATCTGTTAGTTTTTAAGGTGCCACTGGACTCCTCATTGTTTTTGTGGATACAGACTAACACAGCTACCCCTGTGATACTTGGCACCATGCAAGGCACTGAATTTAGGCATATGAAGTGGAAATCCATAAACTTCATGAAAAAACTCACACAAATACAGACTATATGGTGAGAGATTGTGCCACACGCTGTCAAAGAAACTGAGGAACCACCTGATCAGCATCAGTTGTTAGGAGTGGACCACATCCACCCTGATTGACTTGGCCTTGTCAGCACTGGTCTTTAAGGTGCCACCAGACTCTTCACTGGATTTATGGCTTATTACAACAATCTGTAACCCACTAACATTTCCCCCCACCCCCAGCTGTCTTCTGAGGGGTTTTAACAAGTCACTTCGCCTTGAATGGTCCTTTAGTGTAAGTAGTTAGCACATATTCTAAACAATCTGTTCCACCTTGTGTTTAGCTGGGATGCTCTGAGTACCTTTCCCAGCCCTGAAGAAGAGCTCTCTGTGGTTCCCAAGCTTGCCTTTCTCACCAGCTGACATTGATCCACTAAAAGATATGACCTCCCCTACCGTGTCTCTCTCGTATCCCGCGAAGGACACTGCTATACCAACACTGCAAACATCTCAGGAGTTGTCAGCCTTGTCGGTCTCTTGCAAACAAATCTATATCCTGCTCCAACCCTCTGTGCCAGGCCCCAGCCCTGTCAATTGCAAGTTTAACTGTTGCACAGGTATAAAACTTCTCTAGCCTGTTACTGTGGGCCTGAGCATGTAGCCATTTAGGGTGTTGGCAGTGCTCCCAAATGCCAAGAGAGAACCCCTTCCAACAGACCGGCTAGCACCCCTGGCATTGTGGTTCCTCTACATGCCCATGCCCCTTATAACTCAGGAGGGCAGCAGGAGCAGGGCTAGCACGGTGGGCACTCATAAGAACATAAGAACAGCCGAATCGGGTCAGACCAAAGGTCCATCTAGCCCAGTATCTGTCTACCGACAGTGGCCAATGCCAGGTGCCCCAGAGGAAGTGAAGCTACCAAGCAATGATCAAGTGATCTCTCTCCTGCCATCCATCTCTATCCAGAACAGAGGCTAGGGACACCATTCTTTACCCTTCCTGGCTAATAGCCATTTATGGACTTAGCCACCATGAATTTATCCAGTTCCCTTCACAACCTCCTCAGGTAAGGAGTTCCACAGTACCCTCCTAACCCTCTCAAGGCGGGCTCCGAGACCTTGAATGTGGAGAAGGGATCTCTGTTGAGTATACTTTTTGTAAATATAATACATGGTTTAAAAGCAAGCGTGTTTAATGATTAATTTGCCCAGAAGACTTAAAGAAGCGAAAAGATGGTGGCTTACAATGGCTGCCTGCAAGCCGAATTCTGTTGCCCTCAATATAAGAGGCAAAATGCAATCTTGTACTCTCAAATGTGTCTTTTTAAATACTAGTCTCCAGAATGGCCATACTGGGTCAGACCAAACAGAACAGGGCCACTTTCAAGTGGTCCACTCCCAGCTTCTAGCAGTAAGAGGCTTAGGACACCCAGAGCAAGGAGTTCCATCTTCCTTCTGAAACATAGCTCAGGAGAACTCTGGAACGGAAAGCATCCACTACCACCAACATGAACCGTTTTTTCCTGTGATCTGGTGGTAGGGGTCCTGTGTAATCAATTTGTATTATTTCCCAAGGTCCCCTTGGGGCTTGTCTCATTAATTCTCCCCTTAGCACCTTGTGAGGTGGGTTGTGCCTGGCACAATCCAAACAACGTTCCAGATGTGATTTTAAATCAGCTGTCATTCCTGGCCACCAGCACAACCTTTTTAAAGTTCCCAGTGCCTCCTCAAACCCGGGGTGTCCCCTTGCCAAGCTTCCATGCACCCAGCTTAAGAAAGCCATCCGGCTTCCCTGGGGGCACAGCATTACTGGTCCCTCAGCTGTCAAGACACACAAAATCCCTTCCATTAGTTCCACCTTTGGCATACGTCTGTCTCCAAGTTTTATGATGCCTGCCAGTCCTGGGTCAGATTTGTGCAATTCCCGAATTCGCCCTCCCCGATAACTTCTTGTTATCACTGCTACAGGCACACTCTCTTCTGGCTCCCAGGGCCATGGAGGTGCCTCTCTTGCAGCCCGCTTGGCTTCTGCATAGGCCAGATTATTCCCTTTGCTTAGGGGTCCTGTTTTCTTGTGCGCCTTTACCTTCACGACATTGATCCGTGTAAAACGGTGACTGAGCTCCTCCACTCGCTTCCACCAGTTAGCATGCTTGATTGTGGAGCCATCTGTTGCTCTGAAATGATTATCTGCATACCATCTCAGCATTAATGTGACCCCACAAAACACATAATCTGAATCTACCACCACCCAACATTCTGGCTCAAAATTGGGATCCACTTCATTTAAACCAATGGTGCTGACTGTCTCATTTCCTCTGATTCCCACAACAGCTAAACCTGCAGTTTTCTGTCCCACCTGATACCTACAACTTCCATCTAAAAACCATACCAGTGTCCCCTCCTTTACCTGATTGAGGTTAGCTGCCCAAAACACCTGATGTTGGGTTTTACCTGGGCTGGCTTCACATTGGTGTGGGGTGCCAGCCAGATGGAATCCGGCTACCCAGACTATTGGTTCCTTTAACACTTCTGCTTTAATGTTTTCTGCCTGTAGAGCCAGCAACCATTTGGCAATACGCTGCCCACTCACTTGTCCCTGTAAGATAGTATGCATGTTTAACAGCTGCAGGGGGTCATGATGAGATCGGACTCTTAGTTTCTGCATCCCTGTGTAGTATTTGAATTTCCCTACCCCCTAGTAGGTGCACAACAGCACCTTTTCACGCCATCCATACTTCGGTTCCATAGCACTCAAAAGTCGAGAGGCAAAGGCCATAGGTCGGTCCTTTGCTCCATACTCCTGTGTTAATGCACAACCAATGGTAGTGTCAGATACCAAAGGGTACAAATAAAAGAGTTTCTCCCCATCCAGGGAGGCCAGCACTGGAGCACTGGCCACGTTTTCCTTTAGTACTCTCACTGCCTCAGTAAACTCTTCTGACCATTCCCAAGTTGAAGCTCGGGTTAGGTCAAATAGAGGCTGGGCTATTTCACATAATTGGCGACAAAATCCCTGCAAAATCCAGTTAAAACCCAGAAAACTTTGCAAGCTTTTAACATCTGTAGGCAGTGGTAGGGACTGGATCAGTTGCACCCGTCCCTTATCGATTTCCCTTCCCATTTGGGACACTTCTGCTCCTAAGTAGGTCACTCTTGTCTGTCCCATATGAGCCTTTTTCCCATTGACCATTAACCCTGCTCTTGCCAAAGCTTGCAGGACCTGCTCGGTTAGTTCCCCATCTTCCTCCTCTCTCTCTGACATTAGCAACAGATCGTCTACATATTGTATGCACCTTGCTGAATCCACCCCCTCCAGAGCCTGTCTCATGTATCTGTGAAAAATTGCAGGGGAGTCTCGATATCACTGGGGTAGGACTGTCCAGCAGAATTGTCTGCCCTTCCATGTGAATGCAGTTTTATACTGACACGAGGTAGGTAGTGGCAGAGACCAAAACCCATTTGCTATGTCCAACACAGTGAAAATTCGGAATTGGGGTCCAATGCGGGCTAGCATTTCAGGGTTTGCTGCCACTACTGAGGCTGATGAATTGGCCAGAGCATTTAGTGCCCTGTATTCCACAGTGAGACGCCAGGTGCCGTTTGGCTTTCTCACTGGCCACACAGCAGCATTACAAGGAGATGCAACTGCTCTAATCAGCCGTCTCTGTTCCAATTCCCCAATAGTTGCCCCCACATCTGCCAGTGCCTCCTGAAGAATGGGATATTGTTTCTGTGGGAGAGGGTCCCCTTTCTCTAGCACTACCTCCATGCTGCCCCTACCATAATCCGGGTTATCCGTGGCCCACACAGGGACGTGTTCCCACCCAGCCGGGGGGTGGTGGGAGGGCATGTGCTGCTTTAATGGTCACTGGGGGTGTCACACTGTGGGGGCTGTGTGTCAGCGGGTGGCAATGCCTGGCATGGAATGGCACTGGGAGCATGGAACTGGCATGGCAGTGGGCAGTGATGCCTGGCACAGCATGGCAGTGGGAGCCTGGGACTGGCATGGCAGTGGGTGGCAGTGTCTGGCATGGAATGGCACTGGGGGAGTGCATGGTAGCAGGCAGCAGTACCTAGTGGGGGTGTGGCACTGGGGGATGCATGGCAGCGGGCAGCAGTGCCCAGCACAGCATGGCACTGGGAGCACGGCACTGGCATGGCAGCGGGGTGGCAGTGCCAGGCAGGGCGCACTCGTTGGAAGAAGCTGCAGTGCCGGTCTGTGTGGGGCACGTCAGCATCAGTGTTCCTCAGAGATGCCCAGAACTGGGGCCGGTTGATGCTCTGGAGCCACAGGATGTGCTGGCAGGAGAGGGGCTATATTAGTATTCGGCTCAGCAGTGGTGCCCAGCAGGGTACTCTGGTGCTCAGGGCATGGGGAGGGGGCTGAGAACTGGGACTCCTGGGATCTACTCTCAGCTCCAGGAGCACCCACCCTGCCCATTGAGCATGGAGCCCAGTCCCTGTGACCTATGCAGCACTGGCATTCCCTGAGTGGATGGCCTGTGCCAGTGAAGCGGATGCCCACCCCTGAGGGGCTGCACCTTGGTACCAGCTCCTTCCACGCTGCCTTCCCCTTGGCCATTGCTGCTGGCTGCTCTGTGCCACTCTGGGCTCCTGCCTGCTGTGCCCCAGCGAGCCAGTCACCCCGTCCAGCCATGGCTGGTATAGATGTCTCACCTCCATGGGCACCGTGGCCGGTTCCATCTCCTGCTTCGTGTATTTCTCCATGGCCAGGGACAGCTCCACTGTGGGAAGGAGAATGGGGGCGGTTTTAGCCACCAGGACCAGGCTCAAGCTCTTAAAGGAGGAGGAGCTCTGTTGCTCCTCCCCCTGGGAGGAGCTCTTTGGTGGGAGGAGCTGTGGGGCTATAAATTGATTATGTTGCGTGTCCATGTCAATCAGTGGCTGGGTTGGTGGTTAGGAAGAAGTGACCTGTCCCTGCCCCTGCCCCTGCCCCTGCCCCAAGTTGTAGGAAGGAGATCTCTGCTGAGTGAACTTGGTCTCTAAAATGTGGGGGAAACAGATAAGCATCATTCCCCCCCAAAACTCTCCCCCCATTGTAACCCCATCCTCCCATTCAGATCTGCCTCCGGCCCGGTCCCCTGATGTCCTGCGTGCTGGGAGCTGGAGGGTCGGTTCGGGGGGCACTTACGGTCTGACTGGACCTTCATGTGCCTGGCGCTGGGGAACTGATGCTTCCAGGCATTCTTCATGCTCCTGTAGCGAGCGACCAGCCGCTGGTCCAGCCGGTGTCTCTCCTCAGTGGTGGAGTCCACAGGGTACACACCGAAGAGAAACTTCCAGGTGACCTTCTGCTCGCTGGCATCCATGCCTGGGCCCCCAGCCCCTCAACAGAGCACGAGATGGGGCTGGACTGGACCAGCTACACACTCATAGAACACAGACTATGTGGGGGCAGGGAACCAGGACTCCTGGGTTCCCTCCCTGACTCTGGGAGAGGAGTGGTGTCTAGGGGCAAAGAGCAAGTGGAGTCGGGGTGCCTGGATTTCTGCGTTCTATCCCCAACATCGGGGAGGGGAGTTGTGTCTAGTGATGAGAATGGGGGGAGTGGTTGGTAGCCTGTCCTGGGGGCTGATTGGAAATGTAGTCACCTCCCTAGTGGGCTAGCTGGAGCAGAGCTTCAGGAACGCACAGTTTGGGTTTTCTTTATTTCTGTTCGTCCCTGATATCTCTGCCCAACGTGTGTCTGTTAATCCAGCTCTGCTGCCTGTCTGGCATGTAGCTGCTACCCCACTATGGCACAGCAGTGCCCTCTCTTCACAGCAGCAGACCCTAAAGCGTTTGACCAAGGAAGTCAGTTTCACTATTGCCACTGTACAGTTGGGGAAACTGAGGCACAGAGCAGAGCAATGACTTGCCCAAGGTCACCCAGCAAGCAGTGGCAGAGCTGGGCACAGAACCCAGGCATTCTCTGCCAGATCTGATGGCCAAAGCTTGTCTCTAGGGAGCAGCTTCCACCAAGTGTGGATCGCTTCCCTGCCAATGGCGCCAGCTCCTGGCCCTGCCCGGCAGTGGGACTCAGGACTCTTGGCATCAGTGCCAGGGGCTGGGGCGAGAGGTATCAAATCCAAGGGCTCTTCCCACCACCCCAGCCCCACACGCACCTGTCTCATAGACCACCTTGCGCAACTCAGCCAGGTCCAGCCTGCCCACCTCATCGAAGAGGCTCTGGAGGGAGCTGGTGGCTGGGAGCTGGGATTCTGGCCCATGGGTACAGGCGCCATCCCCATCCACGTGTCTCCTGGGCGGCTGCTCCTGGATCTTGAACCAGTCCCTTGTTTCTGCTGCAATCCTCTGCCACATGGCCATGATGCGCCTGCTGTGAGGGGGCCAAGGGTGATTAGTGCTTCCTAGTCAGGAATCCCCTCTGCCACAGTGACCCCTAGAGGTGCATGGGCTCAGCACTGAATGGGAGGAGAGAGCACCCCCTACTGAGCCCCTACCCTACTCCCTCCAGCACAGCGCCGCCTAGAGCTGCATGGTGTCAGCACTGAGTGGGAGGAGAGAGCGCCCCCTACTGAGCCCCTACCTCATTCTGTGCAGCACAGCGCCGCCTAGTGCCACCCAAAGGTCAGCTCTGACTGACAGGAGAGCGCCCCCTACTGAGCCCCTACCCCATTCTGTGCAGCACAGTGCCCCCTAGTGCCACCCAGAGGTCAGCTCTGACTGACAGGAGAGCGCCCCCTACTGAGCCCCTACCTCATTCTGTGCAGCACAGTGCCCCCTAGTGCCACCCAGAGGTCAGCTCTGACTGAGGGGAGAGCGCCCCCTACTGAGCCTCTACCCTACTCCCTCCAGCACAGCGCCCCCTAGTGCTGCATGGGCTCAGCACTGAGTGGGAGGAGAGAGCGCCCCCTACTGAGCCCCTACCCCATTCTGTGCAGCACGGCACCCACTAGTGCTGCACTGGGGCATTGAGATAAGCACAGGTCGCCTTTGTGTTTAACAAGGAATGTCTCTCTCCACCTGACACACGCGGTAACCATCTCTCCCTCCGCCCCGCGGCTCTAACCCCAGGCCAGGTGCTTTTCTCTGTGGAGTCCCCTGACCTAGTGGGGGCACCGTCACGGTCTCTGGGCCATGGGTGGAAGGCCCGCAGGAGCCGGCAGCTGGGTACTCTGTGGAGGGCGCGCTCCGCCAGACGCCACGGGACACCGATGGAAGCCCTGGAGGGGGTCACATACAAATTGGAGTCAGGGCCCGGAACCGGCTCAGGGTTTCTGTTTCCCAGGAACCCCTCACTCACCTCAGAGCCCTGAGCCAGTGCAGCAGGAGCCGGAGCACTACCTCACCCTTCATCTCCGGGAGCCCTACACCCCGCTTGGTGTCATAGGATCCTGGAGCAGTGGGGACCATGGGTGGCAGGGAGGCAGTCACAGCCTTCCCCCAGGCCAGTCTGCCCCACTGCTCACACCCAGAGGATGTCACAATGGGGCCCTTGTGCTGCCTGTTCCTAGGGAAACCGGGGGTTCCATCATGGATGAAAAGTCAAGGGGCCCATCTGGCCCCGCGTCTGGCCTCCTGCTGTTGCCATGGTACTGTGGGGAGGTGCTCTGAGCTCCATAGGAGAGGCCATTTATTGCAGTGTCAGAGGAGACCGAGGGTCCATCCAGCCTCCTCCTGAATTCAAATTCACTCCTCATTTGTTTGGAGCCGCGGATTCTGCAGCTTGGCTCCCAGTTGGGTGGGTGCTGGCAGGAGCTGGCAGCTTCACTCACCTCTCTGGGGTGTCTGGGGAGGATGGTGTTAGGGGTGGGGGATGGCTCTGTTCTCTCTTCTTCCTCTGTGCTTGTTATACACCAGCTGAATGCCTGGGCACATGTCACTCTCTTGTAGCCAAGCCCAGCTACTACACCAGCCTGCTCCTCAGCCAACCTGTAGCGTGGCTGGTTCGATCCCTGGGGCGGATGGATGCGCTTCTGGGGCTGCTGACCCTTACCTGGGGTTTGGTCCCCTGGAAGTATCTGTTCCCAGCTGGGCCGGCTGCCTCTGTGCCAAGGAGTCATCCCCCCTACCAAAGGAGGCCGAGCCAAGGAGCAGCTGGGGATCAGTTTTCTCATTAGTGCTGTGTTCGTTAAGGCTTCAGCCCTGTTACAGGAGAGCCTCCTTCCCACATGCAAGGGATAGTCAATGTGACCTCCCCACACACACACTGCCTGGGAGCAGAGTGAAACGAAACCACAAATCATCCCTGTGGAGTTGTGTGTGTGGGAGAGAGATCGAGGTGTGTGTATGTGAGAGCTGGGGGTGTGACACTGTGGGGTGTGTGTGCTGTGGGGCATGGGTGTGACATTGAGGGGGGTGAGAGCAGGGCGGTCCTTAGGATTTATGGTGCCCTAGGCGGGATTATTAAACTGGTGCCCCTGTGCCTGTCTTGCTCTTAGCAACACAAACATAAGCTTTCACTCTTGGAAAACTTGCCACATGCATGTTATTAAAACCAGTTTAACGTAGTTAAGCCACTGTAATGCTGATGGACTAGCACTAAAGAAGTAGCACTATAGAAAACATTCTGATTTGACAGAATGATGCAAATAATATCATTTTTTTAATTTGTCAACATTTTATTGGAAATTTATATGAAAAGATTGAAACAAGGATTAGTTTTTAATTAAAAGCAATCTTTCTGGCTTTTTTGGCTGCAAAATCAGTAATAACATCATCATATGACAAAGACAAAGTGATGCCTTGTTCTATTGCAAGAATAGCAAGACCAGTCAAGTGTTCCTGACTCATTGTAGAGCGGAGATAGTTTTTAATGAGCTTTAGTTTTGAGAAACTCCATTCTCCTGATGTTCCTTCTGCCAAGGAATTCTCTCTTGGCAGAAGCTCGTTTTCCTCTCCACCCAGGGTGGGTGCCAGGAATTGTCAGTAGAATACGAGTGGCAATGTACACATTAGGATATACGTCAACAAGTTCGCTGGTATGAGTAAACTGTACAACGTCCATTATTGATTTTGCATGTGGCAACACGGATGACAGTATACTCAATTCTTCATACAGTTCAAGTCCATTTAAATCAAAACGACAGCCGTGCTTCAGGAGGCTTTCTAGCTCAGAGGTCCCCAACGCGGTGCCCGTGGGTGCCATGGCCTCTCAGTGCACCTGCTTACTGGCCAGCGGACAAGCATCTGCTGAAATGCTAGCAAAATTCGGCGGCATTTTGGCAGCAATGCCTTTGGACGACGACGCTTGCTGCCGATAAGCAGCGTCATCCAGAGGCGTCGCCGCTGAAATGCCACCAAATTTTGGCGGCATTTTGGCGGATGCTTGTTCACTGCCACGGTCCTTTGTCTGGCGGGTGTCGGATGAAAAAGGTTGGAGACCACTGCTCTAGATTCCTGCACTTTGTCATTAGTCGCTCTTGTTTTCCTATTTCGTTGAATTTAGTCCTGCTCAGCCCGCTACCAGCTGAGTGAATGGAACCCCAGGCTGACAGCAGGTTGAGTGGCTCAGCCAGGGTCTCAGCCGCCGGCCTTCTCAGCCTGCTGCCAGCCTGGGGTTCCTTGGGGGTCCACAGGCCAGCAGTGGGTGCTGAGTTGGGCCAGCGGCCAGGACCCCGGGTGGCAATGGGGCAGCCGTCGGAACCCCAGAGCAGTGGTGGGCTCAGCCACTCAGCCTGCCTCTGTGTGCCATCAAAAATCAGCTCACGTGCCACCTTTGGCACGTGTGCCATAGGTTGCCGACCCCTTCTCTATACATTAGTAAGGAGATGAGCATACTACAGTTGTTGGAGGGCTCTATTTAGCAGTAACAGGGCTATAGGAAAGTCAGTCAACATTTTTTGTTTGTCTGATGAAAACTGGCCCACTCCCTTCCCCATACCAAACTTGTCACAAATAATTGTCAACTTAATTTTCTGGTTTTGGCTAAGATATTGATGTTTAAAAAAAAAATATTGAAATTGAATTCAGGATTGTTAGCAAGCATTTTTGGGGACCAAATTTCTTAAATGACAATCTAAATGGAAACATAATACTGCTTTCCTGCTTGTCTCACTCCCCAGCCTGCTGGTTCAACAGCTGCAGTAGAGGAGGAGATAGGTGGAAAAATGCAGGACCCCAAAATCCATCTCTTGGGATGCAGAGTGGCAACAGCAGCAGCAAACCCTCAGGTCCGATCACATGCCAATGGGCACCACCACCAGCCCAACGGACCATGGAGAAGTTAGCACAGCATCTGATCTCAGGGACAGGGCACCCATGAAGCCACAGCAGCTCATTCTGCCCTGGGCAGCTCTCCCCGGATGAGATGGATCACCAGCTCAGGGGAGAGACGCGCTCCCCAGCTAGCGTGACCAGATCCAGATGTCCTGATTTTATAGGGCCAGCCCCGATATTTGGGGATTTGTCTTATATAGGCACCAATTACCAACACCTAGGGTGACCAGACAGCAAGTGTGAAAAACTGGGATGGGGGTGGAGTGGGGGGAATAGGAGCCTATATAAGAAAAAGACCCCAAAATCAGGACTGTCCCTATAAAATCGGGACATCTGGTCACCCTAGCCTCAACCCATTAGCCAGAGACTGTGGAGACCTGCCATCGAGTGAGTGGTGACTGGTCCGAGGTTCTGCTTCCAAGTGTGGCTGAAAATCGGGCCATGTACTGAGGTGGGACAGTTGGGGAAGTGTCAGGGGCTGTACGTCTCCGCTCCCCCCTCCCCCAACTGTCTGTGCTACCCAGCGAAGAGCAGACGCAGCCCCTTGCCGAGGTGCTCCTGGGTGGGCTTGGGTTCCGCTGGGGCTGCTGGAGCTGGTTTCAGAGCCATCTGCCATGGGAGTGCAGGGCTGGTCTATCGCCACCTGCTGTGCATGCTGATCAGGCAGGGAGCAGGGGCTGGGCCAGCCTGCCCATGATGTGGGTCTGTGATGCTGACCATTTGAGTGGTCTCTGTCCAACTGGATACTGGGATGCCACCCAGGCTGGGAGTGGGGAGCTAGAGCCTGACACGGGGTCCCAGCTCAGATGCAAGGTGGGGCATTGGGAAAGCATCCCATTGTCCCTATCTGGGACCTTGTAGCAAAGAGTCTCTGGGCCTGGCATTGATTAACAATAGACTAGCCAGGGCCTTCTGTTGTAGTTCCCCCTGCCCCCACGCAGCATATGGGGCAGGGGGTAGTCGGGGGAGGCTGCCTTGCAAGGGGCGCGCTCCCGTTGGTGGAGAGGCACGAGCAGAGAGCGTGCTTGGGGGAGGGGGGCATTGCTATTTGCATGAGAGGCAGGTGGCCTGTCCCTGCAGGGTGCGTTGCAGCACAGCTGGGTGGGGGGCTCTCCCTGCCAGTCAGGGCGGGACCCCAAGGCACATCCCAGCTAGCTTGGGGGTGTCTCTTGGCTTCCCCCTGGGGTTGGGGGCTAGGCTGCAGAGAAGGCGAGTGGTGAAGTTTCAGGCCACCAAGGCCCATTGGATTGTGCCGTGTGAGCCAGGCCAGGACCCCTCCGCCGGAGCAGTGGGTGACGGGTCTCTCTCTCCTTTGCTCCAGGGCCCCAACAAAGCTCGATCTCAGCTGCTGATCATGGACCGGAGCTTCGACCTGGTGTCCCCACTGCTGCATGAGCTCACCTACCAGGCCATGGCCTACGACCTGCTCGGCATTGAGAACGACACCTACAAGTAGGACCTGGCTGCCAGCAGGGGGCGCCCCGCACTCCTCCTCAGGCAGCTGGGGGGTGGGACCCAGGCACCTGCACCGCCCCGCAGCCCCCACTCTTGGGGGAAGGGTGCTGCAGCCTGACCCTGTCTCCCCTCCCTTGCAGGTACGAGACAACAGGGACCTGCGACTCGCGGGAGAAGGAGGCGCTGCTGGATGAAGACGACGAACTCTGGGTGCAACTACGCTACATGCTGATCGCTGACGTCTCCAAGTGAGCGCGCTCAGCCTCGCCGCTGACACACCCCTCTGTGCCTCCCTCCATCCCCCGGACATGTCCCTCCGTGCCCCACCCAGGGCCGGGACCCCCCTGGACACACCACTCCGTGCCCCACCCAATGCCTAGTGCTGGGACCTGCTACTCACCCCCCTGCTTCAGAACACCCCTCCTCTCCCCGCCCACTGCCAGGACCTCTCCTCTTGGACACACCTCTCCCACCCAGTGCCAGGACAGCCCACCACCTTGACACACTCCTCCCCCTATTTTCCAGTGCCGGAACTTCCCCCATCTGCCCCTTCGGACACACCCCTCCCAACCCTGGGGCCTCCTCAGACACACCCCTCCCCTCCCCTTCCCACCCAGTGTTGGAACCCCAGCCCCCCTTGGACATACTCCTCTCCCACCCAGTGCAGGGACACCCCTGCCCCGCAATACACCCTTCTCCTGCTCACTGCCAGGACTCCCCCTCCCCCTCCCACCCAGCGCTGGTGTCCATCCCTCAGACCTGCTCCTTTTTGAGTGCTGAGACCTCCTGGACCCAGCCCCTCTCCCCAAAGGACCCCTGAGCTCTCCCTTCCAGAGCCACTGTCTGCATCTCCTCTCGGGGATCCTGCTGGACTCTGTCTTCCCCCGATCCCAGGATCTCCCCATGCACCTCACAGTCACCTTGAGGGAGTCCTTCACCGACCTCCTGCTGGGTCTGCTCCTGCCCCGAGACTCACTCAGCAAGGCGCCAGGAGCCCCCAGAGGTGCACTGAACTCTCTGCTTGGGGTAACTTGGGAAGAGCCCCCCACACTCCCCCGGCCCCATCTGAGGATCTCGAGGCAAAAAACCCTGTTGCCCATGGGGTGGGGGCATAGGACAGGGTGCTCCTCTCTTGAAGGCAGTGCCTGGCTCCAGTGTGACCCCTCTCCCTGCTGCAGGAAGGTGACGGAGCTGCTGCACGCTTTCTCTGAGAGCAAGAAGCTGAGCACGGACAACGTGCAACAGGGGCTGCGGGGGGAGCGATTGGGAAGTCTGGGATGGGGGGATCCACCCCACTGCCACTGATGGGGAGGGGAGGTTGCTCTGCTGCCCCAGGAGGCTTTGGCGGAGGGGGGGGTATCCCATTGCTCCCAGAGTTTGCCTGTAAAGGGCTAAGAAGTGTATGTGGAGCTCCTGCCCCCCAGCCAGAGCTCTGGAACTCCTGACTCTGCAGGAGGGCAGAGGCCCATGGGGAGGGGTCAGACAGCAGGATCGGGGCCGCGCAGGGAGAGCTGCAGGGAGCCAACGCTGGCATCTCCACAGACTGCTGCCACTTTACATTTCAGGGGCGCTCGGGTTGTGGGGCTCCTGTCTCGTTCCAGCTGGCCTGGGAAGAGCAGGTCTAACCCAAGCCACAGCCACGTGTGGCCTGAGTGACCCGCCCTGGCCCAGGGGAGGCCTCTGCCCTGCAGGGGGTTCCATGCGTTGGGAGGGGCCGGGATCTCACCACCCCCTCCCTCCAGGCCAACATCAAGGACATGTCCCAGATAGTGAAGAACTTGCCCCAGTACCAGAAAGAGCTGAGCAAGGTAACGGGGCTGGGGCTGTTAGTGGGTGGGGGGCAGGGCATTCAGTGGGGTGATGGGGGGGCAGGGTGCTCTGTGGGGCTGGTAAGGGACAGTAGGGACTCTCTGGGGGGCAGGGCACTCTGGAGCACTCCGCTTTACTGCCTGATGGGAGCTGCTGACCTGTCCCGTCGGGCAGAACCATTTTCCCCCCAGGTGCTGCGTGGCACCATGGGCAGCAGCCTGCCGTCAGTGCCCAGAGCTGCCCTGTTAGCCCCAGGAATGGCAGCCCTTGGGTAACGCCCTGCCTTGCTGCTGCAGCTCTCGGGAGGATGCAGCTTCCTCCTCCTGATCCTCCCCTCCAGCTGCCCCGCTCCACCCCAGAGGTGGCTGCACATCAGTGCTGGGCAAAACAATCCCTATATACTAGTCTTATACAGTCAGTTGTGGCTGCCCCTCTGGCCGAGGGGCCTTCCTTGGGGGTTGGGGGGTGCAGGCGCTCTGGACCAGCCGGTGATGCGGTAAACTCCCCCATGCCCTGGTCTCTCCCCGCAGTACTCCACGCACCTGAACCTGGCTGAGCACTGCATGCGGCACTTCAAAGGATCGGTGGAAAAACTGTGCGGCGTGGAGCAGGTGGATCTGTGGGCAGAGTCTGGCTGGGGGGCAGAGTCTGGCTCATGGACTCAGCCCGGAGAGAGGGGTCTCAGACCCACAGGCTCACTGGAGCCAGGGCCAGCCCCCGCATGCAGCACCAGGGATGCAGAAGGGGGACATGAGACTTGGGTTACTCCGTGGAGGCCCATTGCTCACCCCAGGCGAAGCTGACCGCAGGGAGGGGGAACAGTGAGGTAGGCGAGCTGTGGATCATGGGGCCGTCACGTCTCCCGTCCTGCTGCAGGGGCAGGAGGAAGCGGAGTGGCCTGACCTGGGCCTTGTGTGTTTGCCCCCTTCGTCCCCCAGGACCTGGCCATGGGGACGGATGTGGACGGGGAGAAGATCAAGGACCCCATGAAAATCATCATCCCCGTCCTGCTGGACCCCAGTGTGCAGGCCTATGACAAGCTCCACATCATCCTGCTCTACATCTTGAAGAACAGTAACGCCACAGGCCTGCAGGGGGCAGCACTGGGGGGCCTGCTGCTGCAGGGGGCGCCCCTGGAGGCGGTGCCCAGGCCTGTGCGGCTTGGGGGGAATATCACTGCTTAGACCAGCAGGCCCCCAGCCATGCAGGGCACCTCCTGGCCAGCTGCTTCCTGGGGCGTGTGTCCAGCCTGGCTCTTCAGCCCTGTCTCCCCTCTGCCCACCTCTCGGTGCCTGTGAGCCAGCCAATGCGGCCTTTGCTCCCTGCTGCTGCCTTCCCAGCAGTGTCTGCCCTCCACACTCCCCCCAGCCCGTTCTCTGCAGGGAGGGGAAATGGAGACACACACCCAGAGCAGCCCCCTGGCCTGTTCTCTGCAGGGAGGGGAAATGGAGACACACACCCAGAGCAGCCCCCTGGCCTGTTCTCTGCAGGGAGGGGAAATGGAGACACACACCCAGAGCAGCCCTCGGCCCATTCTCGGCAGGGAGGGGAAATGGAGACACACACCCGGAGCAGCCCCCCGGCCCATTCTCGGCAGGGAGGGGAAATGGAGACACACACCCGGAGCAGCCCCCCGGCCCGTTCTCTACAGGGAGGAGAAATGGAGGCACACACCCGGAGCAGCCCCCCGGCCCGTTCTCTGCAGGGAGGGGAAATGGAGACACACACCCGGAGCTGCCCCACGGCCCGTTCTCTGCAGGGAGGGGAAATGGAGACACACACCCGGAGCAGCCCCCCGGCCCATTCTCGGCAGGGAGGGGAAATGGAGACACACACCCGGAGCAGCCCCCCGGCCCATTCTCGGCAGGGAGGGGAAATGGAGACACACACCCGGAGCAGCCCCCCGGCCCGTTCTCTACAGGGAGGGGAAATGTAGGCACACACCCGGAGCAGCCCCCCGGCCCGTTCTCTGCAGGGAGGGGAAATGGAGACACACACCTGGAGCTGCCCCACGGCCCATTCTCTGCAGGGAGGGGAAATGGAGACACACACCTGGAGCAGCCCCCCGGGCCCATTCTCGGCAGGGAGGGGAAATGGAGACACACACCCGGAGCAGCCCCCCGGCCCGTTCTCTACAGGGAGGGGGAACATCTCTCCCTTCCTGCAGGCTGTTCAGACACCATGTTCTGCCTCTGAGCCCCCTGTGACCAGTTCCCTTCTCACCCCTTGTGTCCTCCCTGGACCAGCTCCCTGCTTCTTGCTGCATCCAGCCCCTTCCCCCAGCTCACCAGGGCCTGGGGAACCTCCCTGACCCTGACACTTGGCACAGTCCCTCTTCCCCCATCGGTTTCTGCCCCATGCTGGCTCGGTGGGGCAGGGCCCTCCTCCGGGGCCCTTCCTGTAACCCTGCTCAGGCACTGCCCCTGTGCCCATTGCCCAGGCCAGGTGCCCTAATGTGGCTTCTCTGGCTGCCCAGTTTCCTGGCCAGGGGGTGTGTGGAGTTGCCAGGCCTCCCCCTCTGCACTAAGCAGCAGTAAATGGTTTGGGGGGAGTTGCTTCCCTCCAGCTCAAGTCCTCACAGCCTTAAAGAGCCAGGCCTCGGCTCTGACACTGCACCTGACTGGCCGCAGGAGAGGGAGCCCAGATTAGGGGGAGGGGGGCTCCCACTGCACTGCCGGGGGGAGCTAGAGAGACCCCTGCCCCCAGCGCCCGAGAGAACCTGTGGAGGCAGGAGCAGCAAGAACCTGAATTCAATCATTAACTGCATGGGGTCCGGTGGGCTAGAGCGGGTGATGCTGGGAGCCAGGACTCCTGGGTTCTACCCCCAGCTCTGAGAGGGGAGTGGGGTCTAGTGGGCTAGAGGGGGGCTGGGAGCCAGGACTCCTGGGTTTATTCCCAGCTCTGAGAGGGGAGTGGGGTCTCATGGTTAGAGCGGGGCTGGGAGCCAGGACTCCCGGGTTTACCCCCAGCTCTGAGGGGAGTGGGGTCTAGTGGGTTAGAGGGGCGCTGGGAGCCAGGACTCCCGGGTTTACCCCCAGCTCTGAGAGGGGAGTGGGGTCTAGTGGGCTAGAGGGGGGCTGGGAGCCAGGACTCCTGGGTTTATTCCCAGCTCTGAGAGGGGAGTGGGGTCTCATGGTTAGAGTGGGGCTAGGAGCCAGGACTCCCGGGTTTACCTCCAGCTCTGAGGGGAGTGGGGTCTAGTGGGCTAGAGGGGGGCTGGGAGCCAGGACTCCTGGGTTCTACCCCCAGCTCTGAGTTGGGTAGGAAGAGCAGGATCTCGATTTGATTGTGGAATTAGGACTCCTGCGGCCATGGAGTGAATGACCCTGGGCTGTGGGTGCGTCCGAGGGGTGCTAGCGCTGACCTGTCTCTCCCCATGCAGGTGTGAGCACGGAGACCCTCCGCAAGATGATCCAGGATGCCAGCATCCAGCAGCAGAGCCACATCATCTACAACATGGAGCTCCTGGGCACTTCCCTCATGCATGGGGTAAGGGACTGGGGCCAGGGGCCGGTAGCTGTACCCATGCCAGGGGGCAGATCTGTGCTGCACAGGGGAGCCCAGGCCATCCTGGGAGTGCCCCCCATGGCAGTGACCTACTCCCAGCACAGAGGTGGCCTCTGTCCCTGTACAGTGGGGTGATGCCCTTCCCATATGAGGGGGACCCCTGAGTTACTCCCCATCTGGAGTGACCTCTTCCGCCCCTGCAGAGGACCCTGGGGGTCAGGACCTCAAATCGCCAGGGAGCTGAAGCTGGTGACCACTGCATGGGGTGGCCATGCGGCAAATTGGGGGAAGTGGCTTTGTCCTCCTATCAGTCTCTCTCCCCTCCTCTCTCTCTCGCTCAGTGATCCATTCTGTTCTTTTCTCTGCCTCTCCCCTGCCAGCCCGGCTGGAGCGACTCAGGTAGGCCGCGCTCTCCCTGTCTGCCCCCTCTCCCATCCCACGCCCCTTCCCTGCTGCCTCTCACCCCCTCTCCCTTCCTCCCCCAGAGCGGGCAGCTGCAACACGAGAGGAAGGTGCGGCTGGAGTCCACCTACGAGCTCTCCCGCTGGACCCCCAGGCTCAAGGACGTCATGGAGGTACCGGGCCATCTGCTTCCTGGCCTTGGGGTGGGGGTCACACTTGGCAGGCTAGGCCCAAGGGGGAGGGGTTGTTTTGGGGTCAGCCACGTGTAGAGCCCTGCATATCCGCGCACCATTTCTGCAGATAGTGGATCGGCTGCAGATACAACCAGGTCAGTCTCTACTCCCCAGCAGCGCCTGGCCCGCGGTGTCCGGTTCATGCAGCCCGGGGAGCGCAGCGTGCTCGGGGCCGCCAGCCAGCAGCCAGTGGCCATCCGGCACCCATTTGCCCCATTGCACTGCTTCCTATGTTGCAGGTTGAGCTGCACCAGCGTCCCCACCACCTCCTGGGCAGCAGGATTTGGGATTGGAACAGGCGGGGTCCCAGCACCAAGGGTGACCAGATGTCCCGATTTTATAGGAACAGTCACGATATTCAGGACTTTTTCTTATATGGGAACCTATTACTCCCCACACTCTGTCCTGATTTTTCATACTTGCTGTCTGGTCACCATACCAGCGCCTCACCCCTCCACCCAACTGTGATGCAATATGCTCTGCTGCTGTCGTGTACCATCGCTCATGATGTCCCAGGAACGTCAATTGATGAGACACCCCTTCCCCCCAGCCGCCACTCCCTCCATGCTGCCCCCACCCGCTCCACGCTGCCCGTTCTCAAGAGCTCGCTCCCACATTGCCCCTTCTTGAGACCAACCCCCACGCTACCCCTTCTCCTCAAGACCCTGCCCCCTCCACGCTGCCCCTTAACCCCAGTCCCCACCCTCGCGCTGCCTCTTCCCAGCAAGACCCCCCCGACCCCACCACTAGCCCTTGTGAGCGCTTCCTGCGGCTGGTGAGGATCTGGATGCGGGTAAAAGATGGCTAGTGCAGTGGTCTCCAAAGTGGGGAGCGCAAGAGGATCCTTGGGGGTGCGCGGCAGGAGGAGCGCTTGGGTGGGAGTCTGCACGGCTTTTTTTTTTTTTTGCTTTGGCAAAAATGGTGGAGCCAGCGCGGCAGGGGTGCGTGCTCAAAAATTGTTTACTGATGTAGGGGTGTGCGATCAAAAAAATTTGGAGACCACTGGGTAGTGGCTCGCGGGCTGATGCACGTCCACGTTTTTGTATCTGCACAAGGCTCTAGCCATGTGAGGTCATCAGAGAGCCATCTCGTGCTGCCATTCTTAGGGGTCTTAAATCATAGATACGAGTGCAGGGGAGTTGTCTTACCCGGTGCTGAGATGCTGCCACCTCTGGGGTGGGGCACGGGCAGTTCATACAGGGGTCCCTCAGCAGGACTGAATTTTTCCTGAGGACTGGCAGGCAGCTGTTAGCCGCACAGCAGCACTGCCTGAGTCTAGGGCAGGAGGTGATCAGTGTGTGGGGCTGGAAGTGCAGGGGTCCAGGCAGCACACTGTCATCACTGGCACTGGAATCTGAATGGCCGGCAGGGTCCTTGGCCTAACCTCCAGTGAGGAGCAGCTGTTTGTCTTTCATCTGAAGGACAAACTCCTGCAGCACAGTACTGGTCACTGACTGACGGGGAGAGCGCCCCCTGCAGAGCCCCCCTCTCCCTGCAGTATAGCGCCCCCTAGTGCTGCACGGGGGCCAACACTGACTGCCAGGGGAGAGCGCCCCCTGCAGGGCCCCCCTCTCCCTGCAGTATAGCGCCCCCTAGTGCTGCACGGGGGCCAACACTGACTGACCAGGGAGAGCGCCCCCTGCAGAGCCCCCCTCTCCCTGCAGTATAGCGCCCCCTAGTGCTGCACGGGGGCCAACACTGACTGACCGGGGAGAGCGCCCCCTGCAGAGCCCCCCTCTCCCTGCAGTATAGCACCCCCTAGTGCTGCACGGGGGCCAACACTGACTGACCGGGGAGAGCGCCCCCTGCAGAGCCCCCCTCTCCCTGCAGTATAGCGCCCCCTAGTGCTGCACGGGGGCCAACACTGACTGACCGGGGAGAGCGCCCCCTGCTGAGCCTCCCTCTCCCTGCAGTATAGCACCCCCTAGTGCTGCACGGGGGCCAACACTGACTGACCGGGGAGAGCGCCCCCTGCAGAGCCCCCCTCTCCCTGCAGTATAGCGCCCCCTAGTGCTGCACGGGGGCCAACACTGACTGCCAGGGGAGAGCGCCCCCTGCTGAGCCTCCCTCTCCCTGCAGTACAGTTCCCCCTAGTGCCGCACTGGGGTCACAGAGCACCCTCTGCTGGCTCACTAGCACCCCCCAGCACCCAGTGGCTTTTCCTTAGAGGTCTCCTATCCAAGCACTGCCTGGGCCCAAACCTGCTTAGCTTGTGAGAGGTGACATGGTCGCTCCTTCCCCCGATGCTTGCTGGGGCCTGAGCTCCTCATCGCCCTGCCTGTGGGGGATTCCTCAAGGGGGTGAGGGGAGCACATTTAGTTGCCTTCAGCCTACTGGCTTGGGGATCCTCCAGGCCAAGGATTAACCCCCTGGCCCGAGCTCCTGTCCCTGGTAGATCACAGGCAGGAGGCTCCGAGGCCCCTGCTCCAGCGCTGTGATGGTTTGTCCTGTGGGATTTTGGGGCAGGCAGTTGTGGTAGCCTCAATCCCGTACCTAATCCAATTAGGGGCACCCCCCACCCCGCGCCAGCCGCAGCTCGTCAGGCCTTAAGCTTCCCTGTACAAGTCAACGCAGCGGATTTATGTAAAAGCCCCTATTATGTGGCATTCGGCTGTATCATAGCCTGGGTCCCCTGCATGGCTGGGACACACCTCATGGGGCAAGAAGCAGGGCCTGGATCTTCCCGCAGCAGGGAAAGGGCACTGAGGGAAGCCTCCCCCCCCCAAGTGAGGGGCCCTGGATCCAGCTGCAGGAGGTCTCTGCCCTCCCCATAATGATGGAGGAGTGGGGAGTTCACAGCAGGGCACTGAGCAGCTGAGGGGGACGTGGGGAGATCGGGGGGCATCACTTGAGGAATCCATGTGCTCTTTGCTGGCTCCCCATGCGCCACCCCAGAAAGGGGGCCCCAGGCTGCTCCCCCCAGGGACTGTCAATCATTCAGCCCCTGCCCCCCAATGGGGCCTGGCTTGGCCACCAGGTCCAAGGTTCCTGCTGCTTGGCCCCTGCTGACCTGTCCTCCCCCCTGCCCTCCCCCCCCAGGACATCATTGAGGACAGGCTGGACAGGGAGTTGTGGCCCTTCGTCTCAGACCCGATCCCTTCCACCAGCTCCCAGGCTGCTGTCAGGTAAGACTGAGCCTGGCTGGGCTGAGGGGGGCAGAGTCCTGACATCCCTCCCCCCCACCCAGGGTGTAGGAGCCTGTGTGTCTGGGAGTGCGTGGCCAGGACCCCGCCCTCTACAGGGGAGGGGGTGCCCAAGAGACTGGAGCCATGAACCCCTCTCACCATGTCTCCCGCCCCCCAGCAGTCCCTCAGCACACCAGGGCCCAGGATGGAGGAAAGGGACTGGCCGGGCTGTAGACAGCACCCCCAGCCCAGGGCAGGTGCCACCCTCCCCTACTCCCTCTTGCCTGCTTTGGGACTCCTGTCTCACTGCCTTGGGCAGGGCCTGCCCCCCTGCCTCCTCCAGGCCCTGCCCTTCCATCTGGCATCCCTCAGCGAGCCCCTGGTACCACACTGCCCCTCTCTCCCCCAGTGCCTTCTTCGGGCATTGGCACAAGAGCAAGCCAGCGACCGAATACCGGACAGGCCAACGCCTCATCATCTACGTGCTCGGTGGGGTGTCCATGTCTGAGATGCGCTGCACCTACGAAGTGACCCAGGCCAGCGAGGGCAAGTGGGAGGTGGTGATCAGTGAGTGGGGCGAGTCCTGGGGGGAGGAAGGCTGGAATGCCCAGGTCAGGGACAGTCGGGACCCTCCGGGAGGGGAAGACCCTAGAACTGCCTGCCCAGCACCCACAGGGCACCCATGCCACAGTCTGTCCTCCCGCACCTGGGGAGCCTGGGAACAGATGTGCTTGCCCCACCTGCCCGCAGCCCCACATGACTTGTATCTAGCCATCAGATCTCCTGGCCTCTGGCTCCCCAGGGCTCTCCTTGCCCAGGGACCTTGTGTGGGGGCCCAGTAAGACACCCCAGTAACACCCATAGGGATATGGCTCACCCCCTGCACACACCCCTCGGAGACCCAAGGGTGAGGAACGCTGTCAGCGCGTAGCTTCTTGCCTGGCCATGCAGGGTACAGCGGTATGAGGGGTGCAGTGCCAGGCTGCGGGGGGCAGGAGACAGCCCCTCCCCCCCTGCACTAGAGCAGGGTCCAACTGCAAGGATGGGGGAGATGGTGATGCCAGCCTCATGCCTCCCCCACTGTGCCCACCACTGCCAACCACCTCTCTCCCCCGCCAGGTTCCAGTCATATCCTGACCCCTAAGCGCTTCCTTGATGACGTCCAAACCCTCCACCAGCTGCCCCCCGAGGAGACCTAGAAGCACCCCCCTCCTCCCAGAGACTCTGCTCCCCACAGCTCGCTGCTCCCCACAGCTCGCTGCCCCCAGCTCCACCTGCTTTTCTCAAGAAGGCATCTTCCTCCCTACTCCTGGTGTCAGTTTTGGGGGGAGGGACAGGGGAGGGGCTGGGACCCCCAGGGTGCTTGGCTGTTAGGGCAGGGGGCAGGCCAGGCTCCCTCCCTCTGGCACAGCATCTAGAGTTGTGGCCTTCTGTGCTCCATGGCCACCCTGCCTCCGATGGGGTAAGGGGACAGTCAGGCGCTGTTATCTACCAGCGTCAGCCATTCCAACCTCCCCTGCCTGGGACCCAAAGTACAGTCCATCCCCCTCCCTCTCCTGTCACCCCTCTGTCAGCCATGGGGGGGTGCACAGAGGTTGCTACCAGCATCTAACTTTGAGGGGGGATGTGATCCAGCCACTGAGCCCCAGGCTGTGTCTGTCCAGTCTGCCAAGGGTTAAAGAGAACCCCCCCTTCTGCCCCCATATCATCCCCCTTCACCACCTTGGGGTGCTGGCCCAGGCCTGGCTCCCTGCACCCTTCCCACCACAGCCTGGCACCCTCGCCTCTCAGCCCCGTCCCCCGGTGGGGACCTCAGCTCCAGAAGTGGGGAGGGGTCCTAGGAGGGGTTGCAGTCAAAGTGCCCAAGTAAGTCGGGGTGGAGCCAGGACTGCATAGGAGGTGCGTCCAGGGTTGGTCTGCAGCAGGGCAGAGCTGGGCTGCACCTAGGGCCCCACAGGACTCAGGCTGGGCTCACTGACCCAACGGGCCTGGATCAAATGCCCCTGCCCAGTGGCAGACACCGCCCCAGTGCCTTTCCCTGGGTATCAGAGCCACCCCCTGGGCCCCTGGAGCCCCAGCTCCCTCTGAGGCAGCCAGCTCCAGCCCCCTTGGGTCTGATCAAGCCCTGAGCCAAGCCTCACCCCCTGCATCCCACAGGCCCTAGAGGCCCCCTCCCTCTTGCCCGCCGGCAGGGCTGTGCTGGGGCAAGCGCTGGCAGG
>CM047504.1:3811015-3900411 GCA_026122505.1 Aldabrachelys gigantea
GCTGTAAAATATCTCCACATCCTCCATATCTTTTTAAAGTTCTGTTAAATAATTGAATTGATTTGACTTCATTATTAGTAACAAAATGGTGAACGTCGTGCTGTTTTAACAACCTGCTAAAAAGGTTTGTTTAAAAATTCTTTCCACTGATGGGTTTGTAATGTCTGAGGCACGACCTTTGCTAAAAATAGCTTTAAAGGCCTTGGATACCGCACCACTCGTCTTGTCTTTTAGGCCTAAGGACCAGGCATATTTGGATAGGATGTCTATTGCCTTTAAGATGTACTTAAAGCCTCTGTTGTGTTTGGAGAACTGGCGCACATCTACTAAATCTGCCTGCTATTGTGCGTCCACATCTGAAACAATGGTCTTGTTTCTTTTAAAACGTATTCGAGCTGGTTTGTGTAAAGTGTAAGCCTCCTGGTGTGAAAGCCAAGCCGTTGCCTGTCCTCTATTTAAAGTTTTACTATGCTTTTTGGCCACTCGAAAAAGAGGATTCACCTCGCCAAAGCTCCCAGCTTCCCTGGGGGTATAATATATTTTCTTTAACAGAGCCATCTGCGGAGACACGACTGTTCCTGGTACCATGTTTTACTAACACATGCATGGAGGGGATAGTCATACGGACACATTTAAATAAGTTTAATTAATTGCCTGGTTTAACATAACCTTTGACAGCCATCTGTAAAAATGGACACCATGACCTCTACAATGAGGGACTCTGATCTGGTTCATTTTTCTATTTTGTCCTTTTCCAGATTTTCCTCTTGAGATCTGCGTCTCAGACAGGAACAAAAACAGCTGATGAACGACAGGGCTACCGATGTGTAAGTTCTCAAAGGCCTCTTGAAAGGCATCGTTGAGCTGTTGAGAGATTTTCAGACAAAAAACAGCGTTAGCCCCCCACTGCTTGTTCTTAGATTTATGCAATGCCAGGTTGATTCTTAACCCTATTATACCTCCAAGATTGATCGTCGCTTCTTAATCATTCACTTACCTGAGCGACGTCTTTCCCGTTCACCTTGCCCGCTGGTGACTCCCCCAAGCCATGTCGTCTTCCAACGTTGGGGGGGTGGACAATGAGGGGCCATCACACTCATCAGGATTCTTCACGAGGCAGGGCCAGCTCTAACATTTTTGCCGCCCCAAGTGAAAACAAAGAGCGCCGCCCCTCCCGAGCGTGGCGTCGCCCAAGACCCCGCCCCCCAAGCGTGGCGTCACCCAAGACCCCGCCTCCCCCGAACGTCATGTCGCCCAAGTCCCCGCCCCTCTGAGCGTCACCTTACCCAACTCCCCGCCCCCTCCCAGCATTGTGTCATGCCGCCCAAGTCCCCTGCCCCTCCTGAGTGTCGCACCGCGCAAGTCCCCGCCTCCCCGAGCGCTGTGCCGCTGAAGCCCTCCCCAGCCAAGTGCTGCGCCACTCAAGTCCTTGCCCCCTAGCATGGCACCACACCTCCCAAGCCCCTCCTCCCCCCAGGGCCACCTGACTGAACAAAAAAACAAAAACAAAAATAAACCCCTAGTGCCGCCCCGTCCCGAGGTGCCACCCCAAGCATGTGCCTGGTGGTCTGGTGTCTGGAGCCAACCCTGTCATGAGGGTTCGGGGTCGGGTTCCAAGGTATCTATCAATGGTCGAGTCAAAGGGCCCTCCTCGGAACTGTCACTGCTATAGCGCTTTATCCATACAAGCCGAAAGGTCCTCAGGGCTAAAACAAAGTCCGAAGTTCTCAGGGGGTGGTAAAGGAGTCTATGTCTCCTATCAGCCTTTCCACAATTCATAAAACACATCTTCTTGGTAAGAGATGGCCTCCTCTGCGCAGCGCTGGGATTTATGGGGTGATGGTGCTGCACTCTGACTGGCAGAGGACATTGGAAAGAGTTCTAAGAGGGGTCATACGACCCTCTTCTGGGCGGTTCACTCCTTCCGAGAACCTACCCTATTTTGGTCAACTCTCCTCTTGGGGCAGTCCTCTGCAGCTGAAACCCATCGCAATTGGTAAAGGGTAGTGGGAGGAGTTCTTAGAGGGGTCACATGAAGCACTTCCGGATGGGTCACCCCACCCCAGAATTCCCCCCAGTTGGTCAAATCTCCTCTTGGGGTGATCCCCAGTGGCTGAAACCCCTCCAGATCAGTAGACGGCGGTGAGAGGAGTTCTTAGAGGGGTCACACAAATCACTTCTGGACAGGTCACCTGCCCCGGAACTCCCCCTGATTGGTCAAATCTTCTCTTGGGGCATTCCTATTGGGGCAAAACCCATCCTGATTCATAGAGGACAGTGGGAGGAGTTCTTAGAGGGGTCACATGACACATATTGCTTCTGGTCATGTGTCCGCCTTGGGCCCAGAAGTAATACCCCATGGGGTGGGTCTTCTGATGACCGGTGGGCAGGGCTTATTGGGTCAAGGGGTGGGGTTAACATCTGATTAATGGTAGGGCCCTTATACTACTGGAGCGCCTTGTTCTGTTTGTCTCCGTTCCGCTTCATTCCTCAAGCACTCCACCAGAACAGATGTTACTTAGGATCTCAGTTGCCACCAGCTGGACAGTGGGACTTGGATCTTTCTCTAGGACCTGGAGAGCTGAAATTACAGAGGACAACACGTTAGTGAACAGACTGTCAAATCACAGCTAAGTGTGATCACAGAACCTTGAAGTACGTGAGCAAAATGATCACATGGAAAAATGTGAAACTGGGCTCAGTCCTTCTGTTGGGGTGGAAAATACATGAGAGGTGAATAGGCCTCACTTTTCATATAGTCCCCTGTGCCTGAAAGAGCTGGAGACTTATTACCTCTGAATACCATGCTACAGCAGCTCTCCAATACAAACAAAGCTTTAGGTTCCCCCATTGGTTCCTTCCATGATCCCAACTGTGGGGAGACCTTGACTCTACCAGAAAGTCATCCACTCTGCTGCAAATGGAAGAAGATCCATTTTTTCAATTGCTTCCACTTTTAAGTTATTTTCCAGCTCTCTTCAGGAGCCACTGCCTGAGCTCAACTAAACCTGGAATTTAACAGAAGCCAGGTCCAAGGTGGTTTGTGCATAATACAGGGCACCTACTGGAAGAAAAATTGCTGGTGGGAAATTGGGGGTAGCAGAAAGTGGCTACAACTTCTTCTCACTTGGGGAGTCCACAGAGAGCCAATAAAGCCCAAAGTGTGGATAGCACTGGCTGGGGAAGGGGAATTGCCAGGACAACCAGGAGATGCACTGACTCATATCACACCTTCTGCAGCTTCCTCCTTCAGGGGAAATTAAAGCTGACTTTCCACTGGGCAAGAATGCATTTGTGCTTTGACGCGTGGCTGATGCACTTTGCACCAGTGGTATCAGTTACTGCTGCTTGTCAGCTAAATTCCTTTATAACAACTCACTAATGAGCAGGACTTCAGCTGTATTTATTACTTACACATCAGCAGATATTCCCGGTCCAGCCATTTCATACGCTGAGCGTCTGTGTGTTCCAAGATGATGCCTAAATACAAAATGTAAAATAAATAACAGCAACAAGAATAAAACCTTCCCTTGCTGAGTATAAAGTGGTGTTGGCAGCCCCTAGACAGGTCATTGGCGTCTCTTACTGTGGGCCTACGGGTGAGCTATGGGCAAGAGGATTCTGGAGCAGGTTAGAGCCCACAATGAAGAGAATGAGAGAGACATTTTTTAAAAAAGACCGTTTACAGAAACCCCATTTGCTTGAAACAGTCTGTGCTTCTCTTGCCACTGCAGTCAGTTACTGGAGACATACTAAGAGAGTGTCTTGGTCTGGTGGTCTGAGCAAAGGACTGGGACCAGGAATGAGTGAGTTCTGAGCAGGGATCTCACAAGGTGAGTGACAGGTGAGCCTTAGATGAGCCACAATGCCTGCCTGTCTCACATGGGTGTGCTAGGGAGAAGAGGGCACAGGGCCAAAGAGGAGAAACCTAATGGTTCCTTGACAAGGTGCTGTGGCCAGGAAGGTGAAACAGCAGGCGCTATGGGGAGGTGAGCTGCATGCCTCCCAGTGAGGAGCACTGAACAGCACTGGGTAGGTCTGCACTTTGAGCTAGGGGTATCCCTCCCAGTTCAATGGGACGGGCCCACACTAGCTCTGACAGCGCTGCCATGCTACAATTAGTATGTGGCTAAGGCAGCACAAGCAGTGGCAGGAGCAGCCACCTTGAGAATAGACTTTGGGGTTTGGATGGGATCATACTTGGGGTGGTTGAACTTCCTGTTGCTCCTGCCATCACAGCTACTCTCTCTTTTTAGCACACAGGGCTAGTGCGGGTGTGTCTCATCAAGCTGGGAATCATACCCCCAGCTCAAAGTGTAACCATGCCCTACGTGACGGTGTCCCAGCCGCTACTGCAAAATGATTGCACCGTGCTTTCCCTGCAACAATCCCGAAGCACTTCATAGCAACCAATGAATTCCTCCTACCACCACCCTGGAGAGGCAGGGACATTAACATCTCCATCTATGGGTGGGAGCTGAGGCACAGAGACATTAATGGCACAGTGGGACTTTTTCTGTCTCTCTCAATGGGAATCTCAAAAGGGACATTGGGCATCATCTCTCACCAGCTAACTTGGCGGCAACTGCCCGGATCCCTTCCCAGCTGCTATAGAAGTAGGTGATGGTGTTTTTGTATAAGTTCTCCAGCAGCTCTGCATTCTCTTTGGCCTAGAGGAAATCAGGGACACATGAGCTCTCTCTGGCTAGAAGTGCCCTTTGACTGCCAGCACATGCTTTTACGAATGACAGGTAAATATGGAAAAGAACAGGTGGCTGGGTAGAAGTGGGAAAAATGGGAATCTGGGGCAGATTTACATTTCCCATCACCCTCCCTCATATATCCCACCCTTACAGTTATTTACATTGTCCATCACACGTCCCCCCCACCCACACACGCCCCTCTACACCACCACAAGCCACTCCAGTCAATAATCTCATACAGTTCAACAGCTCACTCACAAGGTGTCTGCAAATGTCCTCCTGGAGCTCTTCAGGATTCAGCTCGGCTGTGTCACCAAGGTGCATATTAATTGCATGTTGGAGTCTCTTCAGCCCCAAAAACGGGAAACAGAGGTGAAATGTAGCTCTGCATTTCTGAAAAAGAGTGTCACAACATTGAACTGTTCCCTACCGAGTGCTGTGTTCAATCAAAGGGAACTCACCTGCGTGACTGCGCATCTATTCCAGGATAAAAAGGGATTCATCAGGATGTAATTGGCAGAAACATGCAGGAATGACTAATAGAGGAGAGAGCTTCCACTGAAACCTGGAGGTAGCATCCATGTCTTTTGGGAACAGTTATACTGATGAAAGCTGCTTCAGCAGCCACAGCTGTGGTCTCTCCTCTGTTCTGGGGAGGCAGGGGCCTGGGGTGCAGAGACAGACAGGAACAGAGACCTGTAGGGGTCAGACCCGTGACCTATCCTGAATTCTGGTGAAGCAGTCATGGACCAACCTGGCTGGAACTGACTCAGCAGGAGGGCAATGAACTAAGGGAGAATTTGGGCCTCCACAACAGGCAGGAATAGCAGAGCTTCCCTGGCATTGGGAGGAAAATTCCTTTGGCTTGTAAATAAGTCACTGTCAGTCTTACCATTGAAACCTGGGGGTTTGGGTCTTGCAGGTGCAGCAGAAGTGTGACCCAGCTCTTTCGAACCTGCTCAGTGAAATAGGCCTTCCATGTTTTCTTTGTCAACTGAGCCAAGATTCCAAACAGGACAAAGGCCATTGAGCGAAGAGCATCATCCTCCTACAGCCAAGAAAACCCCACAACTTGATAAGTAAGGGATAATCCCATCACACACCGCACACAGCCATCTCTTCTATGCTAAAGTAGAGTGATTCCAACTACAGCTAGTCGGAAAAACTTTAATTAACCAATTTTTTGTTCAAATTTGCTGATTCATGGAAATATTTTAGAGCCAGTTCAATTTTGATGAAATTCCTGCGGAAGCCAGGCAGGGGTCCTTAGAAACCTGCCTGGTGTCTTGCCAGTGCACCCATCCAGGTCCTTGGCAGCCAATCTAGCAGGCTGACTAGGATTGTAGGCTTCCAAGCCCCCAGCTTCAGGGGGAGAGAGAGAGCTCAGTGGTTTGAGCATTAACCTACTAAACCCAGGGTTGTGAGTTCAGTCCCTGAGGGGGCCATTTGGGGAACTGTGGTAAAAAGCTGGGAATTGGTCCTGCTTTGAGCAGGGGGTTGGACTAGATGACCTCCTAAGGTCCCTTCCAACTCTATGACCCTCAGAGTCCTGGCTCTCAAATTTGCAACTCCCTGGCACCTCTAGTTCCCAGCACCAGGATAGTCTGAGAGCAGACTGCCCTGGGCCAAGGCTTCCAATAGAGCGAGGCTGAGCATAGTAATTCTGTTTCACAAGGAATTTTGAAGGTTGGGGGAGAGAGGTTCCCACAAATAGGAACAAAACCAAAATTTGAAATCTCCAAATTCTCTGCTAAACAGAATTATCATTCCAACCCTCTCATATAAAAATGGTAGAGAGCATGCCCAAAAGTCTCTATTGCACTCTGTAACCCCCTTTTCATGGTTATCTAGCTACCTAATCTAGTATTCAGACTTCCTTTGAGGTTCTCAGTGGCAATAAAGAAGAACAGAAGGGTGAGACTGTGGGAGCAGGGATGTCATCCCCATCCTCCTAATGTTCTCCTCCTCCATAAATCACCTCTCTTCCCTAGGGCCTAAAATCTCTGCACTCTGACATGAGCAATGCCCAGGGAGTCCACATTACACATCGTAAATGGAGTCTAATCAAGATCGGTTGAACTGGGGTTTGACAGTTCTGTTCACATACATCGTCAAAGTAGGTCCGGATCTGTTGGGTGAGGTCTCTGAAGGAAGAACCGATGTCCTTCTCTTTCAGTTCCTTCAGGACTTTGGCCAGGGCTTTCATGCTCTCGCCAATGACTTCAGAACTGAAAATGTCATGTAAGGCCCCGATCAGTATGGCCAGGAGAAATTTCTTGTGCTTTTTCACCTGGACAAACAGATGACATTAAAGAACAATTATCACTGATCACAATTCTAAGAAGTTTTCTTTAGCAGTTATGAAGCAGTGGGAATTTCATCAACCCCCTCTCACCCCAGAGACTTATAGCTATATTTCAGACCAGGTGCTAGCTACAATGAGCCAAACTCAGTGCCATAATACACCTGTGTAATCCTATTATTAGATTTCTAGTTACTTAGATTATCTGGTCTGACCTCCTGCACGACACAGATCTTCCCCAAAATAGTCTCTGTTGGAACTAGAGTGTATCTTTTCGAAAAAAACATCCAATCTTCATTTTAAAATGGCTAGTGACAGAGAATCCACCACAACCTTTGGCAAATTGTTCCAATGGTTAATTAAAATTACCATTAAAAATGGATGCCTTATTCCCAGTCGGAATGAGTCTAGCTTCATTTTTCCCCATTGAATCTTGTTATACCTTTGTTTGCTAATGTGAAGAACCCATTACCAAAAATTTTTCCCCATGTGAGTAGTTATAGACTGTCCTCAAGTCACTCCTTAACCTTCTCTTTGTAAAGCTAAATAGACTGAGCTCCTTGAATCTATCACTAAAGGTCTATTTTCCAATCCTTTGATAATTCTTGGGACTCTTCTCTGAATCCTCTCTAATTGATCAGCATCATTCTTGAATTGTAGTCACCTGATCTGGACACAGTATTCCAGCAGTGCTCACATGAGTGCCATATTCAGAGGGAAAAACACTTCTTTACTCTGATTCAAGAGTCCTCTGTTTATGCCTCCAAGGATCATGTCAGCCCTTTTGGCCACAACTTGGCATTGGGAGCTTATGGTCAACTGATTCTCTGCCATGACTCAAGTTTTTTTTCAGCGTCATTGCTTCCTGGGATAGAGTCCCCTATCCTGTAAGTACGGCCTGCATTTTTTCTTCCTAGATGTATACATTTACATATGCTCATATTCAAGTCTACATTGTTTACTTATGCCCAGCTTACCAAAGGATCCAGCTTGCTCTGTATTGACTGCAAAAAGGTTACTAGGGTATGAGAGAGAGCAGAATTTGGCCTAGTGCATTGTGTGCAGCCTCTGTAAACTCTGAACAATTATTTCCTTGGTTTCTTTAGTTATGTTGCATTCTATTCAGTAATCTCTCATACCTTCTCAGGCGCCCCATGGACTATATTTCCCAGGCCTCTTACAGCCATCTGACGGACAATGCTGTTCCTATCCTGTGACCTTTCTTCCAAGATCCGTAAGACATTCTTTAGGAACTTCTTCTCCCTGAGCATGGGGTCACTCATTAGCTGAAATAAAATCAACATGTCCATTAGCCCCAGTATGATCATAAAGATTGGGAACAGAATTTGAGCCGACACGGAATACACTAAAAACAACAAGGAGTCCTCCTACAGCCACAGTCTTGTAGATACAGACTAATATGGCTTCCCCTCTAACACTTGGCACATAACACACTGTATTTTTATCATTCCACACAAATGAGAAATGTCTTAAAAACACAGAGCTTTCTGTTTGGGCACTATAACAGGGATCCACTCACCTCTTGAGAACCTCTTAGTGGCTGGGTCTGGTGCCACGGTCCTTTTCTCACCCCTGGTGCACCCTGCCAGCTGACTTCAGTGAGTCTTCTGTGGCTCAGGCCTCTGGCTAAGTGCCAAAGGCCAAATGAACCCCTTCTGGGGTAGTCAAGAACAGTCCCATTGCCCTGACTAGGGTCTCCAGCCCCAACTCTGGGTCCTTGAAATTCTGCCCTTTCTTCAAGCTCTCCATAAGCATTTTCCCCTTCCTGGGTCCTATGCCACTGTAAGTGATAGGGGAACCAGGGCCTGCCCATAACTCTGAGGTACAAACCATGGACCCTGTAAACAGTAGTTAGGCACTGCTTGATTTCACTTCATTGTTGCTTCTTCCTACCGGCCACTTTTAGCTTCACCCTCACCTCAAGGTTAAAGTTCTTAAGGACTCTCTTCCTGCAAACCCAACTTAAGCAAATGCTGCCAGAATCAAACTCTGGCTATCCCCTGAATTTCTGTGGCCAGAGAGCAGCATCCTTTCTTGCCCCTCCAGCTCCTGCCAGGAACTGACCTGCTAAGGCCCTGCAGCTCCTTTTAGCTGAGTCTGATGGGCTCTGATTGGCTGCTTTCATGAGGCCTCTCTAGACAGACCCAGATCTGTGGCTCTTTTCCAGAGGCAGGGTGCAGTAGGACCACAGGGCCTCTTGGAAGTAGCCTCAAAGCCCGGATAGCGCCCATCCCAGGCACAGATTGATTGTTTTTCCTAGAACTAGATGAGCCCCTAAGATAGTTGCTTAGTGTAAGTGGGAAATATGATTCAGATGTTAGAGGAAGGAGGTGGAAAGGGAGGATGGTCCAGCAGTTATCACACTAGCCTAGGACTTAGGAGACCCAGCTTCAACTTCCTGCTCCCTCAAAGACTTCCTGGGTGACCTTGGGCAAGTCACTTAGCCCTTCTGTGCATCAGCTCCCTGCCTGTAAAATAGGAATAAGAGTGCTTCCCTACCTCCCAGGAGTGTTGTGGGGATCCATACATACATTAATGAGTTTTGAGGTACTCAGATACTACAGTAATGAGAACCTACGATAGATGTGAATGTATTTATATGTTGCTTGTTTTATAGTATTAGGACACTAGGTTCATTCAGAAGATCTGCTGAGCTGAACCCAAATCAGGAGCTGTTGGTTAGTATCAGCATTAGGACTTGGCAGAAGAGGTCCAGGAATCCAAACTCTTTCTGTATCTCTCTCAGCCAGCCCTTGTGGTTGTGCAGCTAGTCTAGGCAATGACAGCAATACAAATATCAGAGAGAGAACGACTCCGAAAGGTAGAATGAAGTTCCTTGTCAGGTTTCCATATAAAGCAGGACCCACTCTACAATCTAAAATGACAATTACTCCTAGGAACTGAACTGCACAACTCCCGAAAGAAAGGCAAACAGACAATAGTCTAAAGGTGAAACTGCTCTTCAGAGCCCTGTGTCTTACCTGGGCAAGGAAAGCTGTGCCAGTGACTCGGAAGTTTCCCGTTGGGGAATTCACCCAGGGGAGGAGGTTCTGGATGATCTCAGCTGTTATTAGTCGAGATCTTAGCAGAACTCTGGAAGGCAAAAGAAACCACTTACGGGGTCAATTGCACACTTCAAAAACTCAGCTGCTCTGAGCAGACAGCTCTGATATCTATGGGTGGGAGCTGTATGTTTCCACCCAGGGCACGCCCCCCACAAAGCTATAAACTGGAGATTCCCTCTCAGCCACTCTATTTGCTACTGATTCCCAAGGATAAAATGATGCCTCCTAGATCTCTTACCTCACCAGCACACAAACTCCCTCATGGTGAGTCTGGCGGGTTTCAAGCAGAATCCACGTTCCCTGCTCCCTGAGTGCTCTCACCAGGCTCTCATTCCCAACTTTGAAAAGCACGGATTCTAATGCTTGGACAGAAAACCTGGGGAAAGAGAGGCACAGAACTGCAGCATCTGGTAGGAAGGTGCAGCCTGAACAGAGTCAGGAAGCCCCAGTTATTTGTCAGGTCTGCTGTTCATCGACAGTTCATCCATTGGCAATATTGTGGACAACAGCGTCCCTGGAAGGACTTGATGCCGGGAGGTAAGTTTCAGTCTCATACATCTCATATAACTAGTTTTGCTAGGGACAAAATTTTGCAGTCATTTTTCCCTTTCTGCATGGAGCATGGGCACTAAGACTACAATGATATGGAAAAGATACATGATCAGGACCCAAAAACTGGGGGCATAGAGTGCGGTGATCACTAATGGACATTTTGGGGTCATATCTCCAGATATGATGTGACAGAGCACTGAGGGTTTGCACTTGAATCAGCATTCTGGTCACCATTAGTAGTAATTCAGTTCCTCACAGAAGGCCTAATTGGTCAGAGGTGTACCTGATTATGAGGTCAGTTTGGGGCTAGGGAGTCATGGAACCAATCATTCCATTAACAGGGAAACTGTGTAAAAGGACATGGGCAGGAGCCCTTTGAGGGGAACAGATAGAGAAAGAAACTTGGGTGACCAGATGTCCCAATATTTGGGGCTTTATCTTATACAGGTGCCTATTACTCCCAACCCCCTGTCCTGATTGTTCACACTTGCTGTCTGGTCACCCTAAGAGAAAGAGAAAGACAAAAAGCTGGGAGAGCCTGACAAAGTGAGGTCTCTGAATGGAAACACTCAGGGCCGTCCTTAGGATTTATGGGGCCCTACGCCGTATTATTACACTGGTGCCCCTATGCCGGATGGCAGCCCAAGCGCACAGCCTGGTGGGGGAGGGGGAGGAGGGACGAGACAGCAAAGGGTAATGAGACGCCCGGCCTGCTTCACTGTGGCGGAGAGTCACAGTTCCCTGCAGAGACCCCCAGACCCTCTCCCTCATGCAGAATGGACATGAAGAAAGTACCTAATGAAGAGCACTGAAACTTGGGAATGAAAAATGTCAGTCACAGGCTTTTTGATATGCCCTGAAGTTTGTCAGAGATTTAGGGTACGTCCAGACTACCCGCCGTATCGGTGGATAGCGATCGATTTATCGGGGATCAATATATCGTATCTCATCTAGACACGATATGTCGATCCCTGAATGCACTCCCCGTTGACTCCGGAACTCCACCGGAGCGAGCAGCAGTAGTGGAGTTGATGGGGGAGCCGCGGACGTCGCTCCCGCGCCGTGAGGATGGGAGGTAAGTCGGAATAAGATACTTCGTAGCTGAAGTTGCGTATCTTACAGCGACACCCCCGCCCTAGTGTAGACCAGGCCTTATTTGCAAAAACTTCGTAGTAAGGGGGAGTCAGCTGTCCTGCTGAATACAACATTACATATAATGGAATACATGATGCAGCTCTTCTGTTTTACATTTTCTTAATCAGTATTTCTAAGATGAATTTATATTTTAAATGTACTCAAACCTTAAGCCAGCATTCCAGATTACTACATATTTAACTCACTGAAACAAAGACATTATTTTTAATTAATCAGAGAGGTTTAGTGTGTTCATAACAATGTTAATTGCTTTTAAAAAAAGGGAACACTAATTTACGTTGTCTGATCTCCACAACAATAGACATGTTTATGAAATTTCACCAACTTTAAAAAAATATGTTTCCAAAGATTTTAGGTATAACAAGGATTTTATGTCTTACTAAGGTACTGATTTTGCTGGAGGGTTCTCTTAAAACTAGTTCATCAGATAGCCAGAATTAAAGAAGGGGAAACTCTTTGTCCAGCTGTCTGGAAGGGAAGGACTGTTGTCCCTTTAAGGGCTCTCGTCAGTCGGGAGTGGGGGGACAGGCGGTGAAGGGATGGACAGAAAGGCCAGGAAGACTTGGAAGCATTTTTTTTTTTTAACTATAGTAATTAAAATGTGTATTTTAGATAAGGGAGGTCTTCTGAAGGATTTATTTAAAAAACTATATATCTGAAGATCCAAACATTTAAGGCTAAAGATGATTGTGCATTTAAGTCTATGCAAGCATTTTTTAGAGATATGATTTTATAATCTTCACCAGCTCACTAATGAGATATTTTTAAAGCAAATTTTAAACTAAGGTCCTGTAGACTGACATGTTCTGTGTAAATATTATATTAATGTTTTTGTCAGTAGAGTCAGAAACTGACAGTATAAAAATTTATTTGGGCATAAGCTTTCGTGGGCATCTGATGAAGTGGGTTATAGCCCACGAAAGCTTATGCCCAAATAATTTGTTAGTCTCTAAAGTGCCACAAGGACTCCTCCTTGTTTTTGCTGATACAGACTAACAGCACTATCACTCTGAAACCTGTCAGTATATACCTGGGGGTTGGCAAATGCCTGTTAAACGGCTTCATTACCCCTTGAATGGCTCTTTAACAGTTTCAATGTTGTGCTAATAGGTCTGGCAGGCTGGAGGCTTTTTCACTTTTAACTACTAGATTCCCTCCCAAGGAAGACTCACCAGGCTGCAGCAGCCATCTATGGGAGCCTGCAGGAAGGGTCAGAACAGGGATAGGAAAACAAGGTGCGTGGACGCTAAGACCCAGTGGTGCCCCAAATTTTCAGGTGCCCTTCGCAGCTGCCTATGTTGCCTATGCCTAAGGACGGCCCTGCAAACACCTTACCCTCCATTTTGGAGAAGAGTTTGGAGAGTTGAGATACAAGATAAAGGTGCTATGTATTGGTAGGGGGATTCAATAGACTATATGTTGACGTGTACAAACAAGAAAGTCTCAAGGTTTGTAGAAGATGTGGGGGTGAAACACCCCTCTCTATCACAGCAGGGGGGTCATCAGGGATTTCCCTGTTCTCTATGCAAATAGAGAGCCTGCTGGAGAAGCCGGGATAGAGGTTTGGTAGTCCGGGTGATGGAGGGAACACACTGCAATGGATGGCGAAGCAGCAAAGAGAAGTGTAGAACAGGGGTTTTCAACCTTTCTGTTTCTGAGCCTCCCCCCCACCCCCAACATGCTATAAATACTCCATGGCCCAGTTCCAGGCCTCGACCCTGCCAGGCATCAGAGTTTGGAGCTCCTGGCTCTGGATTTTAACTCCACAGGGTGCAGGGGCTCGGGACTGTAGTGCAGGTCCTGGGCCTCAGGGCTCCAGCCTGGCTGGGCTCAGAGCTTCAGCTTTCTGCCCTGAGCCCCAACTAGTCTAATGCCAGCCCTGCTTGGCGGACCCCCTAAAACCGGCCCAGTTGAGAACTGCTGGTGTAGAATACCCTACAGACCTTCCAACAATCCCACCATGCAGAAGAACAGCCTTTGCTTGCCTGGTAGCTTTAACAGCAAAAGAGCCTTCAAGAATTGATATGGGAGCAAGCTCAGATCTGGCAACAACTCCTCCAAAGTCTGGCAAGTCCTGTGACAGGAAATGGAAACCAGGCACAGGAGATCAGACTCTTAAAATGGGACATGCAAACAACCCTGATGTGGTTTTGGTTACTCTTAAAAGAGCAGCAGTGAGAACTCATAGGACAGAACAATGTGGGCCCTTCGACTGACACCCTATTTAACTGGGGATGTACATATATGGCTCTTAGTGATTAGCAGGCAAGAGATTATGACATGATTAAGGCAGCCATGCTGGACTAGGTGGGGCCTGTCCATAGAAAAGTACTGCCAGAAATGGAGAGTTGAAAGATGGACTGAGGGATTATCCCTCTGTGCATTTGGATAGAAATTGAAAGACTGGACCACTCACTGGTAAGGCCAGATACTCAAACTGGGAGGGGCGGGGGGAGAGATTCTGGAAGTTTCTTCAGAGTCTCCCTGAGCATACCTGAGTATGGGTTACGTGGCGCCAGCCAGTTAATCTGCACCCCACAGTTAAAGTTACAGAGGAATTTGCAGAGACGGACATTCCCAGAGTGAGTCAGTGGTTTAAGGGACTAGATTGGAGAAGGAGCAGAGTGCCTCCAGATGGGAAAGGCAGCAAGAAGAAGAGGGAGGAGCCTCAAGGAACCGTAGTGGGAGCTCGGCCTGCAGTGTGCTTCCGACATGGACGTGAAGGACAGCTAAAAAGAGACTGTCCTAAAATGGACTGTGAATTTGCACAGCTTTGTGGCTGGGACAAGACTCCCAGGCAGGGAAGAAAAAAGAAAGTAGCTACCATACCGGTATGGCTATGGGGGAGCCACCAAAGGGAATAATGGACACAGCTTCATCCTGTTTGCTGATCAGGCAGGAGTTAGTGAAACCCCACTGGATACTTCCCAGAGGTAGGATCAAAACTGAATGTGTCCATGGGGACAATACATTCTGCCCAATGGCAGAAGTGACTCTGGAAATCAAGGGGAAGTTTAGGCAGAAGCATGTAGGGGTAGTGGATGGATTGCCCCACTGCCTTCTGCTGGGCATGGACTGGGATCCCTTTCTAACCGGGACACCAAGGCATGTGTGGACGCCCAGGAGGGTGGAAGTAAAACCTGGACGGCCAGGTAAAGAGGAAATGTATGAAAGGGGGCGGAGGAACCTAGACATGAAAGTACAAGCCACAGAGAAGGTGAGGATGGAGAAGTTCCCTGAGAGACAAGAGGGAGGAGAGAGAAAACAAAAGTCAAGAGTAAAGGTGACTTAAGATCATCCATTGGGGTCAAACAGTCAGCAGATCCCTGACCACCAGGATCTCAGGAGCCGGCATCCCGAGAACACTTTGGAGGGACTCCCATGAACACAGACTGCTCGAAGAGGCTGGGGCACAGCATACCACTCATCACATATAGGTACCTAAATCTGGCCTGCGCATGGGCCAACAGCATGAGGAGAATATACACTTGTGTCTGCAGTGCCAGCTATCACAGAGCTAGGTACCCATCCATGGGAACAAATTCAAGTTTTGTGGACAAAACTTAGGCACCCATGCTTGAAAACCTGACTCACTTTGGCCACTACATAAGATCAGCCTTACTGGGTCAGTCCAATGGTCCATCTAGTCCAGTACACAGTCTTCCAACAGTGGTCAATGCCAGCTTCTTCAGAAGAAATGAACAGAACAGGGCAATTGTGTAGTGATCCAATCCCTGTTGTCCAGTCTCAGCTTCTGGTGGTCAGAGGCCTAGGGACACCCAGAGCTTGGGCTTGCATCCCTGACCATCTTGCCTAATAGCCATTGATGGACCTGTCCTCCGTGAACTTATCTAATTCTTTTTTTAACCCAGTTATACTTTTGACCTTCGCAACATTCCTTGGCAATGAAATCCACAGGTTGACCATGTGTTGTGTGAAGTCATACTTTCTTATCTTTATTTTATACCTGCTGCCCATCTGTGAACAGAGTTTAGATCCTGGTTTCCTAGGAAAAGTCCGAGACATTATAAAACCAGGAAGTCTGTAATTTGAGCACCTTGTTGGCTCGGAATAAAGAAACACAATAATAATAGAAACTAAGAATGTTGTGAGGTTGTTGGGAAATGTACATCAATGGGCTACCAGAGCTGAAGTCAACTGATGACACAGGAATCTCTTAGTGTTAACTGGGGAGGGGCACAGAGTGGGTGCCGAGGGGTCTGGTATGTACACTCTAGTTCATTAAAAGATTGCCATATGAGTCTCAAGGAAAAGCCTGTGTCACCAATATCATTGTGAAATGTATCTACAGATGCTGTGTAAAGGGCCATGTATATGCATTGAAAATTACATTCTTATGATCTGTTTCCAGGGACTAGTCACCAGGAAAGGTGAAAAAATGGTTTTCTTTTAGGCAAGAAATGTTTCTCCCATCTGTTTGTTTACATGTAAATTAAGCATGTAGGATTCACAATCAGTTCAGAAGGACTGTGAGAACTTAATAGGAAGTAGACAGGGGGTGAGGACTCAATTTTGGGGCACACAAAGGTTTGCTCTAGTATATTTGGGGGACAAAGAAGACACCCTGGCATCTTTCACATAGGAAGCAGATGGACAGTGAGACGAACAGCGGGGTCGCTATCAGGCTTGGTTGAGAACATTGGGTGAGAAACATCTTTAGACAGGAGGTTAACCTGTTGGCTACGTTTAGTCTCTAGGAGCATGTTATGATTTCATTTTACATGTAACCATTTTTTGCTTGCATTCTTACTCACCATCACTGGAATCTCTGTTCTTTGATCATCTCTGCTCATGTTTGCTCTATAAATATATCTAAGTGCTGTGTGTTTTGCACTGTAGAGTATAAGTGATACAGTATAAAGTAGAGAGTCTAAAGTAGAAGTAATAAACTGGTGCGTACTGTACCATTGGGAACAGCAGGCCTGCTAATTCTGTGGGTGTTCAGTGGATAAAAGGTCTGGACCCTATACGGAATGGTCAGAAGACTCGGGGGCTGGTGTGCGCCTATCACTAACCTGTACAAAGAGACTGGGGTCTGAGGAGGCCTGGATGGCAGTGCTTGTTCTGCCAGAGCCTGGTCATTTTAGCGAACTGACCCACAGCAGACACAGACAAGACTTCCTCACTCTAAGGGCAGGCGATGGTAAAGTGCCTCATAACCTTGGGAACTCCTGGGGAGTGTCACACAACTCTATTGGAATTCTCTTTGTTTCTCTCCCTTCCTTCTAATTACCGGCAAGGGTTGCCTTCAGTATGTTGTCGGTCTTTTTGGAATGACTCCTGGCTGCTGATCACTGGCAAAGGCATCTTTTGGCCTAAGGTTTGGCTGACCTGCTGCAGGAGAACAGGAAACAACTCTGGGAGCAGCTCCTGCACAGCTTTCCTCGACTGCAGTGCTGACACCACCTCAAAGATGGCACATGTTGCCTGAAAGGAGAGCATGGTAAAAAATGAGATCTCCTCCCAACACCATCACACCCTCTCTCCCCTTCTGATATCTGCTCTACTAAATTCTCTCTTCTGCCAGTAACTTGAATGACTGCGAGGAACTCCCTTAACTCATGGCTCAGTTTCCCACATCTATAAAAATGTGTATGACCTACCAAGGCATGTTGTGAGTCCTAAGGAAGATTTGTAAAGCACTGTGAGAAACCTGGTTCAAAGGACTTTCTTATTGCCAGCTGTTATTAAGTAAATCAGCCACGTACTCTAAAACTGCTGTATTTGTTCCACAGACAGCAGAGCTGGACTCAGGGAAACAGTACATCAGAGGAGAAGTGCCCACACAGCAATATTCTACCACACTTCTAGCTTTCCATCAGCAGGATTGTCACAGGGCAGAGGAAAGCCTGAAAGACGTGTCTGTCATCTAACTTACTGAGAGAGGTTCAGCAGCTGCCAAATGCCTGTCAGTTTCAGTCTCTGAAGTGAAGCTTCCTTCTTGGCTTGTTGACGTCTTTATTTTTTCTATTAGGACCTCTAGGACTTGAGTGGCAAGCAAAGGGTCTCCCCCCAGATATCTCCACAGTTCAGTGGTGTCACTGCAATTTAACAGAAGTTACATGTAACCCCTGGACACTTTTGTGGCTCAGACTGAATGCATCAGATTTAAGTAAAGACCAAATTATCTCCTTGCCTATGATGAGAACGTTAGGAGTGCTGTCCTCCTTTAACGCTCCTCCTGTTTAAATATTGAGTTTCCCAGTTACAGAACTAGGTTAAGTGACCTAGTCTTACTGCAGCCTAACCATTAATACTAGACTTCAGAGGGACAGGACAGAGCGCCAACCTCAGTTCCTGTTTTCCCACTTCCCAGTAAATATGGACTCATGAGCATGTGGCTCCCAAAGATCTAGGGTTTGGAAGGCAAGTTGATGAAAGAAAAGCCACATTCCTACTAACTGGACAGACAACTATGAGAACGAATATTCATGGCCATCCTAGGTCCCTTTCACAAAGGGTGTCCCTACCCTCTGTTTGCCAGAAGCTGGGACTGGGCAACAGGGGATGGATCACTTGAAATTCACCTGTTCTGCTCTTTCCCTCTGGAGCATGTGGCACTGGCCACTGTCGGAAGACAGGATACCTTTGGTCTGATCCACTATGGCCGTTCTTATGGTCTTAGATTCCAGCACTGGTAACTGATAACTCCGTTAGGGATCTTTAAATGAAATGAGGGATCTGCTTCCAGCTCAGTTTTAAATACCAAGGATGGCAATTCAATTCTAGCAGCCACACCCTCACTGATACCAAGCAGAGGCCTGATGATAATATTGGCCCTATTCTTTGTAATCAGCCAGGGATTGGACTTGAAGCTGTCATGCTACCAGGAAATCAACAGCCACTGCTAATTTCCAGAGTGAGGGCAATTCAGGTGTCTAGAGAGCAGGGCCGGTTCCAGGCACCAGCCCTGCAAGCAGCTGCTTGGGGCGGCCAACAGCAAGTGGCGGCACGTCTGGGTCTTCGGTGGCAATTCGGCGGCTGGTCTCTTACTCCCTCTCGGAGCGAACGACCAGCCGCCGAATTCCCGCCGAAGACTGAAGCGGCGGCGGTAGAGCTGCAGATCGCAATCACAGCTTTTTTTTTTTCCTTTTTGCTGCTTGGGGCAGCAAAAACCCTGGAGCCAGCTCTGCTAGAGAAGTAGATGTTTCCAACAATACACTCCAGTTATACCTGTAAAGATAGGTCTTTAGGATGTCAAAGCAGTTATGAATTAATGGAAACAGAATGACAATTAATTTCTCTCCGCACCCCACCTTAACATGCTCTTGGACCTTCCTGCAGAAAGACCCAGGCTATTAACTGTCAGGAATTATCCCAAACTGTCTGCTGCTTACATGAAGCCCTACAACTCCCAGTAAAGCTGTGGGATCCATGTTTTACCAAGATGAATGCAATAGGTAGCGGTATATATACCTGTCCATCGGCAGACATTTGCTGAGGAGGCTGGAGATCACTGCCTCTAGGTGCTGGTGAGCTAAAATGGACACTGCCTCCAGCAGGAACTGCCTCAAGCTGCCCTCCTGGATATTAGGCATGTGGCTATATATTATATCCAGGATAGTTGGCACCTGGAAGGAACAAAACCAGAAAGAAATGTCCCTTATTCTTTCTCTCCATTCAGTCTACAGAATAAAAAAAAAAAACTTTATTTAGCCATTTGCTGCTTTTTTTGAAATTCCTCAAGAAACAAACATTCAACTATGTCTGCGTTAACTTTAACCCACAACAATTGTCCACACTTGGCTGTAAAAATTAACACTGACACACATATACATACCAGGTAAGTTAATGGGGTGGTGCCCAGCTATGCATTAAATAAACCAGTCTGCATGCACAAGAGAAGGCTTTGCTTGGCCAGATTTTGCAGGTGTGATTTAAGCAGCCAAATCTGAGCATTTGCCTCGAAGGATGCAGAGTTCATAAACAACCACAAGCACAAAATATGAAAGTGCTTTAAACACAGTGTGCAAATGCCTGGGACTATGAACAGGCAATGACCTCTCATATTCATTCCCAGCCCTTCGCATCTTCAAAACACTGTGCAAACATGGCAGTTCTGCTGTGAGGGTTCCCTGTCCTGAGGCTTTTCACCAGCCTTGTTAGAAGATCGGTGGAGTGCTCCTTTCATCTAGCCCTAACGCACTGGGCTCCAGAATAAAGCGTATAAATAGTGGATCCCAAAGACACTCTAGTTTTCTCCCTCCCTCCTTCTATTCTTAAAGGGTATGTCTACACAGTGAAAAAAAACATCCCACAGCAGTGTAAAAGTGTAGCTGTTCATGCTCAGGCTGGAGCCCAGCCTCTGAAACCTGGCACGAGGGTGGGTCTCAGAGCCCAGGCTCCAGACTCACTGGGAATGACTACAGGGCTATTTTTATCCAGGTAGCCCTCAGCCATAGGCCTCCTAAGAACTGGATGCCTCCAAGTGCCAGTCATTCTGTCTTCTTGTCTTTTCCCCAGAGTCTGTTTTTTCAAGCCTTTCTTGGCTGAATACTGTGGCAACAAGCTAGACAAATAAATAACCAACCACCTTCCTTTCCCCTTGGATTCTCTCTGTCTACTGCTATTGATTCTGCCATTGCCTATCTTCGGGTAGGAACAGAGATGGAATCGACTCTGCGTCCGAGGGGAAGAAACAGCAAGTTTTTTGTTCATTACACATGAGGGCAAAGATCTAAAAGCCTAAAGTTTAGGCAGAAAACCTCTCCAGTTTCTCGTTTTACCTGGTCCAGCATGGCATCTCCACACTCCTTTAGGATGATCTTCATCCATAGCCCAGCTGCCGTGGCACAGGTGGGGTTAGCAGACAGCATACTACGCATTGTGACCTCAATAAAGTCTGCAGTCTGTTCAGAAGGGAAGTACTCGCTAACAACCTGGGAACAAAGCAAAAACAGGAGAGACTGCTAGCATGTTTGGCTCCAGCACTTTAAAAATGGAGGCCTAATATCTCCATGGAAAAAGATCTGTGAATCAGCATATTGTTAATTAGCCTTATGTCCAGCTAACCATTTGGGATTCAAATTCTCTCTATAGTCTATATACTACATTTTTGTATTCTACACTAATGATATCAGCTTTGAGGCAAAGCCTCCGTTGCACAGTTAGCACAACATTGTACTGGATATGCAGGAGCTAAGTTTCCAGTTTGTATTCTCTTAGATACACTGCATCTTTTTACAACATATAAAATGAAGTCAAGAGAGGCATGCACACAAATATAGGCTAAGGCAAAGCCACAAGGTGACAGAATGAAGACTGGGTGGTTTCTCAGCTTGATGTTCCACTAACACAGTTTTTTCTCATGGATGGCTGGATAGGTACATAGGTTCATGCACGTGCAACATTCTGCGGAATCTGGTTTTTACATGGCATTCATAGCACACATCTATGAAAAGCATCTTGCTGGTTACAGGCAACGAATGCCCCACGCCCACAGCTTGCTCGAAGTACAGAAAGGCATCATGAAAGCGTAAATGTAAAATGAACAGTGCCTGGTCACTAGAACATCCGCACAAGTTTTTTGAGTCAGTTACCCTGGCCATTTTGGAAGATGCCTGAAAGAGAGCCTCAGGGTCTGGAGCTGTTGTTAGTTCTTCACAGAGACAACTCAGCTCCTCCTCCGCTGACCCCAGGTTCATGGGCTGGCCTGGAGTGGAGAAAAGGAGAAAAAGTACTATAATGATTAATGTAACTGAACCTCTACTGCATGGACATTCATACAGAAGGATCCATGTGCTATGCTGTTATTAGCACAGTACAAAATCTTGGCCCCATCACAGTCAATGGCAAAACTCCTGTTGACCATAATGGAGTCAAGATTACACCCTAAATGTCTGAAAGTTCACAGTAGTGGTATGTTATTGTGACTGATACAGGATTGAACAAGCACCATATTCTGCTTGGAGCAGGTTTCTGGGTGTGTCTGGTTTCAGTAGCCTCTCTGCTCTCAGTATTTAAATCTAATCTCATATTCAAGTACAACTCATGCAGGTAGATGTGAGGTTCCAATGTAGAGGTGAATCCCTCCAGCAAACTCTCATTGTAAAAGAGATAGGGATGGACAAAAACTTTGGCAGGAAACCCAGGCTCATCCGTCATTTCTAAACAATGCTGGGATTTCTATGTTGTACATTTAAAAGTTTGGAGTCCCTTATTCTGTTTCTGAATCACCAACACTGTTTTTTAGGACTGATTAATAATAATTGGAAATAGGGTGACCAGATGTCCTGATTTTATAGGGACAGTCCCAATTTTGGGGTCTTTTTCTTATCTAGACTCTGGTGATCCCCCACCCCGTCCTGATGTTTCACATTTGCTGTCTGGTTACCGTAACTGGAAATGCCCTTAAATGATAACCAAGCTCTATCCCATTAGGTGAAAAGAATATCCTACTCCAGGGGTCGGCAACCTTTCAGAAGTGCTGTGCCGAGTCTTCATTTATTCACTCGAATTTAAGGTTTCACTTGCCAGTAACACATTTTAACCTTTTGAGAAGATCTCTTTCTATAAGTCTATAATATGTAACTAAACTATTGTTATATGTAAAGTAAATAAAGCTTTTAAAATGTTTCAGAAGCTTCATTTAAAATTAAATTAAAATGCAGAGCCCCCTGGACTGGTGGCCAGGACCTGGGCAGTGTGAGTGCCACGAAAATCAGCTCACGTGCTGCCTTTGGCACTTGTGCCATAGGTTGTCTACCCCTGTCCTACTCTTTCACAAAGGGGAAATGGCCTACACTTACTTCAATAGCTTTGAATGCCCATGACAGAGGGTTGCTGGAAGAACTTTTTGTTTAAAGAATTATTCCAGGAAACCCCTCCAATACAGCCAGTGGCAGGGTAAAGAGAATGAAAATATTTAGTACCAAGGGCTTGTCTACATGAAGATAGTCAAGCAAGCTAATCCAAATTTATTTTCAAAATGCATTAGTTAAACTTCTTTAAACACCTATGGGGACACATTTATTTAGAATTAAAGGGGCCTTATTTCAGATTAGTTTAATTCTTGTAATTCACTATAATTAATTCAGAATCAGAGCATCCACACATGTGTTTAATGCCACTTTAAATTTATACCTTTAGTTCATGTGGATTAACTTTCCTTAGTGTCCCCGTACAGACAAGCCCTAAGGAATTGAGCAGTTATCTACCTGGTGCAGACCATTTATTATTTGTACCATTCCCAGAAGTGTGCTAGGCTCTTTACACATCATCATTGTCTCTTCTAATGAGGTATTTACCAGATGCCCATCACTCTGTTATCTAAGTGCCAGCAGACAGGACAGAAAGAACTAGACAGGCAGAAAAATGGACATGACAACAGTGAAAGAAGGTGAAGAATTACTTATACCTGTTTATGGTCTCCTCACCTTGCATACTGAGAAGGCAGCTGATACAGTCAACCACCCACTGACGGGATGTGGCCAGTGAATCACAGCTGTATGGTGCTATTCGTCCAATCAGAGATCCAAACTGATTAAAAGTGTCTTGAGTCTAATTAAAAAAGAGTGAAGAATGAACGTTCTCCAGCTGTACTAGACTTCACTTGCCATCTTTATTGTTGTTACCTGTCAGCTCTGTGTTTCTGGGGAACCAGGGCACAGTATCTAGCCTGTGTGACTCATGAAGGACACCCCCAACCCCCTTCTCTCTTTGAACCAAAACCGATCAGAGAAAAGGCTTGCAGAGAACAATGAAGGGTTTGGGGAAACACACCTAGACCCCTCCTGACAAGGGTGACAAGATTAAGACATCTCCATTTGCATACAGAATGAAGAACAGAGACAACTCTCCTAGCCTCAACTGCCTGAAAGATGGAATAGGGATTAGCATAAAGAATGAAGAACAGAGAACCGCACTGAACTCTGGGACCAGAAAGCAGGGACGCATTGAATCATGGGAATCCCCGCTCCAGATGCTAATGAACCTCCGCCTGCACACACCCAGCTCAGCAATTATCAGACCAATTCTACTAAAAACTCTTTGACTCATATCCCAAAATACTGAAGCAGCCTAGTTGCCTTGTGAGCTCCCCGGAAGAAAACACCACCGATAGCCAAGAGTGATCAGCTCCTATTGTCTGGCCTAAAGAAAACCCTTGAGCCATTAGTTTACCCATAAACAAATCTAGTGTTCTCCCTTGAACCATTGTATTTTCTCTACAAACCCCCCTACCTATGCCCAAGAAAGGGTTCTGATGTATAGACCCAAACTCTGCATCAGTTCCACTAGGATTCCATCTCCTGACTGATCGTGCTGGGGGCTCTGCCTGTCTCCAGCAATCAGGACCCTGAGCTACCACCATCACCTGGGAACTCCGACCAGTCCAAGCCTTATGGAGTGGGTGAGATCCATCTCTCTCTCTCTGTGTTTTCTTTTCTACCTCAGGTATTCACCTTTAAAATGTAACTGTTATGTTTGTTTATCACTAGGATTCAATAAATAACTTTTATGGTTCAGCTGGTTGCTTCTCTCTCTCTCTCTCTCTCTCTCTCTCTGAGTTTTACTCTTTTGTGTTTTTAGCTGCCCCCATTTACTCTGCAGCAACACTTCTTGTACCTAAGCTAAAGATCCCTGTAGTGCCCCAAAATACTGTGGGGTTTGCTCATCAAGTGGTTTACTACCCATACAATTGTAGTGTGAAAGTGTGATAAGAACATGTTAAACTTGCGGCACATAAGTGAGGGTGGGGAGCAGCTGAAAGTGCTGCTCAACCCAGCGTATTGAGATCAGGGGCGCATAAGGGTACCAGCTTAAAAGTGCTGCTTAACTCAGCCCACTGAGTACAGGGACATATGAGGGGATCAGCTAGGGAGTAATGATAGACTTGCTCTGCTAGTGTGTGTGTGTGCGCGCGTGCATGCGCGCGCATGTTAATCTAGTTCTAGTTATTAGCCCTGGGAAACCTGGGTCCCGCAGGATAGCTCCATTGGGAGGGGACTTGTGGAAGGAAGCAGTATAGCTCCATATGAACACACAAATGACATAAGCAACACATTAATAGAATTACAGAACCGCCCCGCCCTCCCTCACAAAAGTGTACCCCTAATTAATGAGTGTACCCAAAGTAATGGGCATGTCTGGTAACACTGTGCCTCTGATTTCTGTAATGAACTGGGTAACGCACATTGAAAAATATAATCCCAATTGTACGTACCAACACATGGGGTCTAAATTAGCTGTTATCACTCAAGGAAGAGACCTCAGAGTCACTGTGTACAGTTCTCTGAAAGCCTCTGCTCCACATGCCATCAAAAAACGTTAACAACATGTTAGGAACCATTAGGAAGGGGATCGATAATAAGGCAGTAAATATCATTATGTGACTATATAAATCTACAGTACCCCCACACCTTGAATACTGCGTGCAGTTTTGCTCATCTCATCTCAGAAAGGATATGTTAGAATTGGAAGAAGTACAGAGAAGAGCAACAAAAATTATTAGGCGTATGGGACAACTTCTTGTACAAGGAGAGATTAAAAAGACAGGCCCTTTTCAGCTTGGAAAGAGATGACTAAGAGGGAATATGATAGAGATCTTTAAAATCATGACTGGTGTAGAGAAAGTCAATATGGAAGTGTTATTTAGCCCTTCACATAACACAGGAATAAGGGGTCACCCAATGAAATTAATAGGAAGCAGCTTTAAAACAAAAAGGAAACATTTCTTCACACAATGCAGTCAATCTGTGGAACTCATTGCCAGGGAGATGTTGTGAAGGCCAAAAGTGTAACTGGATTCCAAAAAGAATTAAATGAGTTCATGGAGAACAGGTCCATCAGCGGCTATTAGCTAACATGGTCAGGGATGCAACCCCATGATGTGGGTGTCTCTAAACCTCTGACTCCCAGAAGCTGGGGCTGGGACTGTCCAACAGGGAATGGTTCACTTGGCAATTGCCTTGTTCTGTTCATTCCATCTGAAGCATCTGGCGCCCACCACTGTTAGAAGACAGGATACTGGGCTAGATGCACCGTTCTTCTGGGGGATCCTGGATAGCCACTCTTATGTTTTATGTTCTTAGCTGATTACATAGAAATTCAGCTTTAGCATCCTGGGAGCATAAGAACCAAGAATGCATTTGTGACACTGGCAGACCAGTTAACCTGTGTATGACCCATAATAACTTAACAAAAGGCACTTCTACTATATCAAGACAGTTCACTTGCACGTGAATTTCAAAGAGATGTATTAGACTAGCAGTCATCAACTCATTCAAAAATGAACAATAGATGCTAAGTGTATTTGTCTGTGGTTGTCAATACCCAGTTAGAAGTTTCACAACGTAACCAAATTAGCTTGTAGAAGCTAATTCCCTTTCATGGCTTAATTGCCTTAATTATATATGCAAGGTGTTCAGTTAACCTTAAAAATCAAAGATGTTTCAAGACACTTCAGGAAATCAATCATTTCTACATTATCTTCAGCTTAACTATCTGTGTTGTAATGGAAGACCGGCTAATTACCTTATGTGAATGAATGTAACTAGATTACTGTGGATGCACAGGAAATAGAAGATTCTCTTCAAAGCAAAGGACAACAGGCCATCTGGATTGGGGGAAGATCCTTCTGTGAGGTAGGCTTGTCAGCCTGCTAGAATAGCTATAAAAGGGAAGGCTTGGGCCTGATCCTATCATCTCTAGTCTGCTTAAACTTTGAACATGGTAAGTGTGAGCCATAGGACAGAGATCTTCCAAATAATCATTTGGAATAACCTGGAAAATGCCTGAAAAAACTAACAGACTTTACGTCTATGCTGCCTTTGGATCCTGATCTGTTGGGAAAATTCCAGAGAGACTTTTATAAACCAGCAGTTTATTCCATCACTGTTGTGATCCTGAACTATGAACATTGAAAGTCACTGTCTGGATATTGATCTTTTAACCATTTGTAACTCTCTTCTAACAATAAATATTAGATTTAGTTCTTAAGGATTGGCTGACAGCATGATATTTGGGAAAGACCTGAGATTCATATTGACCTGGGGATAAGCATCTGGGCCTTTATAATTAGTGAACCCCACATATGGTGAATCAGGTTTTCAGTGACCCCTCATTATATTAGACATAGAATATCAGGGTTGGAAAGGACCTCAGGAGGTATCCAGTCCAACCCCATGCTCAAAGCAGAACCAATCCCCACACAGATTTTTACCCTAGTTCCCTAAGTGGCCCACTCAAGGATTGAGCTCACAACCTGGGGTTTAGGAGGCCAATGCTCAAACCACTGAGCTATCCCTCCCCTCTCTTCCAAGACATGGAGGTTTAGATGGGAGCCAAGGTCTGGAATGCCAAAAGGGAAATGTGTTTGGCATCTTTTTAACTAGGGTGGAAGCTCTTTGGTTGTTGACTTGGTGAATCTAATTACAGAATAAGCCATCAGTTTGGGGGATTGTCTGCCCTCTAATTCTTGCAGTCTGCCTGCAGTGTGGTCACAGCATTGTTGTGTAAACCTCTCTCTTATGGAAGCAGAGGGATCTTAGTCACCTTGAAATCCCAGCTGCTGCCCTGGAAGAGTTTTTCATGCATTTGCGCTGAGTGTCAGATCTGATAGAAGCAGAGAAGTCAGCTCAAGGAAGAGTACGGCTATACTCACTGTGCTATGAACTGTCTCTTGATAGGCAGTCAGCAGCTGGGTGCTGGCCTGCAAGGCCCTTTCTCTCTCCCACTCCTTCCCTGAACTGAACCATGTCGCTAGGAGCTGTTGGTAGAGCAGGGGAACGGACAGAGTTAGTACCAGAAAATCCCTCCCAAAGTTCCTCTTCAACAGGTTTAATAGTCACTAAAATCCTTCTCGAAAGCATCTCACTTCCATGGAGCAAAGGAATTACATGTCTAATGGAAGAGCCCCTTAGATATACAAGTCCCAGGGGCCAGATTCACCTCTGGTGATTGAAGCCAAAGGAGTTACATGAGAAATGAATCTGGGCCCATCTATGTGATGTCTGATGGGAGCTGTCTAGCACGTTGCATGCTGTTTGATGTCTGCTGCTGTGGTCTATTTCCTGGGCAACTTCTCCCACATTGAGGGGCAGAATGACAGAGAGGAGCATTTCTTTTTATTAATTTGAATAAGAGCAGAGAAGTCCCCCCAGCCCAGCTCCTTTTAGAACTTCATTTTTATACTGAAGGTACATCAAACTCCCCACCCCTCAGCTCTTCACGATATTCTGTCCATGTCTGAGGAACAGGAAGTCTCCTCTGAATGAGTTTCCGTACATGGGGCCTAACTCAACATTCATGAATTCCTCTTAGAAGACGTGATCAGTTTCAACTGGTTCTCTTGGATTTGACTACTGTAGGGGTGATTTTCTTGCTGCTCCAAGTCGTGTCAATGACACTGTAAGAACTTGGTCCCAATCCAGCCCTGGCATGAAATGGCAAAGCTTCCGTGGATTTCAGTGGGGCACATGCCCGCTTAGCCCAGGAAGAATTTGGTGCTTTCTCCCTAAAATTCACTCCATTATGGAAAATTCCTGCACAGCTGAAGCTTGACCCCCTAAATCGCCGACTCTTCCCTGCTGTAACACAAGAAACAATCTCTACCATGGTTCAATGGTCTACTCACTTCAACCATTTCCTGGAACCAGTCTGTGGTTGGTTCTTCCTCCAGGAAAGTCTCCGTTAGCTTGTCAAGGGCTTCCAAGGACCTCACATAGAGTGACTGAAACCAGAAGAGAAGGAATGAGGCTCAGCACAGATCATTTGTGTGTGTGGGCCGGGGAAAGCTAACCATGCCTGCCAGGGAGGCCATGTGTGACTGCCATCACCCGGTGCCGGCTGGGCAGAAATACAGTGGATGGTGCCAGAGGAGAATTGTTGCACATACTTGTATAAGCAGAGCATCCTCTGCTGTCTCGCTTTCCTTTTTCATCATCTCCAAGGGAGGAAGGGGAAATAAACTTTTGAAGCACTGATCAAGGAGCACACGGTTTTCCTCCAAGGTCAGAGATGGTTTGAGTTTGCTGGCAGAAGAAAGATAGAGAGAAAAGTCATGCATTAGACTCAGTACCACCTCCAAGTAAAAGAATTGGGTCCAATGACTAGTGAGCGTCCCAATCTAGAACCCCAAGTGCAAACAACACTTCACTTTGCACCTCTATTATGTATTGGCTCATCTAAAAGTAAAGCTAAAACTTCAAGTACCCTTTTTAGAGAAACCCACAAGCTTCCCTCCCCCTGCCAGCTAGCCAGACACTTCCCTCCCATCTGAAGTCTGCTCCATTGTACTGCATACCCTACAACCTCCAATCTCGTCTCTTTCGAGCACAAGCCTCTGAATGGACACATTCAAATCCTTAAGAACTAAAGTCCTGCTGGTGAGCAGCATTTGAGCCACAGGGCCACCCAGAGGATTCAGGGGGTCTGGGGTCTTCGGCGACAGGGAATTGCCGCCTAAGACCCAGCACTTTGGTGGTGGGTCCTAGGGCGGAAGGATCCCCCGCCACCGAATTGCCGCCTAAGACCTGGAGCTGCAGGAACTCCGGCGGCCCGGGCCCCGTGAGAGTTTTCCAGGGCCCCCAGAGTAAAGGACCCTGCTCCAGGGGCCCTGAAAAACTCTCATGGGGGCTCCTGCGGGGCTGGGGCAAATTGCCCCACTTGCTTCCCCCGGGCGGCCCTGGTGACCCAAACCGTGCAGGCATTCGACTGCTCCCAACCTGACACTCATGAATTAACAAATAAGAAGGCATCACAGTGCCGGGAAATATGGCAGAAAATAGCCTACCTCAGATGTCCAATGGCAAGAATTGCCTTGTAGCGAACTGGAGATGCCAGGGAATCCAGTGGTTCCTTTTTAATGAAGTCCTGAAATGCATGAATAGGGACATCAAAAATGGGAAATGGATTTGAAAGGCAGAGAGGCCTTCCTCTCACACCCTGAAACAGGGTCATCTGCCAGAACTGAAATAAACAGACACTGTGCTCAGCAGTCTCTCTGCCTCAGATATGAAGCGTAGGGCCATCTGCAGGCTATACACAGGACAGAAAGAGAACTCACAAGACACAAGCCATTCCTTCCAGTTACAGCTCACAAGATCTCAGCATCCCTGCCAAGCTCAGAGTGGACCCAGCATTCTGGGTGCCATGCAGGTAGCGCATGAGACTGCAGTAGTACAATCACAGCCAATGGATAAAATAACATCCCCCTGGAAAACCAGTCTTATTACATTGCAACAAACGCCTAATCACTCACCAGCATGTAGCCAAGGAGCTCCAGTTTGTAAGAGAATTCGAACTCCTGGGAGTCTCTGGTCTCCAAGATGGCACAGCTAATCTCCATGACATTGTGGATGAGGGTTAATTTTAGGTACATGTCCTACATAATCCAGAAGGAGAAACAAGAAGATGTGGATGAGAACCTGAGAGAAGAACCACCAGGAATTAAATCTAGCCTCAGGGAAGGAGAGAGGTGCCCGCAGACCCCAGAAGGTAGAGGACCCTGGCTCTGCACCCACCTCAGAAGAAAAGAAAACCCAGGTTCAAATAAATAAATCCAAGTCCACTTACACCAGAGCAGCCAGGACTCCTGCTTGACATAGCAAGGAAACCAAGCTCTGTGCAATTTAAACAAGCAACTTGTGTACAGAAAATACAAAAGCTGAGGGCAGATTATTTAGAATGTACCTTGTTTGCAACAGTGATGCCCATCACCTGAAAAACAAAATGCAAAACAGCTATTAGCAATGTAGATAGTCCCACAAAACACAACCTCAGAACGTCCTGGCTGGTGAATATGGAGCAGAGAGAAATCACTATGGTTAAATCTTCCAAAAGGCAGGAAATGTATCCAGAGGGGGTGTTCTGCAGAGGTCGGTATCAGGGGCCATCCTCTGTAATATTTGCATTGGTGAACTACTGGAAGATCTCAGTTTGGTTCACCTGTTTTGGGCAATGCCTAAGTGAGAGTCTCAGTTAGACAAGGCAGAACTGAATGGCAAAGTGACGTGGAGAGGTTGCACTGAGATGAGAGTCAGGACCAGCAGTCAGACATCTGGGGAACAGAAATAACGGAGCACACAGACAAACAAGAAGACAGATAAGAGGTAAGGGAAGTAGTGAGTCCAAGAAACAGAGTGACAGCAAATCAACTGAATACAGGCTGGCACTAGTCTCTCTTGGGTAGTAAAAGATAGAGCTAGATACATATCTGTATTAGGGGAGTTAGAGTGTTATTCTGAATAGCCTGAGTGTCACTACATCTGAATTACTGTGTAGCTGGGGTCTACAGAATTTCAGAAGAATACAGAAAACTAGAGAAAATACAAAGAAGAGCAACAAAAATGATACAACATGTGACAGCTCACGCTCCATCCATTACAGTTTTAAATTTGAGTTCTGTGACACTTATCACGCAAAAGCTCTTACCTGACAACTGGCTCTGTAATGGAGAAGGATGTTCCCTGTGATGTCTGCCTCTACTCGGGAGAGAAGCTGCTCTTTTGGAGCATGGACAGCCACGCTGCTGTAGGTCAGCATCAGGGTGCTGTGAGTCTTGCCTCTTTTCCCATGGTGGTAGTCCTAGACAATCAGAAAGTTCTTCTGATTCCTTTGTCTTTGGAATTCTGATCTACTGCTGACCAAGGAATTCCTCACAGCAGCAATAGCAGCTTGCACTTGCAAAGCTCTTTTCGGCCAAAGATCTCAAACCACTTGCAAAAAGTATTTAAGCAGTATAATATCTGTGAGGTGTGGAGATATTAGTATCTCCATCATTCCCACTAGGTAACTGACACAGAGAGCCTAAAATGCTGAACCTACAGGAGTGAAGTACACGGGAGCTTAGTCATTGACACTGGTGGGTACAAGATCAGGCGTTAAATGTCTTGCCTAAGGCTGCACAGTGAGTAAATGGCACAGCCAGCAGTGGGAGCCCAGAGGCCTAGTCCCCTGCTCTAGCCTCTAGATCAGTGGTTTTCAACCAGGGCTACTTGTGTATCCCTGAGGGTCTGCAGAGGTCTTCCAAGGGGTTTATCAAGTCATCTAGATATTTGCCTACTTTTACAGCAGACTACAAAGAATGCAAGTACAATATTTATATTATTTCAGTTGATTTATTTGATAATTATATGGTGAAAATGAGAAAATAAGCAATTTTCAGTATAATGTGCTATAACACTTTTTAATAATTTTATGCCTGATTTTGTAAGCAAGTAGTTTTTAAGTGGGGTGAAATTTGGGATACACAAGACAAATCAGACTCCTGAAAGCGGTACACTAATCTGGACAGGTTGAGAACCACTGCTCTAAATCAGATGTTCCATAATTGTCATCCATAGACCACGGGTGGTCTACCTAAAGCAGGTTTGTTGGCCACATGTTGCTTGCAACACCTCCTCATTTCCAGCTACTAACTGGGATTAAAAAAAATGCTAAAAATACCTTAAATGCTTTTCCATGCAAGCCACTGAGGTAGTTCCCACACATTGTGCATGGGAAGGGGGCTCAAGCCATGAGACATCAGATGATAAAAATCATTTGAGAGAACCCCAGCTCGATTGTGCTCCTCTCTGCTTAACTGCAGCCATCACGTAGAACGCATACACTTGGGGACAATGCTAGCTGACCAGAGGAGACACTACCCCAGGACTGCTGCCCCTGCTTTAGAGGGAGAAGAAGTTTGAGAGAACCCCCGGCTCCTTTACCTTCAGGCGGCTGATGAACCCAGAAATCTTAACCTTGCTCATTGCAGCCCCAAACTCCTGAAGTGCATTCAAGGTGAGGTCCAGATGGCTCTCAGCAGAGAATGCGAGGATGGAAATGACTCCCTGTCACCCAAGAAAAATACTGGTTAGGATCTAACCCACGAGTCCATTCCTTTCACCTGGAGTGGTGTAAAGCGCCAGTCAGGCGTGAGACACATGGGGAGCGGGGCCTGAGTGAAATAGCAATGAAGAGGATCTGAAGCGAAATGGCATCTGTCCCAGGCCAACTCAGAGCTGAGCCCCACAGGGAGCATTCAGGGATTACTTGGTAAAGTGGGGAGAGGGACAGAGTCCTCACCTGTCTCTCAGGGACTTCCATATAATCTGTTGTTGTCAAAAATTTATGAAGCTGTGATTTAACATGGACCAGGTCCTGACAAACTGCTAAGGACGTTCCTAGCGCCTTATACAGGAAACTCTGAAAGAAAGAGACCAGCACTGAGATATCAGTAACACAACGTGCCAGCAGTACAGACCCAGCTCAGCAACACTCAGGAAAGAAGAAGATAGCCAAGTCCAAGCACCCACACTGCAGAAACATCCCATCATCTAGCCCAGCCAGAGAACCAACAATGCAGCACAGACAAGCAGCCTGTCCACGCAAATATTGGAAGGGCAGGGGGGCAAGAGAGCAGGGAACAAGTAAAAACAAATTTGTTATGTAGAATAAAATATAAAGTAATGAAACCTTGAGAGAAGCCTTATGTAGCCCCCCAATCAGAATTTCAAGGGAAATTAACTAGAAACTAAGCCTTAACAGAGAACAAACCTTCTCATGGGAGGGGCTGGTATAGCTGGCCATCTGCTGGCTCAACTCAAGGCTTATCTGCCTGCTCCAGGCACTGTCGTCTATCATCTCCAGAGATGTTCTTAGGAACTGAGTGTAAAACAAGAGTTAAAGCAGATGGTTAATTGCAAGAATTTGGGAGTTGTTGTGGGGTTTGTTTGGTGTTTTTTTTTTCTTCCTTGTTCTCTCTTGTAAACTTTCCAATATTCAGGTGTCATGGGAAGGTTATTTCCCTATTGAGAACTATAAACATCGACAACCCAGACTTCCTCTGCTGTTGTTCTTTAACCTTTGCCTGATGATTCCTCTCAGTCCCCAAACCCAGATGGCCAGTGAATTGGAGAATGAGACGGAGCCAAGAAATCTGACCATTGAGGAGTGATTTGATAGAATCATAGAGTTGGAAGGGACCTCAGAAGGTCATCTAGTCCAACCCCCTGCTCAAAGCAGGACCAATCCCCAGACAGTTTTTTACTCCAGTTCCCTAAATGGCCCCCTCAAGGACTGAACTCGCAACCCTGGGGGATTTAGCAGGCCAATGCTCAAACCACTGAGCTATCCCTCCCTTATAGTGGATGGAGGATGAGTCTAATAAACTTTGAACAAAGGGACCTGGACTACAAAGGACCAGGAACCTTCTCTGAAGTGCTCTGGACCCTTTATGCCACCTCCCAAGGGTCCCCAGGGTTGTGAGGTACCTCACTACCACTTGCCCTTAGCATGAGGAAGCCTTCTCTGTGCTCTGCCAGCCACAGGAAACACAAACATGCCCTTCTCACCCCATCCAGGTTCCACTGTCCTTCTACAGATAAGCAATCAGTACAGTCCAACCGCCGAGCCCTCTCTGCAGCCCTACAACATCCAGCACCTGTTCCACTGGATACTCACAGAATTCATAGGCTTGCTACAGACCACCTTACCAGTTTCACCTCAGAGTCACCGCTCCATTTCACACACTTACATACATTTATAGTGAAAACAAGCAGAGTTCAATTCACAAAGATCAGAGAGTTGAGAAGGAGCAAGTAAAATTCATGTAAACAAATGGTTACGTAAAAAATAAAATCATAACACACTTTTAGAGCTTATACTTAGATAACCAAACATTCTCCTGTCTCACAAAGGATAGCTCCCCCAAATCTCTCTCCCAGCATGAAACACCCAGACCAAAGGTGATCCTCCATTCAGAAGACAAGCCAGCTGGCAGTTCGTCCGATAGGTGAAGGATACCTGGTGCCGGATACCTCTGGACCTCCACATAGGGTTCCAAGCATCCATTGTCTTCACTTGTAAACAGGGTACCCCCTATTGTTTGTTTGTTTTTCTTGAATCAAATCTCCTCTGGAGACTTCGCAATCACTTGGTTAGAATTTTCCTCTATTGATTAGCATCCACTGTGAATAATTATTCTGTCTACATAGAGCCATTCAGGCAGATAAGCATCTCCTGCCTGAAAGAAACTTGTTTATCACTTTCTGGTGACCAGCCTCAACTCACACACCTTAAAAGCATCAATTTCAGTATACAACCATAACATCTTACATATTCTCCATCCAGTCAGTGTGCAATGATTATGATGAGCCATGTGGCACAGGTATCCAGCAAAGGCTTCACATGACACCCTTTGTTTATATAGAGATCAGATCCTGGGAATCTTGTGGCCTAAGTCAGTGGGCACCCAAGGGACTGGGGTCACACCCTCATCTCCCTTTGAAGTCAGCCAGAGGTTAGTAACTCTCAGCACTTTGCTGTTTCAGGCTCGAATTTTGAACAGCAGCCAGGAAATATCACAAACCTCATAAGAAAACCTAATCTGATTTGATTTTTTAGCCCAAAGAATTTCAAATAAGGCTGGGATCTGGAATGGGAAATTCTAGAGTGTAATCCAACCCCAAATGGAACTCCAACCCTTCTGGGGCGTATTTGTCACTAGGTCCCTTCCTTTCAGTTTCAGCACGCGCCATAAAAATGTTCCTTGTCTGGATTTACATGAGGCTGGAAAGAGCTCTTTCTGACCAGAAAGGCTTCTCCATGAGATACAGTCACCAAACCCTGTCTTGTCTCTTTTCCTTTTTGGATTTCTCATAGCAAATTTTCTTTTGAGTGGCAAAGAGAAAAAAAGAATCCTTTAGATGTCCCCCAGTGGTGCATTAGCACCACAAGCATGTTGGTTTTCTGGTTAAGTTTTGTGTTGTTCCAAGAGGTAACACAGGAGTTATTTATAACTAGAGCTGGTTGAACAATGGTAACTTCATTTCACAAAACAAGTGGAATTTTTTTGTTTTCTTGGTTTTTCAACACAAATGAAAAGTGAAAGAAACAAAAATATTTTGCTTTTCAAAATCAAAAATGACCATTATTCAGTTCTTTCTTTTCCCCCTTTCCTTCCCTTTATCCCTCGTCCCCAGGCCTTTCCTCCCCTCTTCCACTTTGTGACTGAAAAAGCCTGGGGTGGGGGGTGGGGCAGGGGGAAGGAGACAAACAGGAAAGCAAATGAAAAAAAACCCAAAACATCAACTTCCCTTTCAAAAAACTGAACATTTTTCATTTGGGTTGTGGTTGTTTTGTTTTGTGTAAAAAAATAAAAATAAAATAAAATTGAAAATGTCCCATGAAAATAAAAAAGGCCAGTTTTCACTGAACAAAATGAAATGGTTTGACCAGCTCTGCTTATAATGAATAGCTTATCATTAATATTTTCCCCAGCTGATACATTTGGAGGGGAGAGGGAGGGCTGTGACAATACAGCTGAAAGGCATCTTGTACCTGAAGCAGCATGTGCCCCCACCGTGCACAGTCCAGGGAATTCTCTGTGTTTCCTACGAAGCAGGAGGCAAAACAATAATGTCACCTAGGTTAGCAAGAAGAGTCGTCCCAGGAATCTCCTTTGCAGTCAGTCCTTCGAAAACCCCTGCTCTGCCAAGCTGTAACATACCTGGGATTTCAAGGCTAAATGGGACATACGGCAACATTCTTTGCTGGACCAACAGAAAGTATCATGTTATGTACCCTGCTGGCATTTTTATTCAGGGTCAGTCAACCCACCAGGAGTGAGAAACTGAGCACTCCCAATTCCTGTTGACTTTAGTGGGAGGTGAGGGTACTTAGCATCTCACAAAACTGTTCAGCACATCAGAAGAGTGGCCTTAATATGAAAACAAACTTTTCCTGTATAATAAAGGGATTCTGGACTTTATCCTAACTTGATGTAAATGGGTGTAGCTTCACTGAAGTCAATGGAATTCTACTGATTTACATCAGCTGAGAATCTAGCCCTGTTTCTGAATGTCCAGCTCTAACCTACCCTTCTTTAATGTCGGCACAAGGTAGTACTGGAGACTCTGTACCGCAACAACCACTAGGGAAGAGACAGCTCATTTTTTAAATCTTTTTTTGAATATCAAACCCACTTGAACGTTGTGGGGCTTGACAGTCATCAGAAACATACTGGGTTATGCTCCACGTAGGGTCTGTCATGCTCCACAGAGTCTACACTGGCAGAGCTACATCATTGGCGCTCTGCTGGCATAACCCCATAGCGTAGACACAGCCTACACGGACTGAGGAGGTCAATAGATTCACAGCACTGTAAAATTGATGAAAGACATTATTAGGCCCTCAATACCTAGAGTCTACATAGGGCACCCACTTGGCCAACCTGGCTTTTATGGCTCAGGTTTCCTTACAGAAAGAAAAACTCTGGGTTTTTTCATTGAATCACCCTTGAAAGTAAACATGGGGGTTAATTTTCAGAAAAATTCAGTTTGCAAAATCAGACTATATATGTAAACCCAAAATATTTCACTAACCTCCAGCTTCACGCGTAATCCACCTTCCCAAACATTAACCTAGCAAAGGTGTGGGGGGAACTGCTGTAAAATTTCCATTCAGCTGAAACCTTCCCGGCCTGATTCTGCCTGGATTGAATTGGCCTCAGTGGATCAACTCTGGATTTACCCCAGTGGTTCACAGTTATCCAGATGAAGGAAAAGTGAGGGCCTAGAAGCCCAATTTCAATTCCCCACTGTTCCCACATACTGCAATAGGAATGGCACAACACATGTCCATACGAAGCTGCATGTTCTGCCTTCCCTTCTATTCTCCAAGGACCGCACTTCTCCTAACTAGCACTTTACCTTCAATGTACTGCAGCAGAGATGGGATCTTTACTACCCACATCTCACCCACTGCTGCATGGATATTTTGGTGCAGGGCCTGTAGTAACTCCAAGGCAGCACATCCGTGTCCTTCTCCTGCATAAGGGGATGAGGCTACTACCTGCCAATGAGAGAGAAAGAACAGGCTAAGTTTTGTCAGCACAATACCAGTTTGTTCCTGAAAGAGAGAATAGTTCAGACTCTCTCATTGTGGAGACCATACAAGAGAGTTGTTGATTCTACTGCAGTGCCTTCCTGAAGAAGAAAAGCATTCTAGCTAGTGCGAGGATCCAGAACAGTGTGTCTCAGGAGAGGGCAGAGACAGAGGGATCCAATCATACACATTCCTCAGCCTGTCTACAAGCATCTGGCTAGAAAATCCATTTTTAGATAGTTAACTGTCCCACTTCACATTCTGCAGAAAACCTATTCGCATGGTCCACTCACCAGGAGTCGTGCCAGCAGCCCCTGGGGTGTAGGGAGTTTCACTAGGGAAAGAAAGAGAAGATCATTAATTTTGCCAGGCTTTCAGAGAGTCCTGCTGATGTTATTCACCTAGCCATTCCCAATGTGCCCACCAATGTTGAATGCAGCTGATCATAATCTGCATTTTCATAGTGCTTTCAGTCTGAGCTTCTCAAAATGCTTTACAGACATGAATGAAATCCGCCTCACAGCACCTCTATCAGGTTGGCATTAATTACTCCTTCATGTCACAAGTGGGGAAGCTGAGAGAGAAAGATCAAGTGATTTCCCCAAGGTCACATCAGAATTTTGGTGGCAATCTGGGAACAGAACCCACATTTCTTCTTCGAGTGGTTGCTCATATGCATTCCATTTAGGTGTGTGTACGCCGCGTGCACAGCCGTCGGAGAAACTTTTTACCCTAGCAACCCTCGGCGGGTCAGCCGGGCGCCCCCCAGAGTGGCGCCAGCAGAGCACGTATAAATATCCCGGCCGACCCGGCCTCCTCTCAGTTCCTTCTTACCCCCCGTGTCGGTCGTTGGAACAGTGGAGTGCAGTTACCTGACCTCCACATTCTTCCCTAGCTACTCGCTTATCGCTGTTCTTTGTTAGTTAATTAGTTATAGTTGAGTATTAGTGTTAGTGTATTTGTTAGTTGTTTTCGCAGGGCCTGGGGCTCTTCCCCTACCCCGCGCCCGGTACCGAAGCCATGCCTGGCTCGCCGGGATTTAAGCAATGTTCGGCCTGTAATAGGCCAATGCCGACGGGAGATCCCCACAACTCCTGTCTAAAATGCCTTGGGGAGTCGCACTTAGCGTCTAAGTGCCCCATCTGCAAGGCATTCAAGCCACGTACCCAGAAGGAGCGGAACTTTAGACTGTGGCAGCTCCTCATGGAAGCGGCGCTGACCCCAACACTGAGTACGAGCCAGCCAGCGGAGGAGACTGCTCCCCCGGCACCGACCAAGTCCGGTACCGCTAAGGCTCCTCGGCACCGGCAGCATGCGACGCCGAAGGCAGCTCCGCGCCGCTCCCCCTCTCCGAGGTCGGCGTCGGCTAAGCCTCGGGCGGGCTCTTCTGCAGCCGCCCCGACGGCTAAGACTGCTCCTGAGGCAGACCGCCCGGCACCGACTCCGGTTGCGGTGCCGTCAGTTCCGGCCCCGTTGACTCCAGCCCCGCGTGGGCCGTCGAGTCCGGCGCCGATAAGCTCCCCGGCACTGGCTGCGGTCAAGCTGGCGTTGCCTACCACACCAGAGACAGAGACATTCTAAGCGGCTCGGCACCTGATTGCAATGACGGAGCCGGCACCTCATGTACCTCCGGTACCGCCAGTCCATTTGAGCCTCTCCAAGGGCAAGCCGCCTTTTCCTCGGCCGCCCTCTGCCACTGCTCCGGACAACCGCTCCAGATCTCGTTCCCCTCGCCGCTCTTCTTCACTGCACCACTCCCCATCGCGGCACCGTTCACCGCGGCACCGCTCCCCATCGCGGCATCGCTCACCATGGCACCGCTCCCCATCGCGGCATCACTCACCACGGCACCGCTCCCCATCGCGGCACCGGTCCGCAACTCGCTCCCCGTCCCGCTATTCGCGGCACCGGTCGAGCTCCCGGCACCGCCACACGGGCCGATGATCCAGGAGCAGATCTCGCCGTCGAGGCTCGAGGTCCCGGTCGACCTCCCGGCACCAAGCCGGGTGCAGGTCCCGGTCTGGCTCCTGGTACCGCCACCGGTCCCCAAGACTCCGGGCTGCAAGGTCCATTGGCACGTCGGTGCCCACCTTTGCGGCCCCTCCGTGGCCGTCCGGTCAAGAGTCTGCTTCCTCCCGGACAGGTAGCAGCTATAGCCGGGACCGAGACGTTGATGTCCCCGTGGGACTCTTTCAGGAGAGTCGCCCCCACGACCCCGCGCAGCAGCAATGGCCCATGTGGGCACCGTGGGCTTACCACCATGCCCAGGGTGCTCCCCTAGTCCTGGTCCCTGCACCTGCTCCTGAACGTCAGGCGCCAGAGGTTACCATATCCCGCCCTGCTCCGCAAGACGCAGAGGATCAGTCCATTCATCCTCTACACTCCCCGGAGCCTTTCCGGCACGATCCACAGGAGAGAAGTGCAGTCCAGGACCCACTTGTTCCGGGCATATCTTCCTCCTCTTCGCCAGATGAGGCCGTGGCGGGCTCCTCTTCCTCGGGGCCACCGCCGATCGATTTGCAAGCCCACCAGGAGCTCCTTCGCCGGGTGGCCCTTAACATAGACCTCCCTGTGGAGGAAGTGTCGGAGGTCGACGATCCGGTGGTCACTATTCTGGCTGCCGACGCGCCTACGCGCATAGCCCTCCCGTTCATAAAAACCATACAGGCGACTGCTGAGACCTTGTGGCAGTCTCCAGCATCCATCCCACCGACGGCAAAAGGTGTGGAGCGGAGATATATGGTGCCCTCCAAGGGTTACGAACACCTGTACGTCCACCCACCCCCCTCCTCATTAATTGTCCAATCAGTTAACGAGAGGGAGCGCCATGGCCAACAGGCGCTGGCACCAAAATCTAAAGAGGCTAGGCGCATGGACCTGCTAGGCCGTAAAGTGTATTCTGCAGGCACCTTACAGCTCCGAGTGGCCAATCAGCAGGCCCTTCTAGGCTGTTACAGCTTTAACACGTGGTCGGAGGTTGCCCGCTTTACGGAGTTGCTGCCCCCGGACTTGCGCCAGGAGTTCGCAGCCTTTGTGGATGAAGGCAAAAAGATCGGCAGGACCTCCCTCCAAGCGGCCCTGGACGTTGCCGACTCGGCTGCTAGGACTGTCGCTTCTGGAATCACGCTGAGGCGAATTTCCTGGCTCCAGGCCTCCACCTTACCACCAATACTGCAGACCACGTTGCAGGACTTGCCCTTTGAGAGCCGGGGTTTGTTTTCCGATAAAACAGACCCTCACCTTCAAGGCCTGAAAGACGGCAGGGTCACCTTAAAGTCGCTCAGGATGCACACCGCCGTGGCTCAACGGAGACCCTTTAGGCCCCAAACCCGCCGCCCCTACTTCCCGCCTCGAAACAGGCAGGACTTCGCTAGGAGGCGAGCCCGGAGTGGGCAAAGACGCCAGTCTGGCCCCCACACGGGCCAATCTCAAGGCCCCACTAAAACCACATCAGGGGCCAAGAGTGGGTTTTGAAGGTACGCCGTGGACGGCATACCAGACTCACTTCAGGATCCTTTTCCCCCCTTTTCCAACCGCCTTTCCTACTTCCTTCCGGCATGGTCACAGATTACTTCCGATCAGTGGGTGCTGCGCACGGTGAAGCACGGATACCACCTCCAGTTTGCTTCATCCCCGCCTTTCCGCCCCCCTTCCCGGTCTCTCTTCAGGGACCCCTCTCACGAGCAAATCCTCTGGCACGAGGTTCAGTCTCTGCTCACCGCAGGAGCTATAGAGGAAGTTCCGGTACCCAAGAGGGGGAAGGGTTATTACTCCCGCTATTTTCTCATTCCCAAATCCAAGGGAGGCCTCCGACTAATTCTAGATCTGCGGGGACTCAACAAGTGGCTACGCAAGTTGAAGTTCCGCATGGTCTCCGTGGGAACCATTATTCCGTCCTTGGATCCCGGAGACTGGTACGCCGCCCTCGACATGAAGGACGCGTACTTCCACATAGCCATATTTCCGGCACACAGGAAGTACCTGCGGTTTACGGTCCGACAGCGCCACTTTCAGTTTTCTGTCCTCCCCTTTGGCCTGTCTACTGCCCCAAGGGTCTTCACGAAATGCATGGCGGTCATCGCCGCGCACCTTCGCAAGCAGCGGATACATGTCTTCCCGTACCTGGACGACTGGCTCATCAAGGGCGCCTCACACGCCCAAGTCCGTCAGCACGTCTCAGTTATTGCGGACCTCTTTGTCCGTTTGGGGATCCGCCTCAATGCGGAGAAGTCCACTCTCGCTCCAACGCAGAGGCTGGACTTCATAGGAGCGACATTGGACTCCTCCCTGGCCAGAGCCTACTTGCCTCAAGCGTGCTTGCTAGCGCTCACCTCCCTCGCCCGGCACTTGCAAGCTGCTCGTCTGACCTCAGCTCGCAACTGCCTCGCTCTGCTGGGGCACATGGCCGCATGCACCCATGTCACCAAATATGCCAGGCTACGCATGCGGCCCTTTCAGACGTGGTTTCACTCGGTCTTCCGTCCGAGCAGGGACTCCATGGATGTGCTGGTCACGATCCCTCCGGGCCCCCTGCGCTCCCTCGACTGGTGGCTGGACCCGTCTCAGGTTTGTGCGGGGATGCCCTTTCATCTGCAGCAACCGTCACTAACCCTGACGACGGACGCGTCATCCCTCGGCTGGGGGCCCCACCTAGGTCGCTTACGGACCCAGGGCCGTTGGTCTGCCGATGAGCTCAAGTTCACATCAACGTACGGGAGCTGAGGGCTGTTTGTCTCGCCTGTCAGGCGTTCCAGCAGCATCTTCGTGGCCGTTGTGTTTCTGTATTTACGGACAACACAATGGCCATGTACTACATCAACAGGCAGGGAGGGACTTGCTCGTCTCCCGTGTCAAGAAGCCATTCAACTATGGGACTTCTGTATAGCCCTCCGGGTGGACCTAGTAGCATCCTTCCTCCCCGGAGTCCGAAACACCCTGGCAGATCGGCTGAGCAGGTCCTTCCTCTGCCATGAGTGGTCGATCAGATTGGACGTCATTTACTCCTTTTTCCAGAGGTGGGGATTTCCCCTCGTAGACCTCTTCGCGTCCCGCTCGAACAGGAAGTTCCAGGAGTTCTGCTCATTCCACGGCCTCTCCCCCGGGTCGATAACAGACGCGTTTCTCCTGCCTTGGAGCCACTGCCTGCTTTATGCCTTCCCTCCGTTTCCTCTGATACACAGGGTCTTGCTCAAGCTTCGCAGAGACAGAGCGCATCTCATTTTGATAGCGCCAGCGTGGCCCAGGCAAGCCTGGTACACCACTCTTCTGGACCTGTCAGTAGCCGCTTCGATTCCCCTCCCCAGTGTCCCGGACCTCATCACACAGGACCACGGGAGACTTCGTCACCCGGATCTGCGGTCCCTCCACCTCACGGCGTGGCTCCTGCATGGCTGAATGCCGAGGAACTACGCTGTTCCGATCCGGTGCAGCGCATTCTCCTCCATAGCAGGAAACCTTCCACCCGTCGTACGTATGTGGCCAAGTGGAGGCGCCTCACGGCTTGGTGTGTATCCCACGGTGTTTCCCCCTTACAGGCATCAATTCCGACCATCCTAGACTACCTCTGGCACCTTAAGCAGGAAGGCCTGGCGACTTCCTCCCTTAAGGTGCACCTGGCGGCAATATCCACCTTCCATCCGGGAGAGGGTGGGTGCTCGGTGTTCTCTCACCTGGTAGTCTCTCGCTTCATGAAGGGTCTGGACCGTACTTATCCTCCCACTCGTCACCCAGCCCCCTCCTGGGACCTCAACTTGGTCCTAAACAGACTTATGTTGCGGCCCTTCGAACCACTGGCAACTTGTCCGCTTCTCTACCTATCGTGGAAGACGGTCTTTTTGGTGGCAATCACCTCTGCACATCGGGTCTCGGAGATCAGAGCCCTCATCGTCGATCCTCCGTACACTGTCTTTCATAAAGACAAAGTGCAGCTGCGACCTCATCCTGCATTCCTCCCTAAGGTGGTGTCTGCATTCCAAGCTTGCCAGGACATCTTTCTCCCGGTTTTCTTCCCGAAGCCGCATGCTTCTCGGAGGGAACAGCAGCTACACACCTTGGATGTGCGCAGAGCACTGGCTTTCTATCTAGAAAGAACCAAGCCCTTCCGTAGGTCTCCACAGCTCTTTGTGGCGGTCGCAGAGCGAATGAAAGGTCTGCCGATCTCCTCCCAGAGGATCTCCTCCTGGGTCACGGCCTGTATCCACACGTGCTACGTGCAGGCTCAGGTTCCCCTCGGACGCCTTACTGCGCATTCCACCAGGGCTCAAGCTTCCTCAGCAGCCTACTTGGCGCACGTGCCCATCCAGGAGATTTGTCGTGCTGCGACCTGGTCATCGGTCCACACTTTCGCCACGCACTATGCATTGGTCCAGCAGTCTCGGGACGACGCGGCCTTTGGGGCGGCTGTGCTCCAGGCTGCCGCATCTCACTCCGACCCCTCCGCCTAGGTAAGGCTTGGGAATCACCTAAATGGAATGCATAGAGCAACCACTCGAAGAAGAAAACAAGGTTACTCACCTTTGTAACTGTTGTTCTTCGAGATGTGTTGCTAATATCCATTCCATACCCACCCTCCTTCCCCACTGTCGGAGTAGCCGGCAAGAAGGAACTGAGGGGAGGCCGGGTCGGCCGGGATATTTATACGCGCTCTGCTGGCGCCACTCTGGGGGGCGCCCGGCCGACCCGCCGAGTGTTGCTAGGGTAAAAAGTTTCTCCGACGGCTGTGCACGCGGCGCGCACACACCTAAATGGAATGGATATGAGCAACACATCTCGAAGAACAACAGTTACAAAGGTGAGTAACCTTGTTTTCCTAGCTCCCTCCCATGGCCATGTTGCAATCACAAGACCATCCCTCATTCATTTGAGCCTTCTCATTGCTGATGAGAGAACTGGAGCAGACTGAACCTGTTCATTTCACAGTGTGCCTGGAGAGAATAAATGAAAGAGTTTCTGTTATAAACCTGGTCCACCATAGTCGAGGCAAGCAGCTTCTTCTCCTTCCTGCTGCTTTTTCTCTGCCAGTTCCCTAAGGCATCTGCAGAGAGGCTTCAAAGTACCAGTGTACTGAGCTGGCACCACATATTCTAGAAGCCTTGGCCATAACACCTGCAGAGAAGAGTGAGACTGTTCAGTACACAGCTATTTCCATTCCCCCACCTCCAGTATCCTGCTGTCTGAATCCCTCCCTTTCATGTAGCTTCTCCTTTTATTCATCACTGACCCTTCCCTTACCTATCACCTCATCTCTCTCTCTCCCCATCATCTCCCTCTACCTGTCTGGTGCCTCCTCACTCTCTCTTTTAAATACACTGCCTTCTTTGGTGAGCAATTTGGCTCTCACCCAGAGATGAATCCTCCTTCCCTACGTTACAGCATTATGGAGCTATTTAGATAGCACCATCAACTCACCCAGAACTTTACAGACCTAGATAAGGCCCACTCCCAGCCCTAAGATCTGTTCAAATCCAGGATCACCAAATCTAAATGTCAGAAGTAGTCATGGAGGATCTAAGGGGGTGTTGCACTCAGACAGTGGAAAGAATGAAGAGAAGATCTCTGCAACATTATTTCTTCCAGTTAAATTGCTTTCTATCTTTTCTCTAATGTGAACCACTTACTCCACGATGAAGGGGTCACACCATCCCTGACATGAATTTGACATACTATTCCTTCATTATGCTGAGTGTGCAAAAAGCTTCCTCGTGGGAAGTACAAAGAATGTAAGGAAGAACATCCCTATTTCAAGAAGCAGTAGCAAGAGGTCACTTACTTGGGTCATTCCACTGACTGAGGTGTCCAGACATTGCAGGATGTCAGTGCACAGGGTTTGGATAGTGTTTTCTTCCTGAATAGCCTGGGTGAGAAGTGTTGTACCCTGCTGTGAGATAGCTCTATAGAACTTATTAGCTAGTAGCAAGACACTGGCTAGGGAATCAGTGTCCTCTTACAAAGCCATCTTGAACATTAACCTCTGCCTGCTTTTATATTGCACTGGAAGTGCACAGCCATCTGAAGGGAATGGAATAATAGAAACTCCTAACTGGTGGGTCAGATCCCAGGCTTAGGAAAACCCTAAAGTGAAGGGAATGATTCACTGAACACAAAAGAGTTTCCCTAACAGGGCTAATTTTCTTTAAATTTGAAAAACTCTTTCATCTTTTTATCTCTGAGGAAAAACATTCAGACTCTGCCCAGTGGAAATCAATATGCAGAATCAGGCGGATCCACTCTCTTTGTTCTGGTGCCCCAACCAGCTTGGTCATTTCGTGTGTAGTGAGTGTGATTCTATCAACGGACCTAATTCTCCTCTTTCTTACACCGGACTAAATATTGATTGACTCTACTGATTTCAGTTCAAAGGAGAGCAAAGCAGAGCTAAGATCTTCAACCACTGACTGTAAAGTTGAACTGTTTATGTTAATACAGATCATGGATCCAATCCAATGGAGCACAAAGTGTCTGGAGCCCCTGGCTGTCTCCATGGATAGAAATACTGATTGAAGATATTTTTAAACTAGTACATGTAGATGAGAGCATGTAGTGAGGGAAATATGCAGCATGCTTTTCCAGTCTCCTGACAGTCTGTGATGCAACCTGCATAACCTCGGTGTTTTGCTGATAGTTTACCTTTGCTTCAACAGCCACAGAAATGGGCATCATTATGTTCTCTGGAGAGTCTATTTCAAACAAAGAGATGTGCTTCCTTGTACTAGAATATTTCACTGAAAAATGGTGTTTTCAGAATTTTCAATGACTCAGAGAGTTGAGTAACCTAGATGACTCTGTTAGATGTAAATACCCAGTGTGAGAATCTGATCTCTGTTACATTAGTATGAATCCAGAGTAACGCCACTAAAGTCAGTGGAGTTACCTTGACTTTACAACAATATAACTGATCAGATTCTGGCTCTAATCATTCAGTCCAGTTGTCCTTGAGTCAAAACTCCCACTGAAGGCAAGGGGAGCAGTCAGCATGCAAGAATGGTAGGACCAAGTCCTAAGTGCTAAGAACTCTCCTTACCAGTTTGCTGGTGGACGCACTGAACTCCCTGAAAACATGTGCTACCATCTGCCATGCTGCACAATTCTCCACACTTTCCGAGCTGAGCAGCCTCTGGATGAAATGAAGAGCTGCCATCCTCACCTGCAAGGGTAGAGATGACACACATGAGTTATTGTTATCCCTTCTGCCTGAAATAGGAGATAGGATATGAAAGTCCTTATGCTTTTGATTTGATCTCCTGGGCTTATAAACATGGATCCATTTAACACAGGCAGGAGAATGACATGCCTTCTCTAGTCCGCAGTCTCTCCTCTGGATCTGAATGAAAGCTCCACCCAGATGTCCATTCATCCCATATCATTGAAAAAAATTGAAATATTCACCGCTCCACACACACTCTTACCGTAGCATTCTGATCACCCAGAGTGGATTTCACTGCCTTCACAATCAGACACTTTTTCATTCTCGTCTCGGGCACTGAAAGATAAGGAGAGGTTACAGTACTTCTTTGTTCCACACACTCACTTTCCACACTGGAATTAATCCTGGATTTCAAAAGGCCCCATTTAAGAAGAGTACCAAGCTTCGCTCATACACAGAATCAGTGGGGAAAATATAGGACCAGACTCTGGTCTCAGTTACACCAGTGTAAATCTAAAGTAATTCCATTTCTATAAATAGCGCCATCATACTGCCATGATGGAAATAATAATAAAAGAATTAGATAGACTGAGGTCAATCTGTGTTCACACAGTATAACAGAACTCAGAATCTAGTCTATAGTGTCTAATACTGACGATTATCGAGTCAGGGGTATTATTTTATTTTTCATTATTGTTACCGTGCTTTAGCCTCAAGTCAACTTCTGTATCTCAAGTTGAAAAATATCTTGGGCTACATTCAGCGCTTAGTTGAACCTGCTGATTTCTGTGTGGCCACAGGGGGGTAACTTAGGGCAGCATTTAGCCCCTTAGTGGATACCCAGACCACTGCTGACCGTGTGTTATAGATTCTGTGCCCCATTTGCAGAGGCGATGAGTCTGTTACAGCCCTGCCGTGCCTACAAAGCCTTGGTGCTTCAGCTCAATCTATAGGAGCTCATGCTTTTAGCTCTGGATCAGGGCTGGCTTTAGGCCGATTCCCCTGATTCTCCCGGATCGGACCCCATGTCTGAGAGGGCGGCGCACATAACAGGACCCTGCTCCCAGTGGCCTTTTAAATTTTTACTCACCCGGCAGCGCTCTGGGTCTTCGGCGGCGGGTCCTGCACTCGCTTTGGGTGTTCGGTGGCATTTTGGCGGTGGGTCCTAAACTCGCTCCGGGTCTTCGGCAGCACGTGAAGGACCCGCTGCTGAAGTTCCACCGAAGACTCGGAGCGAGTGAAGGACCCGCCGCCGAAGTCTCAGGGCTCCGCCCGGTGAGTACAAGCCCTGCAAATCAGGCCCCCACTTCCTAAAGCCGGCCCTGCCCTGGACGTCCCCAACTCAACCCTCAGCATGTCGGCCAAGAGGGCAGCTGGCACAGTTGCTCCTGTGTTACTTACACTCAGCACCAACAACAGCTGTCAGCAGATTCAGAGATGCCACACGAACAGCCTCATTCTCAACCTTCAGCTGCGAGTGCAGAAAGGCTATCAGATCCTCAGGAGAAGAACGGGCTGCAAGGAAAGAAATCACGTCCTCACTGACGACAGAACTCTTATTCTTACCATACCTTACAAACCAAGTTACAAGGAAACCACTGTGTAACTCAGAGTCTCTTCCCCTTACCTAGCTGAACTATACAATACACCAGCTCTGTGTGATGTTCCAGGCTGTGCGGCTTAGCTTGAGAACAGATCTGTGGGATGAAGGGAAATGGTCAAAGAAAAATTAATCAGAAGCAATTGAAAAGAAAATGTTCAATTAATTTCTAAGCTTCCACTTCCTACGTGTCCAACTAGAGGTCTGAACCCCAGGTGGATGGTACTGAACGCACAGCAAGACTCAAACACAATGTCCAATACATTAGATGAGAGAAGCTAAAAAGTGTTTTGAACAGCAGAGCTCATCGAATCAAGACACAGCCACAGTGTTTACTGTACAACTCTGATTCCCCCTGATAATCGGCTTATAGTAAAATTGTTTTACAAACTGAGTTGGATATTAGCTAAGAAAATGAGACCACTACCTGCTTACTCTTGAGCCTGCAGAAATCAGTAAGGCATGAAGCGGTCTCCAGGCTCTGCACTATCATTCAATAGCTTTTGATTGTTACTATGCTTCAGATCCAAGCAAAACCACCCCTCACCTGCTTGTGCAGAGCACTGCAGATGGCTTGAAACTTCTTCTTAGGGAGAGGGATCTTATATTCACCACAGACCTCCAAGAGCTGGCTCAGACTCTGCAAGAGAGGGTAAAAGTCAGATGGTGGCACACACGGGAGCAATATGTAGTGACTGAAGCAGATTCAGGGGATTCGTGGATTCCAAGGCCGGAAGGGATTATTGGCATCATCTAGTCTGACCTCCGGTATAACACAGGCCACAGACCTTGCCCAGAATAATTCCCAGAGCAGAGCTTTTAGAAAAACATCCCAATCTCGATTTAAAAACTGTCAGTGAGGGAGAATCTGCCTCGGCCCTTGCTAAATGGTTCTAATGGTTAATTATCTCACTATTAAAAATGGACACCCAATTTCCAGTCTGAATGTGTCTCGCTTCAGTTTCTAGCCATTGGATCAAGTTACACCTTTCTCTGCTAGACTGAAGAGCCCGTTGTAAAACATGAGTCCCTCATGTAAGATATTATAGACTGTCATGAAGTCACCCTGTCACAGGACAGGTCCACCCCACCAGGGTGGTACTAGGTTGTGGAGGAAATGAAGTAGATCTCTGGCGGCCCAGCTGGCCTAGTCTCCCTAGCCATCGCAGAAGTCCTGGCTCCTAGGGCAGCATAGCCTAATGGTCAGGATCAGCGCAGCAGCCCTTCGGTGAAGGTTCACGGCCCAACAGCCTGAGTCAGGAGGGCTCCCCTTCTAGGTATGGCAGTGCGGCCTAGTGGCCAGTGTCATTAGAACCACCTTTTGTGGCAGCGAAGTGTTGCTAGTGACCAGCCCTTCTCCACTGGCTCCTACCTATTTCACAGGTCCCAGCTCAGGGTCCTGTCTTGCCACAGGGGTATCTGCCACCAAATCAGCGGAGATCCTTCAAAACATGCCAAGTCAAAACCCGGTGCCTCAACTGGATCAGTGCTTAGTCTACCTAGGGTACTTTCCACTTAGGGATTCTGTAGTCTCTCCTCCATCTCTGGCATTGGGTGGCTGGGGGTCATTGGTTGCAGCCACAGTCCGGCTGGCCTCTGAATCCTGGAGCACTGGCAGTCTCTCTGCAGGAGCCTGCAATGCACCTCTACTCCCTTTAGCAGCCATCCCAGACTCAGCCGAGCAGCCTTCTTTTATATCCTGGTTCCAGCTGAAGCATGCCCAGCAGAGATGAGGGGCCATGGCCTCCTCGGCCCACAAAGTAGGATTAACCCCTGCTGAACCAATCTGCAGTAGGTAAACCCCATCACACACCCTTTTACTTTCTGTTTGTTAAACTAAATAGATTGAGTTCCTCGATTCTACCACTGTAAGGCATGTTTTCTAATCCTGTAATCACTGTGGCTCTTCTCTCAATATCCTCTCCAATTTATCAACACCCTTTTTGAGTTGTGGGCACTAGAAATGGACACAGTATTCCAACAGTAGTCACACAAGTGCCAGATTTAGAAGTAAAACAACCACTGTACTCCTCCTTGAGATTCCCCTTTTTATGCTTTCCAGCTTTTTTGGCCACAGCATGAGTTCGTGTTCAGATGATTATTCATCATGATCCCCACAATCTTTTTCAGAGTCACTGCTTCCCAGGACAGCATCCACCATCATGTATGTAGAGCCTACATTCTTTGTGCCTAGATGCTCACATTTACATTCAGCCATATTTAAATGCACCTTTGTTTGCGCCCAGTTTACCAAGTGATCTAGATCTCTCTGAATCTCTCCTCTCCATTTTTTACCACTTCCCAATTTTTATCTCATCTGTCAACTTTATCAGGGACGATTTTATGTCCTCTGCCAGGTTATTGATAAAAAAGGTGAAAATCAAATTCCTTCCTGCATCTAAACACTTTTCTCCTTTGTTGCTTCAAGCTTCCGGAATGTCTCTGATGCCATCTACAGATTTTACTATATTGAAGCAGTTGTGTAGTGCCCTGATGCTATCAAACAAGTCCATGATGCATTGTTGCCTCCAAATCATGGGTATTTCAACCCCAAAAGTGACCACATACTCTGTACCAGAAAGCTTCAACCAACAGAGACAGTGAGTAAATATCACTACCCAACAAGTTATAGCTGTCTCGTGACTTCATTTACAACTGTGTAGCCCCACTGAAGACAGAATATGGCCTCTTACTTCTTCCTCATGTGGTACTCAGGGTAGATGAAATAGAGAGACAAGGGGAGTGAGACAATATCTTTAATTAGATTATCTCACCCACCTTGGCGTTCTAATATCTTGGGACCAACATGGCTACAACAGCACTGCATAGAATGGGAGATGAAATAGACAGGCAATGCTTTTAGATCCATCTAGTTACATAATCCAAAGCAATGACTCTCAAGTCTCCTTAGTATTAATTTTCCACCATTGACAGTTGTCTTGGTACTGACCAGAGACAACATATGGCAGCCCCTGCTCTGAGGAGCCTATGAACTAAAAGAGAGACGCAGAGTTGACAGGATGTACTGGGAAATCACAAGGTGGGAGGATCTTTTTGGAAGGGGGGTAGGTGTTTTGTTTTCTATCTCCTTATCATCCTACCCAGGAAGCAGAGGATGCTTTTCATAAGAGGCATTTATCTACAAATCTTGTTGCCTGGCTCACCACGTGTACAAACCCAGAGCTTGTGTGGATATTTATTTTCTAACAAGTCACTGTCTAAACCAGGAAGCCCCACTGGCAGCAAATTCCTCATGCAGTTCATACATGCACACACATGGACAGTTACCTTAAGGACTGGTACCTCACCTTGGTGATGTGAAAAACATGAGCATCCTCCTTATATTGCTCAAGGAGCCATGAGATCCGTTCAAATATCTGATCTTTATACTGCTCTTTGTGTAGCAGGAGGCTCATCGTGGGACCAAGGGCTTTGATGATGGCCTGCTTGAGCTGCATAGATGAGACATAGAATTTATGTTCCTACGAATTCATTCAATATCATTCAATGGGCACACCTTTTCTGCTTTCAATAAGCGCACCTTCCCTTGTTCCACTGTAGGAATGGGCCTCTCTCAATACTTCCCGGTAAAGAACCAGGACTCGTAGGGTTGGTTTCAGGATTAAATCCTAATGCACCTCACAACTATATCAGCTAAGATATTCCCCACATTAGTATGCATTCTAGGCCAACTCATCCCTGCTGGAACTCCACTGGGGCTCAATGGAGGAATTAATTTAGCCCACTATCCCGTGTTCATCTGCACGTTACTGCATAAAACTAGAATCCATGTACACTGCATACAGACAGAATTTCCATGTTGTTTGGGTTTTAAATGTTTTACATGACACTGTTCTATCCAAAAAGACCTACCATTAAATGTCATCATCACAATGAGTGCTAGACTCATAAAATTTAACGTTACAATTTCTGCAAACGGTTTAGAAAACTAGCAATTCTCACCTCCGGCTCCTCACAGGTCAGCCAGTTGCTGGTCACATGAGAATATAAGGGAAGAAATCGATCGCAGAATTGCGATGCACCCATTCTGGGGAATGGGCACTTTTCCCAGTTACTCATATAGAAATGTACTGCCCTTGAGGATTCTTCCAGAACTGCATGGATGGAGAGAAGACAGGCAATGTGAAAAGGACATATTAGTAATGAGGAGAATTTGCTTTATCAGTGAACACACCCAGGCCTAAAGTTGACTACAATTCCATGGCAGCTACTGCTTAGTTCAGGACTAGATGCTGAAATCCCACATCAATTTGGAGATATTTCTCTTCCCCCCATTCCGTGTCTTGTTTCTCAAAAGGCTTTTTGATTTGCAGATCTCTCAATCTTATTTCAATTACCATCATTTGAAGACAAATTTTTTCTCCCTTCCTTGTTACCTCTTAATTAGAGTTAGTTGAAAAAGCAGTTTAAATTCAGCTCTGCTCTGCATGACTCGTGTCCTCTGCAGTTACTGTTTATTTCACCCTAACACTGGATGATTTCATCCTGAGTTACACTTTGTCTGAAAGATGTTGAGTGCCTCTAACAGCCATTGGCTTTACTGGGGTTTGAAGGTAGCGGGGAGCACTTTGCCCTAAAGGTAGGTGTCTCTAGTGTCCTTGCTAAGAAGAATTAGGGCCCAATCCTGTTCTCTATGAAGTCGATGGCAAAATTCCCATTTACCTCAAAGGCACAGGATTAACCCTTTACTGAGCATCACCCCAAAAGCAAAGGAAGAGAGAAGTGGAGAGGAAGAGAAGACAGAGAAAGAGGGTGAAAGGAGATGATGATAAAGAAACTAAGGGGAGAGAATGGGTGAAGAAGTTGGAAATGGGATTTTTAAATGTACAGTATTGAAATCTGCTCCCTTCACCTCCTCCCCCAGCAGACTGCTGGCAGATGAGCATCTTCAGTCTTTGTGTCTCTTTATTTTAAATTATATGCATGAGTCATAAAGGGCCTGAATTTACAAGTGCTCAGCGCCTCCTGCAAAGTACGGAGCACTCTCAACTTCACTGAGTGCCATGAGAGCCAAGGAACACAGCACCTGGTGCAATCCAGGGCAGGGAGCACAGTTCAGGGCCTGTTTGCAAAGTTGGTCAGTCACTTCAGTCTGTACCAAGACCCCCTAAATATCCATTTGGGGCACCTATAGCAAGTTCTGGCACTTACCACCACAAAATACTCGTCTCATCCGGCTGTCATTGACTAACTCCAGCATGTAGAACATCCACTGCAGGGTCCGTGCCATAGAAGGGATACACTTAAGTGCTGCAGAGAAAGGCCAGAAAAGAAGGAAGACAGATAATCGGCTGCTCTCCGCCTTCTTAGAACACACTTAGAAACACTGTGGGGCAGGATGCTAGGGGCTCCTGGGCCATTTTGCGCTGCGTAAGCGGAGCAGAATGGCTTTAAAGCAGCCACTGAAAGCCAGTGGGGGATTCACCCTCAAGAAGGGAATCCTCCACCAGTGCACAGCTGTGCCCCATGCCCAACTCACTCCCAGCATAAGGGGAGAGAGCACTGGGCCGGATGGGAAGTGGGGTGGAGAAGAGCTCTACTAGACCTGATCTTCCACTCATTTCCATCCCTAAGGAACTTCAGTCAGGGGCAGAAGTTAGAGCTTGCACCGCCGTCCGATAGCTCATGATCTGGAAGCTAGAACTAGCAAGAGCAGTTAATCCACTCTCTCTCCACACACACATGCACGCCCACATTCAAGCCGAGCTCTGTTTAGCTGTAACATTTTTAGGCAGAGAGAGTAATCCCCTGTCCTTAAATGAAAGACGATAACTTTGAAATAAAAGATGGAAGTTACCATACCATAGGCTGATAACAGGTTGCCCAGCGTAACTAAAAGAAACTCTTCAGGCGACTTCGGTGGTTGGAGATGATAGTGCAGCTCGTATATCACATTAATGAAATAGCAGCGTGCCAGCGTCATTAAGGTGTTATTAACTGCCACTTTAAGTTCATTTGTTACTTGCTAAAAAAAAAAAAAAAAAAATAGAGAGTGAGAGAGACTGAGGTGACTGAAGCCGGTTGCACTAGCCAGAGTTGTTTAGATGAGTCAAGTTCTTATTTCTGTGCATAAGTTGTGAATGAACACAACTAACTTTGTGGATAGAGTCATTAGTCATAAATATTCATTAAATCAAAACAATCTTCAGCCTTTGAGTTGCTTGCAAGCTGCTTAGACAGACTATTCACTAGTAGCTCCTTGTGGTGGATGACTGGTCACCATAGTCACATGATATTTTGCCCCACCCTTCCCTGAGGAGGTAGTGAGACACAGACTGGGCAGCTTCAAAGATATTCAGAGAGCTTTCCTGGAATAAACTGTCCCCCAAAAGGAGGCTGACTTCCTTTGGAACAAGAGAGAGATTTTTCCATGGGTTTTCCTGCTGGCAAAATAGATTCTAAATCCAATCCTGCTGCTTTTGGAGATAGCTCAGATTCTGTCTGTCTTAGGGCTTTATACCGCCACTTATCGCTAGAGTATCTGAGCGCCTCCCACATAACATCAGTATCAAAAATGAAATCCCTAGTAGACTATGGGAAAGACGTGCTCATGAAGAAACCATAGGCCTGTCTCTGTGTCTGATATCATGCGTCTCGGGTCCTGATCCTGCAAAGCACTTAAGCACATGTGAAAGTTACACATGTGAGTTTTCCCATCTTATGCACGTGCACAAGTGCTGTCTAGGAACTGGGCTTTGGTGTGGAGGAAGGTGTGGGCCTCTAGCAGAAGAATACATTTTCATTACAGTATATAGTTTACCCCCCCTACCCACCAAAAAGAGAGTTTTAATGAGTTAAAGCTTTGGATCCTTTGATTAGTAGCTCAGGAGAACTAACTTACCTGAGTCTCTCTCATCTGGTCTAAGGCTACGGTTATTATTTTGTGCACTAGCCTTCTCTTTAGGCCCCCGGTGTCCTGCTGTAGTACCTTCTCCAGGACACGGTAAATGTCTACTCTGTTTTGCTGGGGACAAACCAGAAAAGAGAACAAACTATTGGGAAAAGTTTTTCTTGATGACCACACAGTAATTTGACAGATAAGCCCCTGCCCTAAAGAGCTTCCAATCCAAACATGAAATGACTAGCCCAAGTCTTATCATAACAGAGCAGGTCCGTGGCCAGGAAGAGAATCCATGTCTCCTGAGTCATTATCCAGAGTTCTAGCCACTAGGCCACACTGACTCCTCAGCCAGCATCCTCACACAACTAATCCATCGGCTTAATTGGTGTAAAATATGCCATGCCCTCCACAATCACTGCATTTAGCAGCGCTTCAGAAGCAGCCAAACAATTTACATGTTTTAATCTTTCTGCAGAGAAAAAAGCCAGAAGAAGCCTCCTTCACTGCCCCCTTATCCAGTTTTATTTATTGAAAACAAACAATAAAAATGACCACCTTGCCCTTGCTCTAACCACTCCAGACAGAATTGGTAAATGTGCAATTACAAAATACCCAACTCCCGCAGTAAGTCCTCAAAAGCTCCTGGGGAAATTAGCCCAGCAGTTAGATCTATATTGACAGTCGCACAGTTGAAGGTGTCTTTTAGGAGGCCCATCAGTGTAGAAATTCACAGATGATACTAAATATGGGGGAGTTTAGTATCAGCTGGGACAGAAAAAAAATAAAGAGGGACACAGAGAAATTAAAAACCTGAGCAGAGAACAAGATTCCTTTCAGAAAACTGCAAATTAGCACATCTGGAAAGGAGGTAGAAGTAACCGACATAATGGGAGGGAGAAAAGTGGGAAGCAACAAGTGCCCTGGGGGTGACAGTGAAAAACAAAGTCAACGTTTGTTTTTCAACGTATGCAAGGTGTGATGGCTACCACAAAGAGCCATGTGGGTTGGGTCTTTTTCACACAGGGATCACGGCACTGTTGGTGTCACTGGGCATAAATCTAGGTAGCTCGGGAGGGTGGAAGATCACGAGTTCCGATGAAGCCCTCCTGCTCAGGGCTCAATGAACCATTGTTCCTCCATGTTAAACACTTTGTGTAACCTAATGTACTAATAGCTGCAAAATGTAGTGTTAGCAGTTAGTTTTCGGTTGTAATAGTCAGTTTTCTGCTGTAATACATTGAAGCTAGGCTAAAGCACGCTCAAGGCTGTTTTAAGATACTGTATACATGTCTTAGCAGCGGAGAAGGGGGGAAGGAAGGGGGAAGACAAAAGATTGAGTGAGAAAAGATACTGCAGCTGGATGGGAAAGGAGTGGGGAGTGAGAGATCAGCTAGTCAGCAAGAAAAAGTTTTGTAGTAAACAACTGGGATATAAAAGGAAGAAACTGCTTGTTTTAGGTGTGCAGGATTTGAGATTGCATTCTCCCTCGAACCTTATTTGAGCTCAAAAACTTGTGTTTTGCTTCTCCACCCTGGTGTGTTCATTGGCGCTACGCACTCCGGGCCACGAACCGCTGTTGCTTAGCCTCTGGCACTTTGTGCCGGCAACAGCACAAAGCAGGAAGATACCAGTTCCTCTCTGTTCATCTGAGGTGTGACTACATCTGGATTATTGCATTTTCTAGCACCACATTCTCAGAGAGATCAACAAATTGGAAGTAATTCATTTGAGAGCAAAAAAGAATGCACGGGGTTGGCAGAATTGACTTCTGAATAGAGCCCTGCAACCTGACCCAAATCCTATGGGACCAAACTACAGGCATCAGGGTCAGGTTGGATGAAAAAACACCTGACTCTCTTGGGCTCAGGTCAGGTCGGCTCTTCTCCGTTAGCCCATGGGATCGGCACAACAGGGGGCAGTGTCAGAGGATGAAGCCATTGCTGCACATTGTTGCTGCTGCGCCAGCTCCATGAGCAGGATGCGATGACAATATCCAGTTTTAGGGGAAGGGTTGGGACCAGGATGGAAAATGATTCAACCCTCTCAAGGTGAGGTGAGTGGGCTTGGGGCCAGTTCAGGTTGGGCTTCAAAACTGGGCCCGAGCAGACCTCTACTTCTGAAGACAGACTGAAAGAACTGTCTATGGCAGATGCGGCCTAAGGGTGACTATGAGGGAGACATGATAATACCATACACCAATCTGAAGGGTGTGAACACCAAGGAGGGAGAGGAATTTTTTAGTATAATGCATTTAGGTAAAAGTAGGAGTAATGGGATTAAACTCAAAAAAGACATACGATTTAGCCTTTAGTAAGAGGAAAAATGCCCCACCTGTGAGACAGGTCTATAAGGTTATAGCATAGTCTTCCTAGGAAAATAGTGGAAGATTCGTCATTAGGGGCTTTTAAAATTAGTTTGGCCAAAACAGTGGGAAATGGCCACTTGGAATGCTCCTGCATTAGCAGGGAAATGGACTGGATGATCCAATAGGTTTTTTCCATCTCTGTCTCCTGGGAGTCTCTAAAGCTAGGTGACCTGCATGCCAAGGTCATAAAGCCCTTTGGAATGTTCAAAGCCAATCAGATCCCTTGATTGGCTAAACATTCCAGTGGTGCTGCTTGAAAAGGGATGCTTCTGCAAACTGCAATCAGAACACACAGCTCCCCTGGGGAGAAGCTCCTTCCATTAATTTTTAAATATAAGGAGGATTTGTTTAATTGAAAATTGTCACTGATAATTTATGAATACATAAGCTCTATGTACTTCAAGTAGCTCTGGATTAGGCAACAATTTTATTCTTTAAAACCAAAAGAGATTCATAATTAATTGAGTAATTCAAATAATTAAAGTACTAGGAGGCCAAGACAAGCAGTTCGCTTCTGCTTATAAGGGCTAGTGGGGGAGATGGACTGGGGCAGGGGCTGAATGGGAGTGGAGACACAGGGTTACGGGGGGAGGGAGGTTCAGAGCTACATAGTGATGGGGGTGGAGGTGCAGACCTACACAGGGACAGGGAGTGGTTGGGTGGGGTACAGGGACACATGGGGATGGGGGGAGTTGGTGTCTGATTGAGGGTGGAGGGACACATGTGCACAGGGGGTGCAAGGACCCATGGGGATGCAGGAACACATGGAGATGGGCAGATGTGCCTTACTCAATAGGAGCGGTTAGGGGTCACCCAGGGTCTGCATGGGGGGGAGCTCTCTAACAATTCCTCCCTGCCCCTCCCAAAAAAAGTGTTTCATATTTTTCCCACCCATACCCAGCAACCCTCCGAGTTCACACCCAGGCTCCTTCCCAGAAATTTACTTCTCTCTCCCTCAGCTCTTCCATCACCCCTGACTCCACCAAGCCTTTGCACTGCATCTGAGAGGTTCAAGAAATATGGTTCTGTAGTGAGTTGAAATGAAATATTACTCAGAGTTCTGTATTAATATGCATAGTAGGGAATCTATGTCAAAAAAACATTTCCTCAAACCTTTTTGTTGTCTGTATTGATAGATACTTGCTGACTGGGATTTAGAAATAAATAAGCCAAAATAATTTGAACTGGTGCAATTATATTGTATATTTGCTGAAATGTGAAAATACTGTGTGCATCATTTTTATTTTTTTGTTGCAGAATTCCCCTAGTAGAAAATATAGAGAGAAGGTCCCTTCAGTGCTATAATCTCAATAACATGTCATCATAAGAAAGGAGTCTTGGCTAGGAATAAGAGCAGGGAGTCAGTTCACTTGGGTTTTAGTCACATTCTTTTACTAACTTGCAAAGTGGTGTTGAGCAAGTAACTTAATTCCCTGTGACACAAATCATCTGCTTATTCTCACAAGGGTGCTGTGAATCTTCATTCATTAGTATTAGGTAAGTGCTTTGAGATTTTTGAATGAAGATGCTAAGGAAGAGCAAAGTACTATTACAAAGAGATCACCGCAGGTCCCATAGTGTACTTTTACTGTATACAGCCCATGTACTCCATGGTGTGTAAAAGGACAATGCTCTCTTTATAGAGCATTATATCATCCTGATCTGTAAGAACAGCATTTTGCATGATAAGTTCATGCCTGAAGACAGAAGGGTGAACACCGATGGAGAATTACCCCCATGCATTCTCCCAGGAAGTCAGGCAGAATTTGGACACATGGAAAGCAGATTTAATTTCATGAAACTGCCCTACCTCATCCTGTTGCAGTTTCTCTAGCAGAATTGTCACAACGCTAGGCAGCTTGGTCTCAGCTATGCAGGCAATCCTGAGAGCAATTTTGTCCTTATCTTGGTCATCCATATGTGCCAGGAGGGAAACAACCTCATTATAAACACCTGAAATTAAATAAAAGGATTCGGCTGGTTACCACTGAGAGTAGAAATTGGTGCTGGCCTCTTTAATTCACTATCCAGTAAAGATTCTGCAGGTGCTCAAACACTGTGAGGAGAAGACAACCTGGGAATCATGTAAATCCTCTTCCTTCCTCCTAATGATCAGGTTGGTTTGCTGAACAACCCAATGATTTAGAGCAGCTGAGGTTCTGGTCATACAAATGGAGAACATTACAACTAACTTATCTGTATGCCTAGGCTTTCTGAATGTGTGTGTGAATATAGACTGGATCTTGAAAATACAATGCTGACCCTTACCTCTGTCGGTTACCTCCTGTTCACTCACAAATTTATTCATGTTTTAATCTTTCCTCAACACTTCCTCCACTCCTTTCTCCAAAGAGCTTCAGTACTGATAGGCAGCTGGCCTCTCAGTCTGTCATGGCCAGGATAGCCAGTGCAGATTATGCAAGCACTATTATGACATCAATGTGACCTTAGCATACCACATAATCTGCGGCTGACCAGGTATGTGCTGTAATTACATGGACAAGATCCTCAAAGGTATTTAGACTCCTAACTCGCAATCAAATCAGTAGCTGTTAGGAACCTAAATACATTTCAATATCTGGGCCCATACATGTAAGCAGTCCAATGGATGGCTACATTTGCTCTAGTGCAGAATTTCTCATTCTCTTGATATCATTTTGAATTTTGGTTCGGTCCCTCTCTGTTTGCCACACTTTCCAATATTGGTTTTATCTGAAAATCTGCTCCTGGTTGAATTTATATAAAATAAAAGCACCAAACAAAGAGAGAGAAGAAACTGCCTTGGAGAATGCACAGTGACCCTTGAGTGTGGTTGGCTGGTTTCCTTTGCTTTTTAATTTGGTTGATCAAAAAGCCTGATGAAACCTTATTGAACTGTATTACAAATATTGACTGTATATTGTTTTACAACGAACTGAAATTTATACTTCATTTTCATGTCCTGCCAAACAAATCAACTACATTAATTTCTATTCTGTTTAATACAGCGTGGTGTCATATGTAGGGCCATGTGTAGAGCCAACTCTTGATTGTGGAAGTTATGTTGCCTTTAAAGCATTCATAGTGATGACGCTCTTTGCAGTAAACCATATGGAAAAAGAATTCCAATTACATTTGTCCCTTGCTATGTATAACTGATTCTGTGCCTCACCCTCTCTGATTTTGTCCTTACACGTATATTCTATTCTTTCATACTCCTCCTTAGTAATTCGTTCATGTTGCACATTTTGTAGGATTTCTTTTTGATTTTCAGGTCATTAAAAAAACTTACTATTCTTCCTGTCTTTCCTTTGCATTGGCAGTTGTGCCTTTAATATTGTCTCCTTGAGAAACTGCCAGCTTTCCTGAACTCCTTTAGGCCTCAGATATTACCCTTATGGGTGGCTACCTACCAATTCTCTGAGTATATTGAAGTCTGCTTTTTGTAGTCCATCTTCTGTCACTCTCACTCCTTCCTTTCCTTAGAATCATGAAATTTATCATTCAAGATCACTTTCACCCAAATCACCTTCACATTCACAACCAGCTCCTCCCTGTTGGTCAGAATCAAGTCTAAAATGGCTGTCCCCCTGGTTACTTCCTCCATTTTTCTGAAACAAAGCATTGTCCTCCGTACATTCCAGGAACTTACTGGATAATTTTGTGTTTTGCCATATTCCTTTTTCAACAGCTGTCTAGGTAGGTAAAATCCCCCATTTATTATCAGGATTTGTGTTTTGGATATTTCTGTTTTTTGTTCTAGAAATGCCTCATCTCCCTCCTCTTCCTGATTTGGTGGTCTCTAATAGACCCCTACCAGGACATCACCCCTGTTTTTTCCCTCTTTTATCTTTACTCAGAGACCTTCAACTGGTCTGCTTCTCACCTCCTTCTGGACCCCAGAACAAGTGTACAATGCAATACTTCCTCTCTCTTTTTCCTGCCTGTCCTTCCTGACCAAGCTATAACCCTCTATACCAATATTCCAGTCATGAGATTTAGCCCATCGAGTATCTGTGATGCCAGTTAAGCTCAGTTATGACTTATGTACTAAACTCCCAGTTCTTACTGTTTATTCCCCATTATTATCACTCCTTGCATTTGTGTATAGACATCTAAGATGTTAAGCAGATGCCTCCATGGATTTCCCTCATTTCTCCTATAATTCTACTGCAATTTTCCACATCTGCTTTTCTCCAAAGATCTAGTCCTCTATTAAGGTCACCTTTTTTCATGTCGTGGCTTTTTTCACCTGCCCCCTCTGAACTTAGTTTTAAGCTCTTCTCATAAGATTGGTGAGTCAGTGCATGAAGATCTTCTTCTTCGTCTTGATCAGACAGACCCCATCTCTTCCCAGCAAACCTCCTTCCTGCAATAGCAGACCATGGTAGAGAAAGTCAAACCCTCCCATAGACCCATCTTCATAACCTTATTATGTGGACATACCTACCACCGAGTGTGTATTGAGCAGAAAGAACAAGGGAACTGAGTTAAACGCAGATGTCAGGTTCACATACTTCCATTTTCAGTGACTAAGCTCTTAAACCAGTGGGGATGGCCACAGTACAAAAGTATTTCTGTAGATCAGCATGTGATTATTTGTATTGCATAATTACAATAGGCCCTCAGAGTGATAGTTCATATTTCTAGTTTCAGATACAAGAGTGATACATTTATACAAATAGGATGACCACACTCAGTAGATTATACGCTTTGTAAAGATACCGTACAAGAGACCTTTCTCATGAAGCATATTCCAGTTACAGTATATATTTTTATAAAATCATATAGAGTGCTATGTCACAGCACCGCATTCCCACCAGCCCCCTGGGCTGTGGCCAGCACAGTGTTCAGATCCCCCAAGCCCACAGCTTGGGCTGACACGTACAACCCTCTCCTGCTGTCCTCACCAGCACCTGGAGCAGAGCATGGCAGAGCCAGGGCAGCATCCTGCCCTCTGCCCAGGGAGGGACTGGAGCCTGGGCCTGTCTGCCGGACCCACCCTTCAGACTGGCACTGACCAAGCAATGGCCAGCTGTCTCAGGCCTGCGACCCCCTCATGGTTCTGGGGGGCAGGCTGAGGAGTACAGCGTGTATGGCTGGGGTACCCCTTGCTCAAGGTGCAGGCTGGGGGTGCACACGGAATCCCGGTGGCAGCCCAGCTGTAAGGGCAGCCATGGTGGAAGCTGGCAAAAAAGGGAAAAATGAGGATCCGGGGAACTACAGGTCAGCCTCACCTCAGTCTCTGGAAAAATCATGGAGCAGGTCCTCAAGGAATAAATTCTGAAGCACTTAGAGGAGAGGAAAGTGATCTGCAACAGTCAGCGTGTATTCACCAAGGGCAAGTCATGCCTGACTAACCTAATTGCCTTCTGTGAGGAGAAAACTGGGTCTGTGGATGAGGGGAAAGCAGTGGATGTGTTATTCCTTGACTTTAGCAAAGCTTTTGATACGGTCTCCCACAGTATTCTTGCCAGCAAGTTAAAGAAGTATGGGCTGGATGAATGGACTATAAGTTGGATAGAAAGCTGGCTAGATCGTTGGGCTCAATGGGTAGTGATCAACGGCTCCATGTCTAGTTGGCAGCTGGTTTTAAGCAGAGTGCCCCAAGGGTCGGTCTTGGGGCCGATTTTGTTCAATATCTTCATTAATGATCTGGAGGACGGCGTGGACTGCATTCTCAGCAAGTTTGCAGATGACACTAAACTGGGAGGAGTGGTAGATATGCTGGAGGGTAGGGATAGGCTACAGAGAGACTCAGACAAATTAGAGGACTGGGCCAAAAGAAACCTGATGAGGTTCAGTAAGGACTAGTGCAGAGTCCTGCACTTAGGACGGAAGAATCCCATTCACTGCTACAGACTAGGAACCGAATGGCTAGGAGGCAGTTCTGCAGAAAAGGACCTGGGGGTTACAGTGGATGAGAAGCTCGATATGAGTCAATAGTTTTCCCCTGTTGCCAAGAAGGCTAATGGCATTTCAGGCTGTATAAGTAGGGGTACAGCCAGCAGATAGAGGTGTTGTGGGCAGATAGACTGCTGAGGCAACAACAGTGGTCCGTGCCCGGAGTGCTTCAGCTCCAATAAACACACCGAGTGGGAGAAAGCAGCAAAGTTTATCTGAGATCTCAAAGTGGTGCTGGGAGACTTGTCCTGCCTCAAATCCAGCACGAGTTAATACAAGCAGGTTACCTTTTTTATACTTTACCTCTAGCTAAGCCGTCCCTTTCCCCCCGCCCCCTTCTCCCCCTATAGCAATTACATCAATCAGAGTCATTAAACTGTTAAACTCAAAATTGGCGACTACAAGTCTAGTTCGTTAGGCCCTCTCCTTTGAACCACTATCTTGTCCTGTCCAGAGGTGTTTTATTTCACTCCCTTGTGGCAGAAGTATGCAGGCTTAATTATTTTTGCTCCATATCAGTTCGAGCGGCCTTATAACAGATAAGGCTGCGGACACCTGGCCTTTTGTTTATTTATTGGCCTGCTAGGTCGATTAGAGTTTAACATGGAGGGACTTTTGCTCATGAGAGGCCTAAGGGAAAACTCCATATTCTTATAGCCTTTACCTTATAAAATTACTTAGAATAATGCTTAGTGACACTTAGTGACCTCAACAATTCCCTCCTTTGAGAATACTCAACAACCTTTTGGCTGAGTTTTCTCATACTCTGCGGACAAGATTTGACTAAATGCTATGGAGCTGGGGCTTTCAATAAGAGGGTACATTGGGAGTTTTGGGGAGCGGGGGTTACAGAGCTTGCGGAGAAGCATCTTAATACAAGCTATTAGAATAAGGGTGACTATACACAGTATTAGCCCTGTGAAGAGGAGACGCACGAGGCCCCCTCCTATTCCTCCCAGGTTGGGCAACCAATTCCAGAGGAAGTCAAAAGTGACAGGTTTCCTTTCCTGGGCCTTCCACTCCTTTAAAGCTTGTTCGGCTGACAGGATGTGTTTGTTAATGTCCTCTGCATTTTCTGGAACATAAGTACAGCATTCACTTCCAATAAGAGCACATACTCCACCCTGTGAAGCCAGAACATAATCTAGGGCCTGGCGGTTTTGCAGGGATAGTAACCGGAGCTGATAAAGCTCGGAGCTGATGCCTTTTTCTATAACCAGGGTATCATTGGCAAACTTGGTAAGAAACACAGAAAGCCTTCGATAAAGCTGGGCCAGTCGTCCCACCCCATATGATGGGAGGAGGACCATACCAAGCCTGTCTCCCTCGCTAATGGGCTCTGGGGTGGCATACAGAGACCTGTGCTGCCTGGGGCGGCCATACGGGGCTTGAGCCAGGACCCGCAGCGGAGGGGTAAGGAATCCCTGGTAACAGCTTCCATACCACCCATGAGGGAGCCACTTATAGGCATTCTGGCCACATATGTAATAGAGCAGGCCATTGCCCAATAAGCCATTATCTCCCCGAGCCATCTCTGCAGCCTTTGCAGAGGTCCAATACATAAATCCCTCCCCAGAATCCTGTCCAGAGCTGTTATAAACTGGAATGGACATGTTAGCAGTCGGAGTCAAATAATATTGACAGGTGCTGTTACCTGCAAACCATGTGTGGTTGGCCGTCCTATTTTGAGCACAACAGAGGAGGCCGGGGGCACGGCACGAAGCCTGATGGGCTGAGGGATAACCTCGCCATTCCAGATGGGCTCCCAAGGATAATTAGTGAAGCTAAACTGGGCTTCCTTGGAACAGTTTGCAGCTCGGGTAGGCCATCCAGGGGCGATCTTTGGGATAGGTGGGGGATATTGAGAGCCATTAATGCTCAGCCATACCTGGCAAATATCCGACCAATTCTGGGGAACCGCTCTCCATGGCAATCCTGCCGCGTGGTACGGGATTTGGGAGCATATCCAGCAGTTAGAAAAATTAAACTCCTGGGCAAAGGAAATCTTTAAGGCCTCATAGGTGTTTGTTTCCAGGTTAGTGGGACTTTTTCTCCACCCCGCATGGGCTGCTAAGGAGGCGGGGACCAACAAAAGAAGTGACCCTAAGGTAAAAAGTAACATCTTGGTAGACCTTGGACTTGGACCTATATCAAGCAGGTGACCTTAGGGTCTAACAACTACAATTCTTTAAATATCCATAATATAACAATTACCAATAGCATACAAATCAAGAACAGGAGGGACCAGGTCAACAAGTTAGGCCGGCCCTCTGAAAACAAACGTAACCAGATTTCAGAGTTTTCCTGGGGAAGGGAGTTAGGGCGCCCAAAGGGGAAACACTGCATTTCCTATTCCACACTGTCAGGGTGGAAATAGTAGCGGGGCTGCCCATGAACCTGTACCCAGGTGGGACCCACAGGGGGTAAGCAGGGTGATAAGAACCCACGAACCCTTAGGCTGGGGCCCTGTGTGCTGTGTGTACCACTATGTGTACCGCCCACTGCTGGTGAAGAGAGCAATAGTGTGGTTGACAAACAGGAGGGATGTGAGACCACACTAAAGGGCTTCCACCCATATAAGGGCCTAAGAAACTGGTGAGGGCGAGGCTTAGCCCTTATGTCTTTTAAACAAGAGTTTAAGTCCCAGATCGTCACTGGCAGTCTCTGGTGCTGGCTGGCCGGTCCACTGCTCAGGAACAGGCACTTTCTTCAGTCTGGAGTGGTGGATCCAGTTCTTGTGTCCCTCAACCTTGGCTGCCATGTGGGAGGTCAGCAGGACGGTGTGGGGTCCCTTCCACTTCTCTTGGAGAGGCTCGTCCTTCCAGGTGCGAACGAGGACGGAGTCACCTGGCTGCAGGGAGTGGATAGGCTCGTCCAGCGGGAGAGGCTGCAAGTCTTTGGTGTACCTGTGAAGAGAACAGAGAACAGCAGACAGAGAGCACATGTACTGGGACAAGAAACCACACCCCACTTCCCACTCTCCTAACAGAACCGGCGTACCATTCATAGGCCATGCCCTTCCAAACATAATCTCGAAGGGACTAAGTCCTAATCTACCCTTAGGGAGAGCACGGACACGGAGTAAAACAAGGGGCAAAGCATCAGGCCACCGAAGAGATGCCTCCTGGCAGACCTTTGAGAGATGTCGCTTGAGTGTCTGATTGGTGCGTTCCACCACTCCACTGGCCTGCAGTCGCCATGGAGTGTGGAGCTTCCAGGTGATCTGTAAGACATCTGAGATATTCTGAATGATTTTCGATGTGAAGTGTGGTCCATTGTCAGATTCCATCCACTGGGGAAGTCCGAATCGAGGAATGATTTCCTTGACAAACTTCAAAGCCACTGTCCTGGCAGTATTGTTTCTGCATGGGAAGGCTTCGGGCCATCCGCTGAATCGGTCCACTAAGACGAGGAGGTATCTGTACCCTTGAGTCCGAGGGAACTCGGTAAAGTCTATTTGCCAAACCATTCCTGGACCTGGGGTGGGTTCCAGGGTAGCAGGTGGCACTGAAAGTCCTGGTCTGGGGTTGTTCTTTTGGCAGATTAAACATTCGGCCTGTATCTGGGAGACCACAGGCCTGAGTCCAGAGGTCATGAAATACTTATTCACGAGCTGGGTTAGAGACACTCTGCCAGCATGAGTGGATTGATGTAGTCTTTGCAGCACTGGTCGCATTAGGCTCTTTGGTAGGAGGATTTTTCCTTCTGTGGAGTGAAGCCATCCCTCCTTTTCCTGGAGCCCAAGTGTGTTGGCCAGGTTCCTTTCCTCATGTGAGTACTGAGGGGCTGGGAGTTCCCCTACTGATGGGATGAGGGCATGCATCTGGGCATCCTCAGTTTCCAGTAGTTCCAGGGTAGCAGCTCGCTTGGCTTCCCTATCCGCTCTGGCATTGCCTCTGTTGACATCATGGTCTTCTTTCTGATGAGCCTTGCAGTGTATCACTGCTACCGCCGAGGGGAGCTGCACTGCTTCTAGAAGCCGGAGAATCTGCGTCCCATGCTTCACCGGAGATCCTTGGGCTGTCAGCATTCCCCTCTGCTTCCAGAGACCTGCATGAGCGTGCAGCACTCCAAAGGCATGTCTGGAATCAGTAAAGATGTTAACTCTTTTTCCTTTTGACAGTTCAAGCGCGCGGGTTAAGGCTACTAACTCAGCCAGTTGGGCTGATGTCCCGACAGGCAAACTCTCTGCTTCCACTGTCTCGTGGAGAGTTACAACAGCATAGCCTGCCCTCCTTTGTCCGTTTGTAACCCTGCTACTGCCATCACTCATAATCTGCATTTGGGAGTGGCTGATCTTTTAAGTCTGGGCGGCTGGAGTATTGGGCATCTATGACATCTAAACAGTCATGTTCCTGTTCCTCTGTTTCTGGCAACAGGGTGGCTGGGTTAAGGGAGGGGCAAGCCTGCAGAGTGACTTCAGGGTTTTCCAGAAGCTTAGCCTGATACCGAGCCACTCGAGCCTGTGTGAGCCAGAGACCACCCTTAGCATCCAGTAGGGCTTGCACCATGTGCGGTGTGTACACCTGCACAGTCCCTCCCAAAGTTAGCTTTTCAGCTTCCTCAAGTACTAGAGCAGTTGCAGCTACCGCCCGTAAACATGCTGGCCACCCCTTGGCAACCTGATCCAGTTGTTTGGAAAAGTAAGCCACAGGACGTTTCCAGGTGCCTAGCAACTGAGTAAGCACTCCCAGAGCCACTCCTTTCCTTTCATGCACATACAGCTGAAACGGTTTAGAGAGATCTGGCAGACCCAGGGCTGGGGCTTCCATCAGTTTCCTCTTTAGAATTTTAAATGCCCTGTCAGCTTCTGGGGACCAGTGAAAGGGGTCGTGATCTGCTCCCTTAACACACTCGTACAGCGGTTTCGCCCACAGTCCGAACTCAGGGATCCATATTCTGCAGAAGCCTGCCATTCCCAGAAATGCCCTGAGCCGTTTACGATTGTTTGGGACAGGCACTTGACAGATAGCTTCCTTTCATTCGTGTGAAAGCTGACGCTCTCCCTGCCTTAGGTGAAATCCTAAGTACTGCACTTCTGTGAGAGCAATTTGAGCTTTACTTCTTGCAACCCGATATCCCCGGAGTCCAACAAAGTTCAAAAGGCTCACAGTTGCTTTAAGGCACGGGGTGAGACCCACAGCAGCAATTAACAGGTCATCTACATATTGCAAGAGGAGAACTCGGTCCTCATTGTTCCACTCCTCCAAATCTTTAGCCAAGGCTTGACCGAAAAGGGTGGGGGAGTTTTTAAACCCCTGGGCTAGCACTGTCCAGCAAAGCTGCTTTTTAACCCTTTTTCTGTCCTCCCACTCGAAGGAGAAAATCTCCTGAGATGCATTATCAACTGGAATTGTGAAGAAAGCGTCTTTCAAATCAAGCACTGAAAAATGGGTGTACTGTCCCCCCACAGAAGCCAACAATGTATAGGGGTTTGGGACCAGGGGGTGCAGAGTTTTAACTCGTTCATTTACCGCCCTCAGGTCCTGCACTAACCGGTACGTGCCATCAGGTTTCTGCACGGGCAGGATGGGGGTGTTCCAGGCTGACTGACATTCTCGGAGCACACCACACTGTAGAAATCGGTCTATAGTTCCCTGCAGACCCTCTCTGGCTTCCCTCTTGATTGGATACTGCTTGATTCGCACCGGACCCTTTCCTGGCAGGAGCTGTACCTCAATGGGGGTTTGATGGGTCGCCCTTCCCGGGACCCCTGATGCCCAAACGAGGGGGTACACCCGGTCCTCCCACTGGCTCCACTCTGGGGCTTGCATAGCTGACGGCTTAACTGCAAGAGCCATTACCCAGGCATTCTCGGGAGGTAAGGTGAGGGTGATTTCATCTTGGGTGAAATGCAGGGTGGCTCCTAAGCGACAAAGCAGATCCCGTCCTAGCAGGGGTGTTGGGCAATCAGGGAGGTAGACCAGCTTGTGACAGATGGTTCTGTTTCCCAAGGCGCATTCCGCTGGGGCATACACTGGACACTTAGCTCCTTTTCCTGTAGCACCCACTACTGTGAGAGAATCTGCCACTGGCAGCTGAAGGGGTTGGTTTACAGCCGTTCGTGCTGCTCCAGAGTCTATTAGAAAGTCTATTTCTGAGTTTCCCACCCGCATTTTTACTCGGGGTTCCGGGGGCAGGATGGTCCGTCTCCCCTGACACCCCTAGTCTTGATTTTCTGCTGCCATCATAGGGGTACCTTCCCTTTCGGGGCACTCATTTTTCCAGTGTCCCTCCTTTCGGCATATAGCACACTGGTTGCGACCCAGACGCCGTTCCTGCGAACCAGGGCGTCCACGCCCATGGCCTCTCATTCCCTTGCCCCTGCCGCCTTCCTGAAACCTTTTCTTGCCACCAGCCTGTACTGCTGCAACCATCATTTTAACTTGTCTCTTTTCCTTTTCTGCCTCTCTAAGGCTGTAAGTCTTATTTGCAGTTTCCAGAATTTGTGCCATGGTCATGCCCATTAAGTCCTCCTTTTTCTGTAACTTCCTTTTAATATCAGGGGCTGCACGGCTAGTAAAGATGCCCTTAATAATTGCCTCAGTTGCCTGATCATCGGGGTTTGCATTAGTATGTTGCCTGATTGTATCCCGAATACGCTGCAAAAAGGCAACCGGACTTTACTTTGGCTCCTGCACAATTTCATAGGGCTTAGCCCAGTTATTGTGTCTAACCACTGAGTGCCGGAGACCATGTAAAAGCAATTCCTTATAGGAAGTGAGGAGGGTGAATTGCAGGGGGTCATTAGGATCCCACCTAGGATCAGCCCGAGGGACCGCCACATCAGGATGGGGGGTCATTAAGTTTTGCTCATGCCTTAGCTGTGCTTCCTCCCTTGCCTTAGATATAACCTGATTCCACTCCACCTCAGACAACAGGGTTCTTAGAAGGACTTGACAGTCATTCCAGTCAGGCCTGTGGCTAGCCAGGCACCCCTCAAAAACTGAGATAAACCGGTTTGGGTTCGTTGAAAATTCCCCAGCCTGTGTTTTAAAGGCTTCCAATTCCACAGGGTTAAAAGGGATGTGGTTATAAACTTGCAGGATAGTAGCCTGGTCATTATCTTCATCTGCCATGCGTGCTATCCTGGTACTTGTGACCAACGGATAGAGTCCCACCGGGGGGGCCTTCCCTGGGGCTCTAGGCACCTTCTCATTATACGGTGGGGGTGTAACAGCCGAAGGGGACACCGGATCTGTCATTACAATCGGAGGGGAGTTCTGGGGAATACCAGTAACAGCTACCGGACCTGCCGGAGTCAGATTACACTTTTGCAAAAGATCTGATCTCTCTCTTAACAACCTAAACAGCTGTGCATACATAAGTTCATTCCATTTACCCGAACGCTGACAAAACAGAGATAACTGAAGGATCGTGCTGTAATTAAGTGATCCTTCCGGAGGCCATTTCTCCTGACCTTCCAGTAGATAAAGAGGCCAGTCTACTGTACAGAATCTTTTTAGTTTGCTTTTAGTTAGTGGATCTGATCCAAACACTTCCCAATTAGCTAGAATGCATTCTAAGGGTGTACACCGTGCCCTGACTGTACTCTGTCCCTGCCCCATATCCTAGGGTGGCACTGGGCGTCCCCAGATACCAACAGGGAAAAAAAATCCAGACAACTGGATTGTTCCTACCTTATCAGAGGGACCGGTTCTGCACCGTTGCCGCCTGCCCTTATCCAAGGGTCCGGTTCTGCACCGTCGCCCACAGCTGTTTCTCCACTATCAGAGCGCGTTGCACCGTTGTGCCCTCCGGGGTCGATCAAACCGCGTCTTCGCCGAGGCCCCCAATGAAGTCACCGGTGCGCGCTGGGCGTCGGTCGTCGCTGCGATCCGTCGGCTGCCGAGAGGGGTCCGGGCAAGGCAGGTTTTAGCCTCAAGCCCACCCAGGGACGCCAAAACTGTTGTGGGCAGATAGACTGCTGAGGCAACAACAGTGGTCCGTGCCCGGAGTGCTTCAGCTCCAATAAACACACCGAGTGGGAGAAAGCAGCAAAGTTTATTTGAGATCTCAAAGTGGTGCTGGGAGACTTGTCCTGTCTCAAATCCAGCACAAGTTAATACAAGCAGGTTACCTTTTTTTATACTTTACCTCTAGCTAAGCCGTCCCTTTCCCCCCCTCCCCCTTTTCCCCCTATAGCAATTACATCAATCAGAGTCATTAAACTGTTAAACTCAAAATTGGCGACTACAAGTCTACTTCGTTAGGCCCTCTCCTTTGAACCACTATCTTGTCCTGTCCAGAGGTGTTTTATTTTACTCCCTTGTGGCAGAAGTATGCAGGCTTCATTATATTTCTCTTCCCATACCAGTTCGGGCGGCCTTGTAACTGATAAGGCTGTGGACACCTGGCCTTTTGTTTATTTATTGGCCTGCTAGGTCGATTAGAGTTTAACATGGAGGGACTTTTGCTCATGAGAGGCCTAAGGGAAAACTCCATATTCTTTTAGCCTTTACCTTATAAAATTACTTAGAATAATGCTTAGTGACACTTAGTGACCTCAACACTTAGGCATAGGCAACATAGGCAGCTGCGTAGGGCACCTGAAAATTTGGGGCACCATTAAGTCTTAGTGTCCACCTGCTGCTTTTCCTATCCCTGTTCTGACCCTTCCTGCAGGCTCCCATAGATGGCTGCTCTAGCCTGGCAAGTCTTCCTTGGGAGGGAATCTAGTAGTTAAAAGTGAAAAAACCTCCAGCCTGCCAGACCTATTAGCACAACATTGAAACTGTTAAAGAGACATTCAAGGGGTAATAAAGCCATTTAACAGGCATTTGCCAACCCCAAGGTATATACTGACAGGTTTCAGAGTGGTAGTCCTGTTAGTCTGTATCAGCAAAAACAAGGACGAGTCCTTGTGGCACCTCAGAGACTTTTGGGCATAAGCTTTTGTGGGCTAGAACCCATTTCATCAGCTGTCCACGAAAGCTTATGCCCAAATAAATTTTTATACTTTCAGTTTCTGACTTTACTGACAAAAACAGTTGTGCATTAATGTAATATTTACACAGAACATGTCAGTCTACAGGACCTTAGTTTAAAATTTGCTTTAAAAATATTTCATTAGTGAGCTGGTGAAGATTATAAAATCACATTTCTAAAAAATGCTTGCATAGAGTTTTAGATGCACAATCATCTTTAGCCTTAAATGCGTGGATCTTCAGACATACAGTTTTTTAAATAAATCCTTCAAAAGACCTCCCTTATCTAAAATACACATTTTAATTACTATAGTTAAAAAAAAAAAAAGTGCTTCCAAGTCTTCCTGTCCTTTCTGTCCATCCCTTCACCACCTCTCCCCCCACTCCCCACTGAAGAGAGCCCTTAAAGGGACAACAGTCCTTCCCTTCCAGATAGCTGGACAAAGAGTTTCCCTTTCTTTACTTCTGACTATCCGATGAACTAGTTTTAAAAGAACCCTCCAGCAAAATCAGTAGCTTAGTAAGACATAAAATCCTTGTTACACCTAAAATCTTTGGAAACATATTTTTTTAAAGTTGGTGAAATTTCATAATCATGTCTCTTGTTATGGAGATCACACAAAGTAAATTAGTGTTCCCTTTTTCTAAAAGCAATGAACATTGTTATCAACACACTAAACCTCTCTGATTAATTTAAAATAATGTCTTTGTTTCCGTGAGTTAAATATGTAGTAATCTGAAATGCTGGCTTAAGGTTTGAGTACATTTAAGATATAAATTCAGCTTAGAAATACTGATTAAGAAAATGTAAAACAGAGAAGAGCTGCATCATGTATTCCATTATATGTAATGTTGTATTCAGCAGGACAGCTGACTCACCCTTACTACGAAGTTTTTGCAAATAAATCTCTGACAAACTTCAGGGCATATCAAAAAACCTGTGACTGACATTTTTTATTCCCAAATTTTAGTGCTTTTAATTAGGTACTTTCTTCATGTCCATTCTGCATGAGGGAGAGGGTATGGGAGTCTCTGCGGGGAACTGTGACTCCCCGCCACCATGAGGCAGGCCGGGCATCTCATTATCCTTTGGTGTCTCGTCCCTCCTCCCCCTCCCCCACCAGGCTGTGAACTTGGGCTGCCATCCGGCATAGGGGCACCAGTTTAATAATACTGCATAGGGCCCCATAAATCCTAAGGACGGCCCTGGAACTGAGCATGGATATTTGGGCTGAGAGTTCGGACCAAGGGGTTTGCCTGCCTGCTGTTTGTGACCACCTCTGTTCTGGGACAGTTGAATAGATATAGTGTAATAAGTATTTCTGCTAAGAAAAAAATACAGAGTCACTGATTTCTCTTCCACTGGGAAATTAACCTGCAAGTCCCTGGCAGCTGCTACCTCTTGGCAGAGACACCATGTTATTATTTGATTTCTACATCAGTTAGGTGTCCCATCGCCTGCAGCCATGACTAAAGGATGCTCTAAATGTTATGGCACAGCATGGGCAGTCAAGACAACTGGGATCTATTCCCAGCTCAGTCATTGCCTCAGCTTCCCCTTCTGCCAAACAGGGATGATGATACCGACACACGTCACAGGAAGCATGGAGGTGAAGCTTATCCATCCCAGCGAGCCCCATCAATGGAGGCAAATAGGAGACAATAATAATCTCAAGCTGTTTTCTTCAGTAGATCTCAAAGAGCTTCACAGGTAAAGCAGTATCATTAGACTCAGTTTCGAGATGGGTTTATTAATTTGCCCAAGGTCACCCAGCAGGCCAGCATTGGAACAGAAGTGGTTCTCCTGAATCCCCATCCTTTGCTGCATAGGCACGGGAAGTAGGGGTGCAGGAGGTGCTGCAACACCCCCAGGTTTATGCGGCCGGGCTCCAGTCCCCAGCTCAGGTCCCGGGGGCCGGCTCTGCTCCCCAACCGCTCGCTCCATGCATATAACTTGGGGGTGCTTCCTGCGCCTATGCCCTGCTCCCAGCCCTCTGCTTGCACTCTGCTCCCCAGGCCCTTACCTGGTGCTTGGGTTCCAGCCACTGGCCCCACTCTCCAGTCGCTAGACCCATGCCCAAGGCCCCACATTTGGCCCATGCCCTGCTCCCAGGCCTCCACTCCCAGGCCCCCAGGCTCAGCTGCCGGCTCCCAGGGCTTCACTCCCAGGGCCATGCCCCCAGACTCACGGCTGGGGATCTGCTCTTGGCCCTGCACATGGGGTCCCGGCTGCTGGCCCCTGCCTGGGGCTCCACTCCTGGCCCCCAGCTGTGGCCTTGGCCCCCTTACCCTGTCTGGGTTCCCTCTTGCCAGAGACACGGCCCTGCTCCCACCCTCAGCTCTGGGGGAGGGGGTGGACGGGGTAAGGGGGCAGGATTTCAGCACCCTCATTACTAAAAATGCTCCATCAGCACTGCTTTGCTCTGATCACTAGGCAGCATGACAATTCCTAGCCTCGCCTCGCTATGTTTTATAATGTCCTGCTAAAGGTGAACGTTTTCCATCGATACAAATTTGGGGGTGGGACTATTTGGAAAGAAGTGTTGCTATTGCCCATAAAGAAGGATCAGTGTTATCCATTATCCCATCACTTCCCTGGGGTCAGTCCGGAGTAAAATCAATGGAAACACAGTGGGTTGACACTGGGGGCGGGGGAAGGGGAGATTCAAATCAAACCAGAGACAAAACCAAATAAACACCTGGATCCAACCCCCACAAACCCATTCCCCAAAACTTTCAGCACTAGTGCCACCTCTTTAAGTGGCTGAAGTGGAACCCTGGAGCCGAACACCAGATTCTTGGAGTATTCTAGTCTCTCTCGGCAAAGCCCCTGTGGTCTCTGGGTCCCCACCCCAAACCCAAAGCTGACAGGGCCAGAGTCTGATCTCAAGACCACTCCCACAAAGTCCAGCGATGACCCTGGGTTTACCCTGGCCCAACCAGGATCGAGATCTGGGCCCCACTAACCTTGTTGCATCAACTGTAATTGAATTTCCTGCACAGGGCACTGGGCCTTTTCGCAACACCCTGCTCTTTCTCCTGCCAAACCTGACAGGGCCCCCCTCACCACCCCGTCCCTTCTCCTGCCATAAACCCATCACAGCCTGTCTCTTAATTGTCCGATGTCCCAGCTGCCTGTTTGGGAGCAGAGAGGCCTTTGCAGAGTGAAAGCAGATAAACATTTCCCAGGGCTGTGCTTTGTTGAGGTCCAACTTCCAAACAACCCCCCGCAACCCACCCAGGAGAGGGATGGGAAGGCCCTGCCCCAACCTGGAGTGAGCCAAAGTTGCAGGCCTGCATCCTTGCATTCCTTCCCCCCCCGCCACTTTCAACGCCTCTGGCTCCCGGAGATACAGCCCAAGGTCTGCCTCTGACACTCGCTGGATTGAGCCAGGCTGGAGCAAGGAAATGACACTGCATTTCATGGTAAAATCAGGTGTGATGAGGAACGCCCTTTGCTCCCGTGAATTGAACCCACCGGTGGAAATCTGGAGTCACTTCACCAGGTGCTTACCCCAGTGTAAATCCAGTGTGCAATGGTGTCAGCTGAAGTCACTCCACCAGACAGGTTCTGAGCTTGGGGAGACCAGTTTAAATCCAGAATCATCCCACTTGGCCCAGCTCAGATCCCAGACTGTTGTCAATCCGGAGTCACTCCTTTCACCCTAAAACCAATGTCTGGGAGAGCAGGAATTTGCCCTCTAGGCCCCCCACTTTTAAAGGGGGGAAGAACCAGCCAGTCTGGCACCCTTGCCCATAGCATCCTAGAGACACACCTCAACCTGGATTGAGGGAGTGCCTTCTGGTGTGCTGAGTGCAGAGTGGCAACTCCTTGTATCTCATGCATGCTACCCTGTAGCAGGTATAGATGGCTCAGTGGTTTGAGCATTGCTTGCTAAACCCAGGGTTATGAGTTCAATCCTTAAGGTAGCCACTTTTTGGGATCTGGGGCAACAACTGGTCCTGCTAGTGAACACATAGGGCTGGACTCAATGACCTTTCAAGGTCCCTTCCAGTTCTAGGGGATTGGTATATCTCCAATTATTACCTTTATATCCTAGTGAGGCAAATAGAAAGGAGCACAAACAGTGCCAGCTTAAGCGCAAGAGTATAATAAGAAAAGCCAAAGAGGAGTTTGAAGAATGGTCAGCCAAAAACTCCAAAGGTAATAACAAAATGTTTTTTAAGTACATCAGAAGCAGGAAGCCTGCTAAATCCCAGTGGGGCCCCTTGACGATCATAATACAAAAGAAGTGCTTAAAGACGATAAAGTCATTGCGGAGAAACTAAATGGATTCTTTGCTTCAGTCTTCATGGCTGAGGATGTTAGGGAGATTCCCAAACCTGAGCAGGCTTTTGTAGGTGACAAATCTGAGGAACTGTCACAGATTGAAGTGTCACTGTCATAAACAGATAGTTAAGGGTTAATGTCTCTTTCACCTGTAAAGGGTTAACAAACAGTGAACCTGGAACACCTGACAAGAGGACCAATCAGGAGACAAAATACTTTCAAATCTTGGTGGAGGGAAGTCTTTGTTTTTGTGTTTTTTCTTTGTCCATTGTTCTCTCTGGGTTCTGAGAGGGGCCAGACATGTAAGCAGATTCCTCCAATCTTTCTTTAGTAAGTACCAGTAGAAATCTTTCTTTAGTAAGTACCAGTAGAAAGGCGGTTTTAGTCTTTTGATTGTTTTCTTTATTTGCAAATGTGTTTGGCTGGAAGGATTTTAAATGTGTATTTTGCTGAAAGGATTTTAATTTGTATTTGTATACTTAGGCTGGGAGGGTATTCTCAGTGTTTATAAGCTGAAAGACCCTGTAACATTGTCCAACTTGATTTCACAGAGACAATTTTTACTTTTTCTTTCTTTTATTAAAAGCTTTTCTTTTTAAAAGACCTGATTGATTTTTCCCCCTTGTTAAGGCTCAAGGGAATTGAGTCTGTACTCACCAGGGAATTGGTGAGAGAAAGGGAGAGAGAAGGGGGGGGGGAAGGTGGAATTCCTCTCCATGTTTTAGATTCACAGAGCTTGAATCTGTATTGCCTCTTGGTGAGGGAAAAGGGAGAGGGGAAGGTGGAATTCCTCTCTCTTTTAGGATTCAAGGAGTTGAATCACAGGATCTCCCAATATAACCCAGGGAGGGGAGAATCTCGGGGGAAGAAAGGAGGGGGGAATGGTTTATTTCCCTTTGTTGTGAGACCCAAGGAGTTTGGGATCTTGGGGTCCCCAGGGAAGGTTTTGGGGGGACCAGAGTGTACCAGGCACTGGAAGTCCTGGTTGGTGGCAGCCTATCAGATCTAAGCTGGTAATTAAACTTAGAGGAGTTCATGCTGGTACCCCATCTTTTGGATGCTAAGGTTCAGAGTGGGGGCTAGATACCATGACTGTCACTAGAGGAGGTTATGGAATTGATTGATAAACTCAACATTAACAAATCACCGGGACCAGATGGCATTCACCCAAGAGTTCTGAAAGAACTCAAATGTGAAGTTGCGGAACTATTAACTAAGGTTTGTAACCTGTCCTTTAAATCGGTTTCGGTACCCAATGACTGGAACTTAGCTAATGTAATGCCAATATTTAAAAAGGGCTCTAGAGGTGATCCCAGCAATTACAAACCGGTAAGTCTAACGTCGGTACCAGGCAAATTAGTCAAAACAATAGTTAAGAATAAAATTGTCAGATACATAGAACAACATAAATTGTTGAGCAATAATCAACATGGTTTCTGTAAAGGGAAATCGTGTCTTACTAATCTATTAGAGTTCTTTGAAGGGGTCAACAAACATGTGGACAGGGGGGATCCAGTGGACATAGTGTACTTAGATTTCCGGAAAGCCTTTGACAAGGTCTATCTCCAAAAGCTCTTATGTAAATTAAGCTGTCATGAGATAAATGGGAAGGTCCTTTCATGGACTGAGAACTGGTTAAAAGACAGGGAACAAAGGGTAGGAATAAATGGTAAATTCTCAGAATGAAGAGGGGTAACTAGTGGTATTCCCCAAGAGTCAGTCCTAGGACCAATCCTATTCAATTGATTCATAAATGATCTGGAGAAAGGGGTAAACAGTGAGGTGGCAAAGTTTGCAGATGATACTAAACTACTCAAGATAGTTAAGACCAAAGCAGATAGTGAAGAACTTCAAAAAGGTCTCACAAAACTAAGTGATTGGGCAACAAAATGGCAAATGAAATTTAATGTGGATAAATGTAAAGTAATGCACATTGGAAAAAATAACCCCAACTATACATACAATATGATGGGGGCTAATTTAACTACAACGAGTCAGGAAAAAGATCTTGGTGTCATCGTGGATAGTTCTCTGAAGATGTCCACGCAGTGTGCAGAGGCAGTCAAAAAAGCAAACAGGATGTTAGGAATCATTAAAAAGGGGATAGAAAATAAGACTGAGAATACATTATTGCCCTTATATAAACCCATGGTATGCCCACATCTCGAATACTGTGTACAGATGTGGTCTCCTCATCTCAAAAAAGATATTCTAGCACTAGAAAAGGTTCAGAAAAGGGCAACTAAAATGGTTAGGGGTTTGGAGAGGGTCCCATACAAGGAAAGATTAAAGAGGCTAGTCCTCTTCATCTTGGAAAAGAGGAGACTAAGGAGGGATATGATAGAGGTATATAAAATCATGAGTGATGTGAAGAAAGTTATTTACTTATTCCCATAATACGAGAACTAGGGGTCACCAAATGATATTAATAGGTAGCAAGTTTAAAACAAATAAAAGGAAGTTCTTTTTCATGCAGCGCAGAGTCAACTTGTGGAACTCCTTACCTGAGGAGGTTGTGAAGGCTGGGAGTATAACAATATTTAAAAGGGAACTGGATAAATTCATGGTGGCTAAGTCCATAAATGGCTATTAGCCAGGAAGGGTAAAGAATGGTGTCCCTAGCCTCTGTTCATCAGAGGATGGAGATGGATGGCAGGAGAGAGATCACTTGATCATTGCCTGTTAGGTTCACTCCCTCTGAGGCACCTGGCATTGGCCACTGTCGGTAGACAGATACTGGGCTAGATGGACCTTTGGTCTGACCCGGTACAGCCGTTCTTATGTTCTTATCTAAGTGGCTGGGCAGAGGAGTGTCAGGACCAAGGGATCTCTTAGTTTCAGGCTGACTCTGCCATCTCCCCAGGGATGCCTGGCCCGCTGTTTAAGCTCAGCGTCTCCAAGACAGAGCTCTGGATCTACCCCCCTCAAACTCTCCCTCTTCTCAGGTCTTGCAGACACCCACCCTGCCTGTCGCTCAGGCCTGTAACCTGGGCGTCACCTTTGCCTCGGCCCCATGTCTAGATCCGTCCAGACCGCATCTGAAGCCTGCTGAGAGCTGGCTTTCCTCGCCATCCGCAGAGGCTCGTCTAGCGTCCGGATCATGGCCCCCTCCTCCCTGGCCCCCTCCTGCCCCACGTGCATCCCTCTAGCTTACTGCTGCAAAGATCTTCCTCCCAGCCCATCACCCCTGGCTCCCCCTGCTCCAGCACACCCAACACAATCTGCCAAGGCCCTTCACGGCTGATCCCCACCTGACATATCACCACTGGCGAGATCTCGGTGGCCTGGGATGCCGGCTTCCATCACCCACCTCTTAGATCTGCAAACAACCCCCCCACCCCCCAGAAAGGTTCCCCCCCCTGTCCTCCAGTCATCTGGGAAACGTTCAACAGAACCTTCGGCTGAGGAAAAGCCAGGCTTGGAACCGAGTACTCTGATGTCATAGGCACGTGCCCCAATCACTAGGCTGCTGGCCGTCCAGGGGCTGAGCTTTCTCTGGCTGGCTTTTTGACAGGCTTGGGTTCATGCCACCTTAGAATGAAACCATTTCCCAAACCTCCCCGGTTTTCCCAAAATGGAGCTGTTCTTTTCCCAGCCAGCCCATCCGTCAAACTCTTCTCTGCCATGACACCTTGACACTGGCTAGGAAACTGGGGACCTCTGCCCACCTGGCTGACCTTCACTGTCACTTTCTGCTCCCCTGCCTGTCAGTCTGTCCCCCCCTACCCCATGTTTCATGCACAGATTGTGAGTTCCTCATCTTTTTGCTCTGTGTCTGGAGAGCGCTTAGCACAACAGGGCCCTGCTCAGAGCTACCCTGACCCAATCGACAGTCAGTGATAGCACTGATCTCTGCGTGCGTATCACGTCCGACGGGGCTCACTGCTGTTCATCTACAAACAGTCTTGTGCCCCATGGGACTCAGAGTCTGTGAGACAAACAGATTTTGCTCTCAAATGCAGCCAGCTCTGGGGTGGAGGGCAACAGCCCAGTAGACAATAAACTGCAGGGGAGGATGCTTCGGGGAAGTGCTGAGGGGTCTGCGAGGAGCAGGCAGGGTCTTAGATTTTAATATTTCATCGGAAAGATCCACACACAATAATGTCATAGGGGTTCAGTAGCCAAGTTGCTTGACACACTAGCCCTTTGTCTCTGCAGAGTTGACTCCATAGAAGAGCTAAGGGCCATATAACATGAGCTGGGTTCTCCGCTCCAAAGCCCTTCTGGCCACGTCACAAAACCACAGAGTGACACAGGACTGCAACAGGAGAGGGTGGGCTCTGGGTCAGGCTAGACAGCATTGGCCAAGAAGAAGAAAAAAACAACCAAAATGAGTTAATTGGAAAAAAAATAATTAGCTGGCAGGCTCAGGCTATAGATAAGACATTAACTCCATTCAGGACACTGCTCACAGTTAAGACTTCACTAACAATCAGGAAATGGAGGGCTTGAATGTGCCCAAGCAGCTATGAGATCTGCAAAACACTGCCAGGCACTAATGAAATGTGTTAGGTTTCTTTTCTCACAGGTAAAGAAGCGCTACCCAAAGACCCTAGCAGCCCTGCCACTCCTTGGAACCAGGAAACTGGATTGATGTAAAGGTCCACCAACGAAAGGCTGCTCTGGCACATGCTGGAAAGGCCCTTATCAAGCCCTGCTGACTACCAACACGACTGTGAGGCGCCAGAGACTGACTGCCTGTACCCATGATTCTCACTGCAAAAAGACCCCTCCAACGCGGGAGAATTCTCCTACTGATGATTAGCCTATTTCTCCTTCTAGCTCCACTGTGTCTTCTGGACAACAGGGGAAAAGGACAAGGTGAAGTACTAGTAACCTCTCCCTTGTCCACTGACAGATCTACTGTGCCCTTAAATTTTTCTAGAAAAATCAAAACCATTACAGGGTGATGTGCTAGTAACCTCTCCCCTGGGGATGCTGTACTATAACTGTTTTGGGAAAGAAGAAGGAACACTCACTCCACTGAAATTGCCAAAGTCCAGGAATTCCTGACTAGGAAGGACATTAAGAACTGACCCTGGTGAAGAAACAAAGAATTATTCACTGGCGGGAGGACATTTGTGGGACCCGTGCTTGGGAATGTGGTATTGATTGTATTTCGGGATTTATTCTACAGGCTGTGCCCTGTGTTCTGGATAAATCCTTCAGCATATATTGCTTTCTCTAATTGGATTTAAATAACAAGTACTCAAAGAGTTTGTTCTGCCACTAGACATTTTACCTGTATTGAAACCATTCCAGTGACTAATAATGTAACTATGTTCTCAATGTTAATGCTTTCTGAAAGTACCTGAGAATAGTTAAATAACAGGTGTATTATAGTACTAACACCAAGGAAAGATGGTATTGAATATCACTGAGGCTGGGAAGGAATTGCAGTGGGATCTAGTATGTGTAGGAATTCAGGATTTCCTGAGTGACCAGCTGATGGCCATTCGGAGTAATCTTGAGTACAGGACTTGGCCCACTGCCCTTACAGACGCATCAGAAAAACCATCTGATCTGTGATCATGGAGACATACGTGGACACTTCCTGGGTGGAAGTGTGGCTTCCCAGGGTGGGGTGTGCGCCCTTATAGGGGATGAATGCTGTACTTATGTCCCAGAAAACGCACAGGATATTAACAAGCACATCTTGTCAGCCAAACAGGCTTTTGAACAGTGGAAGGCCCAGGAAAGGGAACCCACTATTTCTGATTCCCTCTGGAGCTGGTTACCCAACCTGGGGAGACTAAGGGAAGGCATTGTTCGCCTCCTGCTCACTGGTGTGGTGTTGTGTATCGTTACTTTTCTCTTGCTTGCTTGCTGTAAAGCACTCCAGCTCCCTAGAGCTTAATTACATGTTATCCTTTGGATGTGAGAACACTCAGCCAAAAGTTTGTTGAGTATTCTCAAAGGAGGGAGTTGTTGGTGTCACTAGACATAAATCTAGGTAACTCGGGAAAATGAATGACCACGAGTGTCAATAAAGCCCTCCTGCTCAGGCCTCAGTGAACCAATGTTCCTCCATGTTTAACCCTTTGTGTAAACTAATGTAACCTAATGTGTTAATAGCTGTAAAATGTAATGTCAGTAGTTAGTTTTCTGATTGTAATAGCCAGTTCCCTGCTGTAATACACTGGAGCTAAATTGAAGCAAGTTTCAAGGCCACTCTTAGATACAGCATACATGTCTCTGCAGCAGAAAGGAGGGAGGGAGGGGGAAGACAAAAAGATTGAGTGAGAAAAGATACTGCAGCCGGATGGGAAAGGAGGGGGGAGTGAAAGATCAGTTAGTCAGCAAGAAAGTTTTTGTAATAAACAACTGGGATATAAAAGGAAGAAACTGCTTGTTTTAGGTGTGCAGGATTTGAGATTGCATTCTCCCTCGCACCTTATTTGAGCTCAAATAAACTTGTGTTTGCTTCTCTACCCAGGTGTGTTTATTGGCGTGGGGCACACTGGGCGACGGACCCCCCCGCTATTACCCCCCGCCCTTGGGCACTTTGTGCCAGCAACACTCACAAAGCCACATACTGCAGCTCTCTCTCTGGGCTCAAGCTGTATTCTGACACAACAAAATGCCAACTGAAGCCAGAGCAAGTTTTGAGGATACCAAGGGACAGACCCTTCAATCCTCATTCAGGTAAATTCCTTCTGACATCTATTCTGCTTAACTAAGGGCTGCAGACATTAGTTCCCTCTGCCCTTACTCACACTGAGCAGTTCTCCTGGAAGTTTTAAACAAGTTCCAGTCAGAACCAGTTTTCCTAAGGGGTTTCCCAGCAGGGGCTTCCCGCCTTTTCTAAGGGGTTTCCTGGGCAAGCACATAAAGACTGCCCTGGACACAGCCTCAGGGCTGTCCATCTGAGTGGCTGCCAGGGATGGTCACAGGTCACAGGTCTTACCTGCAGCCTGATCTGTAAAGAGAAGAGAGAGAAGAAGAAACAATACTTACTTTTGTCACCATCATGGTTCTCCTGCGTGTTCAGACAGCATGTACTGAGTAGAAAGAACACTCAGTGCAGGAGATGAGGGGACTGAGTTAAACTACAGATGTCAAGTTCTCATACTTCCATTTTCAGTGACTAATCTCTTAAGTCAGTGGGGATGGCCACAGTACAAAAGTATTTCTGTAGATCAGTATTGCAGTACTGCCTCATAGTCCCAGTCACAGATCAGGATCCGATTGTGCTAGGGCCTCTACAAACATAGAACAAGATGGTCCTTAACTGTCATTAATTAACACATATTAGCGGCACAACAGACAGACAAGAGGATAATAAAGCAAGCAAAAAAGCCCCCTTTGACCAGGTACCAGCATATAACTAATACAATGCTGAGAGCCCAGCACAGCTTTTAGAAAAACATCCCAATCTCGATTTAAAAATTGTCAGTGAGGGAGAATCTGCCTCGGCCCTTGGTAAATGGTTCTAATGGTTAATTATCTCACCATTAAAAATGGACACCAAATTTGCAGTCTGAATGTGTCTCGCTTCAGTTTCTAGCCATTGGATCAAGTTACACCTTTCTCTGCTAGACTGAAGAGCCTGTTATAAAACATGAGTCCCTCATGTACGATATTATAGACTGTCATGAAGTCACCCTGTCACAGAACAGGTCCACCCCGTCAGGGTGGTACCAGGTTGTGGAGGAAATGAAGTAGATTTCGAGCAGCCCAGCTGGCCTAGTCTCCCTAGCTACCGCAGCAGTCCTGGCTCCTAGGGCAGCATAGCCTAATGGTCGGGATCAGTGCAGCAGCCCTTTGGGGAAGGTTCACAGCCCAACAGCCTGAGTCAGGAGGGCTCCCCTTCTAGGTATGGCAGTGCGGCCTAGTAGCCAGAGTCATTAGAACCACCTTTTGTGGCAGGGAAGTGTTGCCTAGTGACCAGCTTTTTTGGCCACAGCATGAGTTCGTGTTCAGCTGATTATTCATTATGACCCCCACAATCTTTTTCAGAGTCACTGCTTCCCAGGACAGCGTCCCCCATCATGTATGTATAGCCTACATTCTTTGTGCCTAGATGCTCACATTTACATTCAGCCATATTTAAATGCACCTTTGTTTGCGCCCAGTTTACCAAGTGATCTAGATCTCTCTGAATCTCTCCCCTCCATTTTTTACCACTTCCCAATTTTTATCTCATCAGCCAACTTTATCAGGGATGATTTTATGTCCTCTGCCAGGTTATTGATAAAAAAGGTGAAAATCGAATTCCTTCCTGCATCTAAACACTTTTCTCCTTTGTTGCTTCAAGCTTCCAGAATGTCTCTGATGCCATCTACAGATTTTACTATATTGAAGCAGTTGTGTAGTGCCCTGATGCTATCAAACAAGTCCATGATGCATTGTTGCCTCCAAACCATGGGTATTTCAACCCCAAAAGTGACCACATACTCTGTACCAGAAAGCTTTAACCAACAGAGACAGTGAGTAAATATCACTACCCAACAAGTTATAGCTGTCTCGTGACTTCATTTACAACTGTGTAGCCCCACTGAAGACAGAATATGGCCCCTTTCTTCTTGCTCATGTGGTACTCAGGGTAGATGAAATAGAAAGAGAAGGGGAGTAAGACAATATCTTTAATTAGATTATCTCACCCACCTTGGTGCTCTAATATCTTGGGACCAACATGGCTACAACAGCACTGCGTAGAATGGGAGATGAAATAGACAGGCAATGCTTTTAGATCCATCTAGTTACATAATCCAAAGCAATGACTCTCAAGTCTCCTTAGTATTAATTTTCCACCATTGACAGTTGTCTTGGTCCTGACCAGAGACAACATATGGCAGCCCCTGCTCTGAGGAGCCTATGAACTAAAAGAGAGACGCAAAGTTGACAGGATGTACTGGGAAATCACAAGGTGGGAGGATCTTTTTGGAGGCGGGGTTGGTGTTTTGTTTTCTATCTCCTTATCATCCTCCCCAGGAAGCAGAGGATGCTTTTCATAAGAGGCATTTGCCTACAAATCTTGTTGCCTGGCTCACCACGTGCACAAACCCAGAGCTTGTGTGGATATTTATTTTCTAACAAGTCCACGGTCTAAACCAGGAAACCCCACTGGCAGCAAATTCCTCATGCAGTTCATACATGCACAGACATGGACAGTTACCTTAAGGACTGGTACCTCACCTTGGTGATGTGAAAAACTTGAGCGTCCTCTTTATATTGCTCAAGGAGCCATGAGATCGGTTCATATATCTGATCTTGATACGCCTCTTTGTGTAGCAGGAGGCTCATCATGGGACCAAGGGCTTTGATGATGGCCAGCTAGAGCTGCATAGATGAGACATAGAATTTATGTTCCCACGAATTCATTCAATATCATTCAATGGGCACACCTTTTCTACTTCCAATGAGTGCACCTTCCCTTGTTACACTGTAGGAATGGGCCTCTCTCAATATTTCCTGTAAAGAACCAGGACTCGTAGGGCTGGTTTCAGGATTATATCCTAATGCACCTCACAACTATACCAGGAAAGATATTCCCCACATTAGCATGCATTCTAGGCCAACTCAACCCTGCTGGAACTCCACTGGGGCTGAATGGAGGAATTAATTTAGCCCACTATCCCGTGTTCATCTGCACATTAGGTGCATAAAACTAGAATCCATGTACACTGTGCACAGACAGAATTTCCACGTTGTGGTGACATTTTAAATGTTTGGGTTTTAGATGCTTTCCATGACACTCTGTTCCATCCAAAAGGACCTACTGTGACATTATTGATATAAACTGGGACCATATAGAACATGGGTTGCAACCAAGGTTCTGTAGTGGCATCAAATCTTATGTAAAGGGGGTCATATAAGGTGTCTAAGACCAGGTTACGGGTTACTGGTTATGATTGTGCTGTCTGTATGTCTGTATCATTTTTGTAGTTGAAGTTATAAGTATTGGCTGTATACTGGCTGTATTTCAAATTGGTAGTTCCAGCCAGAGGCACAAGAGAGGAGTGTCTGGGGCTTGTTCCTTTGGGATCAAGAGAAACTTTTTCTTTTACTGGGGTGTTGGTTTTCATAACCATTCATTCCCAGGAGGTGTGGGACTGGTGGTGATACTGGGAGACTGGAGTGTCTGAGGAAATTGCTTGTGTGACTTGCGGTTAGCCAGTGGGGTGGAACTGAAGTCATTTTTGTCTGGCTGGTTTGGTTTGCCTTAGAGGTGGAAAACCCCCAGCCTTGGACTGTGACTGCCCTGTTTGAGCAATTGGTCCTGATTTGGCACTCTCAGTTGGGTCCCGCCAGAACCACATTGTCACACCTACCATTAAATGTCATCATCACAATGAGTGCTAGACACATAGAATTTAAGGTTACTATTTCTGCTAAAGGTTGAGAAAGTCAGCAATTCTCACCTCCGGCTCCTCACAGGTCAGCCATTTGCTGGTCACATGAGAATAAACAGGAAGAATTCGATCGCAGAACTGCAATGCACCCATTCTGGGGAATTGGCACTTTTCCCAGTTACTCAAATAGAAATTTACTGCTCTTGATCATTTTTCCAGAACTTCATGGACGGAGAGAAGACAGGAAATATGAAAAGGACATATTAGTAATGAGGAGAAGTTGCTTTATCAGTGAACACACCCAGGCCTAAAGTTGACTACAATTCCATGGCAGCTACTGCTTAGTTCAGGACTAGACGCTGAAATCCAACATCAATTTTGAGCTATTTCTCTTCCCCCCATTCCGTGTCTTGTTTCTCAAAAGGCTTTTTGATTTGCAGATCTCTCAATCTTATTTCAATTACCATCATTCGAAGACAAATTTTTTCTCCCTTCCTTGTTACCTCTTAATTAGAGCTGCTTCAAAAAGCAGTTTAAATTCAATTAAAAATCTTTACGGACAGTTGTTTTTTTCTTTCAAAATTGCAAAATATAAAATCATTTCTATTATTCAAAAATCAGAAAAATTCAGCCACCTCTTTAGATGCTCCAAAACACTGGATGCACACTTCCTGATCAAAATTGTCATTGACATTTTTCCAGTTTGTTTTTCATCAAATTTAGGGAAAAACTTATGGAAAATATAATTAAAAACCAAAATATTTCAGCAAGCTCCTCCTCTGAATGATTTCTGTCCTCTGCAGTTATTGTTTATTTCACCCTAACACCGGATGATTTAATCCTGAGTTACAGTTTGTCTGAAAGATGTTGAGTGCCCCTAACAGCCATTGGCTTTACTGGGATTTGAAGGTAGTGGGGAGCACTTTGCCCTAAAGGGAGGAGTATCTAGTGTCCTTGCTAAAAAGGATTAGGGCCCAATCCTGTTCTCTATGAAGTTGATGGCAAAAATATGCTCTTCACTCTGTGAAAGCATGTAAAGAATTCAAGCGCTGGAGAACAGGGTTTGGGTCCAGAGTGACTTAGACAAATTGAAGGATGGGCCAAAAGAAATCTGAGGAGGTTCAACAAGGAGAAGTGCAGAGTCCTGCACTTAGGACGGAAGAATCCTATGCGCTGCCACAGACTGGGGACTGACTGAGTAAGGGGGGATTTGATAGCAGCCTTCAACTACCTGAAAGAGCAGCATTGTGGGCTTTCTCCTTGCCACTTTTGCTGGGCTGGGCAGGCATCCTGCAGGCCTTTCTAGAAGAGAATTTGGAACTGACTTAGAAAAACCAATGTGAAAACCAGAACCTCAGGATTAGACTTATTTATTTATAATATTAAATCTTAAATTATATTGTCACAATCAATACAATTGCTTCAGCCTGATAGTTTCCCAAAGGGGAAACTTGCCTTCATTCCAAAGGGAGTGGAGAGAAAGCACTTTTCAGAGTCCAAGAAAGACTACGCGGGTGAGAGTAAGAGCTTGCAGAGGACCAACCTCTGCTGATGAAAGAGACAAGCTGTGGAGATAACCCAGCACCCTTCTTCAGTTCTGTGTAGCCTGGAAGGTCATCTCTTCCATAACCAGCAGTTAGAACATAAAAACAGCCATACTGAGTCAGACCAGTTCATCTAGCCCACTATCCCATCTTCCAAAAGTGGCCAATGCCAGGTGCCCCAGAGGACCCCTGGGACCAACATGGATACAACAACACTGCAAACAAGGTTAAAAGTCAATGCACATGGGAGAAGGATCTTGTGTTTCATTCCTTATGTCCTAGTCCTGTCATGTGGCCATTTCCTTTTCTTCCTTTCTGTTAAAAGCTTTGGTGTTTTGCACAGAAACATTATTTCCCCAGGAGAGACCCAGGAGTGGAGGCTGCATTCCTGTACCAAACAGTCACTAGAAAGGGGCAGACATAGGCAGAATAGGGCTTCCTTGGAAGGGGGAGTGATCTGAGAATATATCAGGGGTTGTGCACATTTACTGCCCTGGACAAAAATTGTGTCTGAAACTCAGTCTTTGCTGCTCCTGCTGGTGTGACTGCTGAGGATATTTTCCTTCTCCACTCCAGGGTCTTTCTTCTGCCAGATTCTCAGCAAGTCAGCCCCCCTGCAGACTATGGAAGAGCAGTTTGGTAATAGGTTGCAAGACTCACCATGTAAGAGTGCAGCTGCTGTAGCCCCTTGACTGACCGTGGGCCAAATCCTGCAGCCCTGGCAGCTCAGGATAGCCTCCCACTAATGGTGATGGGAATTTAGCCTTTGTAACTATCCGCTGGTACCTGAGGTCTCAGATGTGAATTAAACTTGGGGCAGACACGGCTCCATCCGAATAAGTGCAGGATGTCAGTCAAAGAG